>JAANYP010000721.1:0-464968 GCA_020465985.1 Centrapalus pauciflorus | reverse complement strand
GGAATTGGTCATCGGCGAATTGGCTTGAGGTATAATCTGGTGGCGCTTGAAAGTGATCTTGGTTGTATTGATGGGGCTGGAACTGCTGCGGCTGGTACTGTGGCGGAGGCGGTGCTTGGTAACCTTGACTTTGCATAAATGCTGAAAAGTGGTCGTAATGTCTTTGTGAAGACATCGCGAAGTGGTCAAAGTTAGTTTGGAGACTGCGCATGTCGTTTCCCGAAGCATCGAATCTCGCATCATAAGCCGCTAATCGAGAGTTTATCTGATCAAACCTTGCGGTTTGATTGGAAAACCCTGCGTTCATAGCCGAGAAACCATCTCTTATAGTAACTCCCAAGGCAGCCATCTGATTTTCCAACCCAGATATACGTGGTTCCCAACCGGCTGAGCTCCGGCGGGCTGGCTGCTGTACCTCCATTTCAACTTCCTCCTCGTCTTCTTCTTCTTCTTCTTCATCTACGTCTACTTGCCTTCCTCTTGGCCTAGATCGGCCGCTACACATAATTAGCCTCTGCGCCGGATAATCCCGTAGGACTATCTTGGTTTGCGTTAGATAATGCTCATCTGTCGTCTTCATCGGGGCGCAGGCTCTCATTGAACTGAGAGTAGCCGGGGTCAACAAATTGTATGACCGGGCTAGGCGGGTAATGTAACGGCCCGCGGTGATTGCACTCTTTTCCTTTTTCTCCGATTCGGCCTTTAAAAAGGCCGCTAAGTGGTAAGGAACGCAACAGTGATACTCAGGCGAGAGCACATAGAAGAGGAGCTCTAAGTCGTGCAGGGAGACCTTTTCCTGACTCTGTTTCCGTCCAGCTATTGTGAAGGTTAAGACGCGATGAACCAACCGATCTATAACTTCGTAAAATTGAGATTCTTTTGCCGTCTTGGGGTCAAACATGCCGGTAGCAATTTGGCTCCAGAAATCTTGCGTGCTAAAATCATCCGGCCGATCGATAAACCAGTAGCAATATAATCGGCAAAGTCCGGATGACGCACGTCCTGACGGGAGTATACCCCCATCCGAACTGCAAGATCAATAACGGAAGTGGATCTCTCAACTCCACCAAGTCTGAACGTGATTTTGTCGTTGTCGTTCAGATCGGAGGTTCCTAGCAGGAAGCTATATGAAGCCATGAACTCTCGGGTGAGTTCCACGTAAGAAATCTCGTCCAAATTTATCAGATTCAACCATGCATTTGATGTGAAATTCAGGAATTCCACCCTGAATTTTTCTTGTAATTGCGCGGCTAGACCTGGATGACCAGCCCCTTCGACCGTTCTCAGAAAATCCCAATCTACTAGACGACCGGGATAAATTTCCCTCTTTTGGATGACCTTCATTGCCTTTTTATAGGATTCCTTCCGGCGTGTCGGAGTCACATTATCAAAATTTAAGAACGGGTGGAAATCACCCGCGGCCATTGGCATATCCTCGTCATGGGCCCCCGATCGGGAACCCGAACCCCTAAGTCGTTTCCCTAGACCCGCCATCCTACAAAACACACATGAATCCAATCAAAACGTGTACAATATCCACATTCAAGTGCAAGATTCATTCTAAAAATCCATGTCCCAAATCAGACTCCCTTTCAAGAAAAATCACTCAATCAACACTATAAAAGTGCAAAAATTATGAAAAGAGCGAAATCTCTCTAAATGTAACCCACATTTTCTTCCCCAAAAAAAAATAAAATAAATAAATAAATAAATAAATAAATAAAGATCCTACGCAAGGAACTCTATCAAAAACAAATCTCAACCTTCAACTCCACACAAAAAACTGCAGCATCAATAATAATCCTTAACCATTGTCTAAAGCAAATGCAAAAAAAATCTAACAATAATCCTTAATCATTGTCTAAAGCAAATGCAAAAAAAATCTATCAATAATCCTTAACCATTGTCTAAAGCAAATGCAAAAAAAATCTATCATCTAGAAGCAAGAACTTGATAAAAGCATAGAAATCTATCATACTTCTAAACAAGCAAAAAGATTCGCCAAGAAATAATGGAGTTCACATTTCATGGAGAAAAACTTACCAAAGACGAAAGATGCAAACAATGTAGGAAGAACATACCTTTGCTTTAGGAGATTTGAGAGAAAACTGAAGATAGATTTGATTATTTGGGTGAAAATGGCGTTTTTTTGGAAGAAAAATCGCAGAGAGGAGCGTTTGGGGGTGTGGGGATTGTGTTTTGCGAATATGACAGGCGGCTAGGGTTATACCCGATCAGACATGGTCGCGCCGCGAATGGTCTGAGGGTCGCGCCGCGAGGAAGTTACTGTAATCAGAAGAAGAAAAAAAAACGACAAAAGTCGCGTCGCTATGTCTTAGTCTTCGCGCCGCGAGCCACTTTCTGAGATTCTCACCAATGTTTGCAAAAACCTTTTTTTTTTTTTTTTTTTTTTTTTTTTTTTTTTTTTTTTTTTTTTTTTTTTTTTAACTACCTAAACATTAAAAAAAAAGGCTTCTAGCAACTTAAAATTAGCAAGAAACTTTATTTGCAACAATTTAACTACGAGAAACTACAATTTAAACAAACAGAATAAACAAAATAAAATACGGGATAGGATGCTTGTTTATTAACGAGTCCCAAGCTCGACTCACACTCGCTACTTCAACTGTGGTTAGAGATCAAATTAATGATCTCCCCCTCCTCATCCCTTGATCGGTCCGGCAAATAATGTTTCAACCGATGTCCATTCACTTTAAAATTTTCGCCCTCGGGTTGCGCAAGTTCCATGGTTCCGTATGGGAACACTTGGGCGATCGTGAATGGGCCGGACCATCGGGAGCGTAACTTTCCGGGAAACAATTTTAATCTTGAATTAAACAACAAAACTTTGTCCCCGACCTTGAATTGTTTGTTATGAATGCGCTTATCATGTAACCTTTTTGTCTTTTCTTTATAGATGCGGGCACTCTCGTATGCCTCTTCGCGCAATTCATCCAATTCATTTATTTGGAGCTTTCTTTTTTCTCCGGCCTCAATTAAGTCCAAGTTGCACACCTTCAAGGCCCAAAATGCCTTGTGCTCAAGTTCTACGGGAAGATGACAAGCCTTACCATATACCAACCGAAATGGAGTTGTGCCAATTGGGGTTTTGTAGGCGGTTCTAAAAGCCCAAAGGGCGTCATCGAGTTTATCCGCCCACTCTTTTCTGTTTTGACCAACGGTTCGTTCTAAAATTCTTTTCAACGCCCTGTTTGTTACCTCAACTTGCCCACTCGTTTGTGGGTGGTATGCCGTTGCAAATCTATGAGTTACCCCATAGCGTTGCAATGCTTTGTCAAGTTGAGCATTTGAAAAATGGGTGCCCCTATCGCTTATCAAAGCTTTAGGAGCACCGAAGCGTGAAAATAGTCGTTTCAAAAACTTGACCACAACTCTGGCATCATTCGTAGGTAACGCTTGTGCTTCGACCCACTTTGACACATAATCAACCGCAACAAGAATATATTTATTACCATGCGATGTGGGAAATGGTCCCATGAAATCGATGCCCCAAATGTCGAATAGTTCACACACTTGGATTGAGTTTTGAGGCATCTCATTCCGGGAAGAAATATTACCTGCTCTTTGACATGCATCACATGTCCTTACCCATTCACCGGCATCCTTGAAGATGGTTGGCCAATAAAACCCCGCATCGAAGACTTTCTTTGCGGTGGTGTTTACTCCATGGTGGCCGCCAGTCGCTCCTTGATGGCAATGATGCAAGATCTTCTTTGTTTCCTCTCCGTACACACATCTCCGGATGATTTGATCTGCACATACACGAAATAAGTAAGGATCATCCCAAAAATAAAATTTTAAATCCTTGAAAAACTTTTTCTTTTGTTGGTGTGTCATCCCTTTCAATAACACACCACCAACTAAATAGTTTGCGTAGTCGGCAAACCATGGGACCTCCTCATTCATCATCATCATAAGAGCTTCATCTGGAAATTGATCATTGATCTCATGCTCGTCTAGCTTTTCTAGAGAATGGTTCTCTAGCCTCGAAAGATGATCTGCCGCCACATTCTCGGCCCCTTTCTTATCCACTATATCGATATCAAATTCTTGAAGCAACAAGATCCATCTCAATAATCTTGGCTTCGCATCTTGCTTGTTAAACAAATACTTAAGCGCCGCGTGATCCGTAAACACCACCGTCTTGGATAAGATCAAGTAAGACCGGAACTTGTCAAAAGCGAAAACCACCGCTAGTAGTTCCTTTTCGGTGGTAGTGTAGTTTTCTTGGGCGTCATTTAAGGTCTTGCTTGCATAATAGATGGGCTGAAATCGGTTTCCTCGTCTTTGCCCTAAGACCGCACCAACTGCAAAATCACTAGCATCGCACATTAATTCAAAAGGAAGGCTCCAATCCGGAGCCACCATAATTGGAGCTGTGATCAATTTCTCTTTTAAAGAGTTAAATGCTTCTAGACACTCTTTAGAGAACACAAATGGAGCGTCTTTTTCCAGAAGTTGAGTCATTGGCCTAGAAATTTTTGAAAAATCTTTTATGAAACGTCGGTAAAAACCGGCGTGGCCCAAGAAACTTCTAATGGATTTAACCGACGTGGGTGGTGGAAGTTTTGAAATCACTTCAATTTTTGCTTTGTCGACCTCCATTCCCACATTTGAAATTTTATGTCCCAACACTATGCCCTCTTTGACCATGAAATGACACTTTTCCCAATTCAAAACAAGATTAGACTCAATACAACGAGAAAGCATGGAATTCAAATTAGCAAGGCAAGAGTCAAAAGAGTTACCAAAAACCGAGAAGTCATCCATGAATACCTCCATAAAATTCTCAATCATGTCGTGAAATATGGCAACCATGCACCTTTGAAATGTTGCGGGTGCATTGCAAAGCCCAAAGGGCATTCTTCGGTATGCGAACGTGCCATAGGGACATGTGAAGGTTGTCTTCTCTTGGTCCGCCGGTGCTATGGGTATTTGAAAATACCCGGAAAAACCATCCAAGAAACAATAGAATTCGTTACCCGCTAACCTTTCAAGCATTTGATCAATGAAAGGCAATGGATAGTGGTCTTTCCTTGTGGCGTCATTCAATTTTCGGTAATCTATACACACCCTCCATCCGGTGACCGTTCTTGTTGGGATTAATTCGTTTTTGTCATTGGTGACAACTGTCATACCCCCCTTTTTTGGGACAACTTGCACGGGGCTAACCCATGGGCTATCCGAAATCGGGTATATCATTCCCGCGTCCAAAAGCTTTATCACCTCTTTTTTAACGACCTCTTGCATTTTAGGGTTGAGCCTCCTTTGATGTTGAACCACCGGTTTGTAGTCATCCTCCATGAGGATCTTGTGAGTGCAATACGATGGGTTCAACCCTTTGATGTCCGTGATTTTCCATGCTATGGCTCGTTTGTGCCCCTTCAACACCTCCACTAATTTAAGCTTCTCCTCGTTGGTTAAATCTTTAGCAATTATAACCGGAAGCTTGTCTTCGCCTTCAAGAAAGGCATACTCAAGATGGGGAGGGAGATCTTTCAATTCCAACGTGGGTGGATCCTCAATTGACGATTTCAGCACTTGATCCACCTCAAGCCTAACCTCAATAAACTCATCATTCATCGGAGTTGGCTCCTCTTTCATCATTTTAATCACTTCATACAAGTCTTGATCGGGGTTGAAATCCACATCCCCTAAACTTGCATGAGATCCATCTGTGTCCGAATCATATGTTTGTTCATCCAATAATTCCTGCACATGATCTTTCTCAAAAGACAAGTGTAATGTATCAACGAAATAACAAGAGTCATCATTAGTAGACGAGTGACGCATAGACTGATCGAGGTCAAATGTGACCTCCTCGTCACCAACTTTTAAAGTTAGTTTCTTGTTAAAAACATCGATAACAGCTCTTGAGGTGGCCAAAAATGGACGGCCTAAAATGAGGGGAACTTGACTATCCTCGGCCATGTCCATCACCACAAAGTCAACAGGAAAAATGAATTTATCAACACGCACTAATAAATTCTCCACAATACCTCTCGGATACTTTACCGATCTATCCGCTAGTTGGATGCTCATTCTCGTTGGTTTTAATTCATCTAAACCCAACTTTTTAAATAACGAGAACGGCATCAAATTGATGCTAGCGCCTAAATCGGCAAGTGCATTACGAATTGATGAATCACCAATCAAACAAGGTAAAGTAAAGCTACCCGGATCACTCATCTTTTCGGGGATCTTATTTTGGAGAATGGCCGAACATTCCTCATTCATCGTGACGCTTGAAAGGTCCTCAAGTTTCTTTTTGTTTGTGAGAAGATCTTTGAGGAACTTCGCGTACTTCGGCATCTCCCTAAGAGCTTCAACAAATGGTAAATTTATATGTAATTGCTTGAAAAGATCAAGAAATTTACCATACTGCTCTTCCATCTTCTCTTTCCTCAAGCGTTGAGGATATGGAATCGGTGGCTTGTAAGGCGTCACCGGTGCTTTGGATTGAATTTGAACAGGAACGGTGACTTGCACGGTACTTCCTTGACATTGATCTTGTGCTTTGTCCGTCACTGTCTCCTCTTCAATCTTTCCATCATCAGAAACAACATTGTTAGAAGCAAAAGAGTTAGGGTTTAGAGTCGTTTTACCACTTCTCAACGTGATGGCGTTGACATGACCCCTCGGGTTGTCTTCGGTTGAAGATGGCAATTTCCCTTTCTCTCGTTCCGACATCGTCTTTTGTAATTGACCCATTTGATTAACTAGGTCTTGGATGGTAGCTTGTTGGTTTCGCATAAGACTATCGTTGCTCTCGGTGTACCGAATGAAAAGCTCTTCCATTGATGGCTTATTCGCGGATGATGATGGGCGGGAGTTCATTTGTTGGTGTTGGTTTGAGGAACTAGCGTCTCCCATTCCCGATGATGATACTTGTTGGTCATGTGGTTGCCTCCATCGGAAATTGGGATGATTCCTATTGTTCGGATGATAATACAATTGGGATGGCGGCCGGTAATCGTACTTGTCCCCTTGAGACCACATTGCTTGCCCATGCATCGCATAGATCTCCTCATTATTGCAATCCCTAGCCGAATGTGGCCCCCCACATAATTGACAAATCTCTTGAACAACGTTGGCCGAAGATGGTCTTTGAAGAAGACTAATCTTTTGTTGGCAATCACTTGCGGTGTGAGGACCACCGCATAGTTGGCATGTAACCTCCACATTTTTCGCCGATTGGGGTTTAGCCAAGATTGCAATTTGTTTGCCCATATCCGCCACGGTTGTAGTCAATTGTTCAAATGCATCGAGTTGACGAGAGGCACTAGGAACGGCCCTTCGTCGAGAGGCATTGTAATGGCTCCCATTTGATGCCATTTTCTCAATCAACCTTTTAGCTTCCTCGGGGGTTTCATCTAAAATTGCCCCCCTTGCCGCCGCATCCAAAGAATTTCTTGTGCCCACATCAAGGCCATCATAAAATGTTTGGATTTGATCATCTAAGTCCAACCCATGATGTGGACATCGCCTCAAAAGACCTTTGTACCTTTTCCATGCTTCGTGCAAGGTTTCATCCGTCATTTGAACAAAATTGTTGATGTCACTCTTGAGCTTTGAAGTCTTGGAAGGCGGAAAGAAATTCATCAAAAACTCATCCACTAGTTGTTCCCATGTCGTGATAGATTTCGGATCCAATGACTTAAACCATTCTTTAGCTTCACCCCGGAGCGTGTAAGGAAATAACCTAAGTTTAAGCGCCTCCTCCGGCATTTCGCGAATCTTTATCATATCACAAACATCAAGAAAAGCGGTTATGTGGTCATTAGGGTCTTCCGTCTCATACCCCTCGAATGGTAGCATTTGGTTAAGATACGTGAGGTAGTGAGATTTAACTTCATAGTGAACCGCTTGAACCGCCGGTTTTACAATTGCGGATCCCGTACCCGCATTTGATGGTTTCTTTCTTTCCCGAATAGATCGCCTATCCGCCATTGGAGTAGCTGGAGGAGATTCGGGAGGTGACTCCGTTTTGGGTTCCGAAAAAGGTGTGACGGGAGTTTGAGGTTCCGAACACCCTTCTTTGGAAGTCCTAGAGGATGCACTTATTGGTGTCCTTTCACCGAAACTAGGGCCCGGTATATCTATGTGAAGTTGTCGGTTCTTTCTATGAATGATCCTTTCCGGGTCGGAATATGGCTCGACAAGGTCCGGATCCGAGATACGTTTCATACACACCTACAACACACGAGAAAAGAATGACAAGTGAGCTTGTACAAGAAAATTAACAAAAATATAACTTGCTTGATGATAAATCAACACGCAAGGATCGACTAAAATAGAGACTAAGAGTTGTTCTCAAAATCACCGTGTCCCCGGCAACGGCGCCAAAAACTTGATGTCTTAATGGTTATATACCAAAAATAAGAACTAATAGACAATTAGGCAAGTGTACCTATCGTTTACTAGCATATAAATGGCAAGAACCGAGTTATCGATCTCGAGGACACAATGTAAAATGATGATAATAAACTCGTTGTCAATAATTAGTCTAAATGAAAATGATAGGATTTTTTGATAAAACGAAACACCAAATTTAGAAACTATTACTCAATTAAAGACTATTTCACTAAATGCTACTTGAATATAAAATAATTCACTAAGATTAGACGATTGCAAATGTATAAAATCAGAGAATAAAAAGGTAATCATTCAAGTTTACTCCCCCCGCACATTAGGTGACTAGAAATTAAGCATAGCGTAATTGAAGGATAAGAAAATATAATCAAACGTCACAAACTCCTCTTTCAACTTGTTTGCTTTTAAATTAAAGAGTTAGATAGTCGGAAATCTCCTAGTAAACTAACCAATTAATTACACAAGATAATATTTATACAAATCGATTTCTTGAAAGGTGAATTTACTTTCGCAAATACACATATAAAGCTAGACTTTCATCTAAGCAAAATATTCCCGTTGATGATGCTAAAATACATGAAATAAATCCTTTTACTATTTCTAGCTCAAGGCCAAACAAATCCATAGACAAACTCGTAAAGAATGACTAACAAATTAATTTTAGCTTTCGCTTTTAAACAACTCATTAATCACTAACTAAAACATGTATTTTAAGCATCCATCAAGAGATAAGTCTAACAAGGAATCGAAACGTTAAACACCTAAAACTTGCTAACAAATGTGCATCTAATGTTTGGGGGTTGACAAACCCGAATGATTACAAGGAAAACTACTCACTAGCCATAGAGGATGAACTAAAAACACAAAATAATGAGAGATTCATCTAAATAAACAACGGTTATAAAGAAAACTCCCCCAATGATTGTCAAACTATCACCACTTGCAGCAACTTTAACTTCTTCACGTGCTATCCACAGTGGAATTTTCGTAGCCTCCACATACAAACCCTAGGTATTGATTAGACCCCTCAATTTCAGAGAAAAAGATGCTTAAATAGCACCAGATCTGCTGCTGCTCGCGCCGCGACAAATGCAATAGTCGCGTCGCTACTGTCACTTGTACGATATGGTCAGATCCTGCAGCTGAAGGTCGCGCCGCTAGCAAGTATCATGTCGCGCCGCGATGATGTTTCTGCTTTAAATCACCATTCATGCCACGAAAAGTCACGACGCGAAGCTTGGATGGTCGCGACGCGACCAACAACCTGTTCGTGAAACTGCACAGCATGCTCATCTCTTTCCTTTCTTGTCACGTAGAGGGAGGGAAACTCTCCGAATCGGGAACAACGGCTTCGAATCACCTGAAAACACGAATATAACGTAAATAGATGCGAAATAAATGTGTTTTAGAGAAAAACCGGAAAAACTAGGGGCAAAAGTGACGTAGATATATATCCGATAAGCGTTGCATCACAATCGAATGCAAACCAAACAAGAAATTCACATGATGCTAGATTGTAGATATTTAACATCTATTAAAATCGATCTTGAATTAGTCTACATAACCAAAGCACCTCACAATAGGATTCACTCAAACAGAGTGTGTATAAGGGTCCTTTTCATAATAAATTTACTCAAACCAAGTCTTGGAACATGCTACTGTCATAAGCTTGATTGAGATAAATCTCCACCATTGAACATGAGAGCGAGGCAATCTTTCAAAAGATTGCAATGGGGTTAGAAGTAAAGGTAGGGTAAAAAAATATATACTAGGTGAAATAGTCTTAATTCGACACTTTAAAGACACGAGTTGTTAGCTAAAAGAAAACTTCATTACAATTTGAACAATTACAATAAAAAAAATTCTAACCAACTAAAGAAATAAATACAAAGGAGCATAAAGATAAAACTATAATTTTTTTTTTCTCTTTATTTTCTTTATTTTCTTTTTTTTTACTTACTTTTTTTTTTGGAACTTGAGATTCTAAGTACTTAGCATCATTACATAAAACCCAAAAATTGAAAGAACATAAATAAACTGAAAAATTAACTAAACAACTGAAATTGATATCAGATCAAGACTAAGGGTAACGAGAGTCAAACAAAAGAAAAATGTTTAAAACATGGGTTATAACTGAAATTAAAAGGTTTAAGCTCAAATGGGCTAACTAAGCGAAAACAAGCATGTCATTTTGCATGCTTAGAAGTTAGAAGGTGGGAAAAACAAAACGGTACCCCCATCAAAGAATTACACCTCCAATTACCAAAGAAATCAGTTCCCCATTAAACCCTACCGTCCTCTAATCTTCCTCTGTCACTCATCCTCTGACCGGCAACGCCTGAAACACCAACGCCAGAATCTACTACTCCATCTGGTGCTATCTCAGTCATTAGTATTTCTTTCTTTTTTTTATGTTGCTTTGTTGCTTAATTTTCATCAATCATTTATTTGTTCTTGGTTTTGAAGTTGTTTGTTTTTCATATTTTATTGTCCTTGAAGTTGTTATTCAATTCTTCTTCTTGATT
Source organism: Centrapalus pauciflorus (assembly GCA_020465985.1). Lineage (NCBI taxonomy): Eukaryota > Viridiplantae > Streptophyta > Magnoliopsida > Asterales > Asteraceae > Centrapalus > Centrapalus pauciflorus. Next base: position 454,049 of record JAANYP010000721.1, on the reverse strand, counting down.
TCAAAGTTGTTTGTTTTTCATATCCTATTGTTCTTGATGTTTAGTTCTAACAAATATGAATCTAACAAATATATTTCATATCTTAATTGTTATTATACTTGTTATTGAAGTTAAATTCAAATAGTTATAACTAGGTTAAGACTCATGTATTAAATGAGTTGATTTAAAAATTTAAAATATTACTTTTTATAAATATATAAAGATAGATTTAAAATTTTAATATAAGGAAATTTTAGTTGGTTATTTGTTAGATTAGATTTCAATGGATTGGATAAATTTGGATTTGATTGCTTTTATTTGATATTATTAGTGGTTTTAGTAATAAAAAAAAAAAAATTTGAACGGCAAACTAGTCTACTCTAATCTACCCCCTATGTCCCAAATGGGAACCAGTGAACCACAAAACTTACATTCACCACCTAAATTCCAACTTGCTTTCAACGAAAGTCGAACTCGTGACCTCTTACTTACATATTGCCCCTCATACCAAATGAGTTAAAGCTCATTGGTAATAGTTTTAGTTAATGACATGACAATTTGAGAAAATGACAAGTAACAAATTAAATAAGAAAATGACAAGTGGCAAAATAAGGAGAAGATGATAAGTGATAGTTTTTTTTTACTCTTTTAATCAAATTTATATGAAGTTTATAGATTATATTCTTCAAACAATCAAGTGATTTGTAATATGAGTTCAAAATTTGTTGAATTCAAACCGTCGTTATAGTTTTTGAAGCTGAATTCTAATATTTGTTCATAATTGTGTGATTTGTTCTTGATTTTAATTTCAAACAAATATGCATCCATAATTGTTTGATTGTTATTATACTATTATTACTAATTGATTTCTAATAACTTAATATTCTTAATTTTACAGGCTTTGGAGTTTCTTTTATCATTAGGAAACACAAGAACATACTAATGTCGTGTTAGGCATGACTCAAAACGAGGACTTCAACACAATTTCTCAATTTGTTGTTGTCAACAATGCAATTGACAGTGGATTTGGAGATGATGAGTTTGATGAAGACAAATTTGATATTGATAGTTTAGATGGAGATGAAAGTGAGGTACCTTCTCATTTTTCTACTTCCAATGGACCAAATATTAATATTGTTGACAATCGGACGATAGCAGATTTTGAAAGTAAGAATGATTTAACTCGAAAACTAGGTAAATTTTCTTTTAAAGATAAAGAAGAACTTATTAGAGCTATCAAGCTTTATACCATCAAGATGCATAGGCAGTATGAAGTTGATACATGTCCAACCATTTGGAAAATAAGATGCAAGTTATATTTACAATCTTTTTGTAAGTGGCAACTTCGTGCATGCAAACGTATACGTAGTGGATATTTTCAAATTACATGTACACTGGTTCACATACTTGTTTACTTGATCAAATTACTCAAGACCATCGAAAGATAGACGCTACCTTGATTGCTCAAGAAACCCAACATCTGATAAGGGAGCAACCACATATAAGTATTCATGTGTTGCGAGCTAAAATAATTAATAAGTTAGGCTATACAGCTTCATACAAGAAGCTTTTGGTAGGAAAGAAAAAGACAATTGAACAAATATTTGGTAATTGGGAAGAATCTTATATTGTTTTACCTACATTTCTTGTCGCACTTCAGGTTTTTAATTCAGGAACTGTTGTTGAATGGTGCATTGCATGGTTGAGTAATTCGGATGAAGTTGAATTTAGATGTGTTCTTTGGGCTTTTTCTCCTCAAATGTGGGATTCAAGCATTATTGCATGTGATTAGTATGGATGCCACCCATTTGTATGACAAGTACAAGGGAAAAATGATGATTGCAATGGGGGTTGATGGAAAATAATCAAATATTACCACTTGTGTTTTCTATTGTTGAAAATCATCCTTACGAAAGTTGGAATTGGTTTCTCTCTCATGTCAAAAAGCCAATTGTAAAATTCGGATCTAAAACGAAAGGAAAAAGATTGTCTCCACTCGACAAGACTACGAAATGGAATGAATATTAGAGAGGGGAAAATAAAGAACTTTTGTATTTTGTAGGCAAAGCAATCATTATCAGTTAAAATGTCCTTCAAATCCTTAAAGAATGTCTAACGATCTTTAATTAACATGCTATCAAGGTAATAGAATTATATCAATGTGTTATTTAAATATTTAAAATTGTTAGTAATACTAGTTTTTCTTACATTGTCATTTTCTTTGTAGGTAGCAATTAATTCACTATGAAGATGAATATTTCATTTTGATTGGAAGAACTTGTGTTTTATTTATTTATTTTTCGTTTTAGTTGATTGATCGAATATTATTCATTTATGTTTTTGGTATTTGTGATCGGTATTTTGTTAAAAACTTATGTGGATATTATTTATTTTAAATGTTCATGACTATGTTGGAAACTTGGAAACATTTTTACTTTTTGAACTTGTTGTATTGATTGTTTATAATTTTAAAGTAAATATATAATGTTTGAGTTTGAGTAATAAAGTTTCGTAACAATTTATAAAAATGATATTTTATGTTATTTCATTTTATATAAAAAATATAAAATATTATTTTATGATATCTCTATTTTATTTTTTTTGATGAATGTTGGATTTTTTTATAAAAATTAAAAAAGAAGTAAAAAAAAGAAGATAATTTTTGGGTAAATAAATTATGTAAAAAATGATAAAGCACCATGTTTTAATAATTAAAATCAAAACTATCATTTTTTACAATTAAAATCGAAACTATTATCAATGAAAATAAAATATTAAAACCCAATGGTCTGACAAGCGGGGGTTTTTGGATGCCCCCTTCAATTTTATTATTGTTATTATTATTATTGTTATTATTATATATACATACAATTACGTAATGGTCTCGACCAATGAAATTTTCTTCTTTTTTCTTTTTTTTTTTAAATTTTAATTTTAAATTTTTCATAATACACCCTCATCTTAATGTTATATTTTATTTAGCCCTTTTATTTTGATAAATTTTCATTTAATTCTCTTTTAACAATTATTATTACAACATTTTCTTGCATACTTAAAATTACGATTTTAATTATACGTATGTTTGTAGTTGTCTTTTGAAACTATTATGTTATGTTTAATTGTATAAAAAAAACTTTATTATTCAGATGTCCGATACAAAATTCTAATGAATTTGTTTTATAATTAAAATGTAACATCCCGGATTTGAGCCTGGTACGTGGATTTAATTTATTGGCTCATTTATTTAATAATTATTGCGTGTTCCAATTAAATCCCGTTTCGTGGATTTAACGTGTCAAGATTGAGTGATGCGTGTCTCCGAGCTATTAATTAGCGGATTAATTATCTCCTTGAGTTCGTGGAGTTAAATGGGTCAATTTGATATAAATTGTGAAAAAGTGATATCGGGTCCGGGTTAATGGGTTCGGAACCGGATATGGATAAAGACGTATATATTGTTGAGCTTTGTTTCTTTTCTTCCTCCCTTATCCTTTTATTTTTCCCAAAACCCAGAAGTGAGAGTGTGTGCAACTGTGTGAGAAGCTCCAGCAAAATTCTACTGCAAATTCGAGATTTGGGTGTAGAAATTGCAGAATTGAGTTGCCTTTCATCTTCTTTGTGTTCTTGAGACTTCAAAGGTAAGATTTTGTGGTTTTAATGGCTAAATCCTTGAGATATGTATGGATTATATGTGGAATTGGTTTCTGTAAGTATATGGGTTGTTTATGTATGAGTTTTGTGTGATTTTGCTGCTGAAATTATGTGTAGAGGGGTTAAAACCCCTTGGTTCGGCCATGGTTATCGAAGAGCAGGTCTTGGAACAGGTAGCTAGTCGCGGCGCGACGCGCAGGGGATCGCGGCGCGACGCGCAGAGGAAATTGGGCGCGGCGCGAGGTGCAGGGGCTTAGCGGCGCGAGCCGCGGTCTGCAGGGCAAATCCGGTTTGATTCATTTGGGGAGATTTGGGGTGATTAGTGTGTCGATTTCCTTCGGGATATTGTCGGATTAAATTGTTTGGGATTTTGAGTTTCATTAGGGATCTCGTAAAAGGGTTTCGGGGATCGGTTAATTATCCGGAATTATGTTTCGGGTTTATGTTGATTGTGATAGTTGTGTTTGATTGAATTGCGTAGCTATCGAGCTTGTGTTAATATGTGAGACCCGTGATGTGTACAGGTGCTAGCCGATCACGTGCCGAGCCGCATTAGAGTTTCGGGTTTCAGTCAAGTTTGGGTAATCGGTGAGTACTCGAGTCTTTTACAAAGCGCGCGTACTCTTTTATGAGTCGTGTATATGTGTTGTGATATATTGTGTATGAGACCGAGCATAGTGCGCAGGTATGATCCGCTCTACCCTATACGTGCTATATATATGTTTGAGTTGCAGGTGTCCGCGATATGTGATCGCGCAGGCTGACTGTCCCTAACCAGTCACGAGATATGAGGCTGTATATATACGGCAGTGATATTGCCAGGTCGCTCCTGTGCCTATAGAGTAGCTAACCGCTGCTGTGTGCGGTCTGTTAGCTGGGGAACGTGGTCCCCTTTTGAGCAGAGATATGTGTTATGCATCGAGTTGCATATGTGTGTCGAGATATATGTGTTGTGTATGCTATGTGTTCTTACCTGCAGTGTCTAACTCTCGCGTACTCACGAGCTGTCCAGCTTATGTTTTCGAGTCTTCTGTGTGTCAGGCAGCCATACTGTGGGATCGCAGTCACAGCCGCAGCAGCCGAAGTAGAGATCGGGCGGTTAGAGTTATGCATGTTGATTGTATTTTGATACTGAACATCAGAACTGTTTGTCTGTATTTCATACTTGATCAGCATTGTGTTAGCTATCAGTAGATTATCAGTTATTCGGTAGTGTATGTATCCGTATCAGCATGTGACATGAGACGTATAACCTTGTGTTAAAGTTTTAATTAATAGTGGTTTTCCGCTAATCCCGTGACACATGTCTTATGAGATCATTGCGTTATTGCCACCTGTGTATTGTATTGACGTGGCATTTGTGTGAGAATTGTGGGTGTTACAGCTTGGTATCAGAGCTTGTGGTTTCAGTATTGAGTATCAGTGGATGCTTGTGATCTTACCTTGTTCAGATCTATGGGATTCTTCCCTGAGACTGAGTTTAGCGGAATTAACTGACCTAGCTGATTGTATAATGCTGGGTGGTCGATCGGTTATCTTACCTTTGTGATATGTGCAGGTTATTATGGCAGATCGTAGCGAGGGTTCAGGGCTAGAGAGACCAGCGGGAGACGAGTATGTCCGCCGGTCAGAGATGTTGGCAGTGTTGACTGAGTTCTATAGAGAAAGGGATAGAGAGAGAGAGCAGCAGCGACAGAGAGCTGATCCGCCGCCGGTTACTAGGGGTGAGCTCGGTACCGTACCGAACCGAACCGGTACCGATCCCGAAAATACCGAAACCGAATTATTAGTTTTGGAAGAACCGAATACCGAACCGTATAATTTTATATGGTGCCGGTTCGGTACCAAATACCGAATTTTAGCTAATTTAAGAACCGAATACCGAACCGAAAGTACCGAATACCGAATTATAGCTAATTTAAAAACCGAATACCGAACCGAATATATTAATTCGGTATCGGTCGGTACCGGTACCGGTTCGGGTTCGGGAAATGGTACCCGTCGCTCACCCCTACCGGTTACTAGTGCTGAGACAGTGGTTGGGGCATCATCTTCTTCTGTGCGAGGTGGGTCCTTTAAGGATTTTATGGCAGGAGCCCCACCTCAGTTCCGAGGCGGTGGCGAGCCGGGTGGGGCTATGGCTTGGGAGAGAGAGATAGAGGCGGCATTTCGAGTTGCCCATGTCGATCCTCGTGATATGGTCGGCTATGCGGCTTATCAGCTGAAAGGAGGGGCTTCCCAGTGGTGGAAGTCCATTGAGTCGTCTATGACTACAGCTACAGCGTATGCTATGACATGGGATCAGTTCCGTGCTATCTTCGAGCTTCAGTATATTCCCCGGGATGAGCGCCGGGAGATGGAGCGCCGGTTTCTACACCTCCAGCAGGGTAGTATGTCGGTTCAGCAGTATGTGGATAGATTTAATGAGTTTGCCCAGTTTGCACCTCAGCACGTGGATACAGAGGTTCGTAAGGCTGATGCCTTTATTGATGGTTTACGGTCGGACATTCGGGAGTTCGTTGGGCTTCATGACACCCCGACATTTGCGAGAGCCTTGGAGTTGGCCCGGGTTAGAGAGAGAGAGATTGAGAGGCAGAGAGGCCAGCCTCCATCCCAGAGACAGAGGACAGGGACATCTGAGCAGTCCCAGAGTCACTATCGAGAGCCCCAGGAGTTCCAGAGAGAGAGGCAGCCTGAGCAGCAGCAGATTCAGGGGCAGGGTTCCGGATTTCGTAGAGACAGAGATAGGGGCAGAGATCGTAGGTCCAGGAGGTCTGGGCAGTATCAGGGTTCGGGGACGGCTAGTCAGAGTCAGGGGCATACTTCCCGTTACAGTGCTCCTAGCCAGAGTCAGAGCAGCGTGGGGCAGGGGTCCCAGCCGTCAGGGAGCCGGGCAGACAGTTCGGCCGGAGAGAGAGACTGTCCGAGGTGTCGTCGTCGCCATTCCGGTCCTTGTACATCAGAGCAGCCCCGTTGCTACCGCTGTGGTCAGTATGGCCATACATCTTTTACTTGTACCTCGAGGGATTCCCTGTGCTTCCGCTGTGGGAGGCCAGGTCATATAGTCAGAGATTGTCCGGATGCACCGCCTGCGGTACAGGGAGCGAGTACCAGCAGTGCCAGAGCCGAGCCGTCATCTTCGAGCCGCCGTGAGTTAGCACCTCGAGGTCGAGGTAGAGTGTTTCAGGCTACGGCAGAGGAGGCCCGCGAGTCTACCGATGTGGTATCTGGTACGTACATTCTGAATGGGCTTAGTGCTCGTATTTTGTTTGATTCTGGAGCAGATCGCTCGTATGTGTCTATTGTGTTCTGTGCATACTTTTCTGTGTCTGCTACTGTTTTATCTGTGCCATTAGTTGTTGAGAGGGTAGACGGTAGTACAGCTTTAGTGAGTCGAGTATTTCGAGATTGTGTTTTAGAGATTGATGCTCACCGGCATCTGATCGATCTACTGCCGATAGAGATCAGCAGTTTCGATGTGATAGTGGGTATGGACTGGATGACAGCCAGGCAGGCCGATATTCTGTGTGCGAAGAAGATGATCCGGATACCCATTTCAGACAGTGAGACAGTGACAGTGTATGGCGAGAGGCGCCGAGGCGAGATCGGCATTGTGTCTATGGCCCGAGCTCAGAGGTATGTCGCGAAGGGATGTGAGACCTTTCTGGCTTATGTTGTTGACGCCAGATTAGAGAAGAAGACCTTAGCGGATATACCCGTAGTTCGAGAGTTCCCTGAGGTATTCCCAGAGGAGTTGCCTGGGTTACCGCCAGATCGTCAGGTCGAGTTTCGTATTGACCTTATCCCTGGAGCGGTGCCTATTGCGAAGACGCCTTATAGGCTGGCACCTACCGAGATGAGAGAGATGATGTCGCAGCTTCAGGAATTGCTTGATCGTGGATTCATCCGTCCGAGTTCGTCCCCGTGGGGAGCTCCAGTGTTGTTTGTGAAGAAGAAGGACGGTTCCATGCGGATGTGTATCGACTATCGAGAGTTGAATAAAGTGACGGTGAAGAACCGTTATCCGCTTCCACGTATCGACGATCTGTTCGACCAGTTGCAGGGTTCGAGCTTTTTCTCGAAGATAGATCTGAGATCAGGATATCATCAGCTGAGAGTCAGAGATGAGGATGTGCCGAAGACTGCGTTTCGGATGCGATACGGTCATTACGAGTTTCTAGTCATGCCCTTCGGACTGACTAACGCACCCGCGGCATTCATGGATTTGATGAACAGGGTGTGTAGATCTATGTTGGATCGGTTCGTGATTGTCTTTATCGATGACATTTTGATCTACTCGAGGAGTGCCGAGGACCACGAGCAGCACTTGCGAGAGGTTTTGACCGTGCTGCGAGCGGAGCGACTTTATGAGAAGTTCTCCAAGTGCGAGTTCTGGTTGCGCGAGGTCCAGTTTTTGGGACATGTTGTGAGCGCCGGGGGTATTTCAGTGGATCCGGCGAAGATAGAGGCCGTGATGAGTTGGGAGCCGCCAAAGACTGTGCCTGAGGTTCGCAGCTTTTTGGGACTAGCTGGGTATTACCGCCGCTTCATTCAGGACTTCTCGAGGATTGCCAGGCCGTTGACAAGATTGACACGACAGTCCGTTCCTTTCATGTGGTCCGATGAGCAGGAGTCGACTTTCAGAGAATTGAAATCCCGGTTATGTCAGGCTCCAGTGTTAGCATTGCCTGAGGGTACAGAGGATTTCGTGGTCTACTGTGATGCGTCAGGTACCGGATTGGGATGTGTTCTGATGCAGCGAGGCAAGGTGATAGCGTATGCGTCGCGACAGCTGAAGACCTACGAGGAGAATCATACCGTGCACGACCTCGAGTTAGACGCGATAGTGTTTGCGTTAAAGATATGGCGTCATTATCTGTACGGTTCGCGATTTGTAGTGTATACAGATCATAAGAGTCTTCAGTATCTGTTCAGTCAGAAAGAGTTGAATATGAGACAGCGGCGCAGCCTCGAGTTACTAAAAGATTACGACTGCGAGATTCAGTACCATCCTGGTAGGGCCAATGTGGTGGCCGATGCGTTGAGCCGTAAGGCGTGTGGCCAGACGGTGGTTTCCCGAGCAGCGAGGCTCGAGGTCACATCGACTCTTGTGGAGAGTTTGAGGCACGCTCAGATAGAGGGTCTTCGAGCAGAGAATGTGAAGAGAGAGCGTCTTGCGGGACAGCTTGAGATGTTGAGTAGAGATAACAGAGGTTTGTGGGCGTTTCATGACCGAGTCTGGGTTCCGAGAGTCGGTAATCTGCGGCAGCTGATTTTAGACGAGTCGCATCGTTCGAGATTATCCATCCACCCCGGGAGCACCAAAATGTATAGAGATCTGCGTGAGTTCTACTGGTGCCAGGAATGAAGAGAGATGTGGGTCGATATGTCGAAGAGTGCATGACTTGTCTGCGAGTTAAGGCCGAGCATCAGAAGCCTCACGGGCATTTGCAGCCTTTAGAGATTCCAGAGTGGAAGTGGTATCATATCACGATGGACTTCATCGTTAGACTTCCGCGCACCGTTCGAGGTAATGATATGATCTGGGTGATAGTAGATCGATTGACTAAGAGTGCCCATTTTCTAGCGGTTCGGGGCACCATCACTATGGATCAGTTGGCTCGGTTATATATCAGTGAGATAGTCTCGAGGCATGGCGTTCCGATGTCGATTACGTCCGATAGAGATGCGCGGTTTACTTCGAGGTTCTGGCAGAGCTTTCAGCGAGAGTTGGGGACTAGAGTTCAGTTAAGTACAGCATACAGACCTCAGACAGACGGGCAGACAGAGCGGACGAATCAGACTCTTGAGGATATGCTCCGAGCTTGTGCGATCGATTTCAGTGGTAGTTGGGACGTTCACTTGCCGTTAGTCGAGTTTGCGTACAACAACAGCTACCATTCCTCCATCAATATGGCTCCGTTCGAGGCACTGTATGGGCGTAAGTGCCTAACCCCGGTGTGTTGGGGCGAGGTCGGCGAGCGACCTATCAGTGGGCCTGAGTTGCTACAGGAGACGAGCGACAAAGTGGCAGTGATCCGCGAGCATATGAGAGTGGCACAGAGTCGGCAGAAGAGTTATGCCGATCGTCGTCTGACTGAGCTCGAGTTCAGTGTTGGAGATCGTGTTATGCTGAAGGTATCGCCGTGGAAAGGAGTTATTAGATTCAGACATCGAGGTAAGCTGAGTCCGCGATACATCGGTCCGTTCGAGATCATCCCCAGAGTCCGAGATCAGGCTTATAGATTGAGATTGCCTCCCGAGCTGGCCGGAGTCCACGATACGTTCCATGTGAGTCATTTGAGGAAGTGTTTGGCCAAGGATGATCAGTTTGTGCCATTATCTGAGATTACCGTGGACGATCATCTGAGATATGTCGAGCAGCCTGAGGCGATTACTGACCGAAAAGTAAAGAGATTGCGGAACAAAGAGATCGCGCTAGTACTCGTTCAGTGGAGGCATCATAAGGGTACTAGTGCCACCTGGGAGCCCGAGGCCGAGATGAGGAGCCAATATCCGCAGCTGTTCCCGAGTCCGAGCTAGATTCCGGGACGGAATCCTTTTAAGAGGAGAGGATTTGTAACATCCCGGATTTGAGCCTGGTACGTGGATTTAATTTATTGGCTCATTTATTTAATAATTATTGCGTGTTCCAATTAAATCCCGTTTCGTGGATTTAACGTGTCAAGATTGAGTGATGCGTGTCTCCGAGCTATTAATTAGCGGATTAATTATCTCCTTGAGTTCGTGGAGTTAAATGGGTCAATTTGATATAAATTGTGAAAAAGTGATATCGGGTCCGGGTTAATGGGTTCGGAACCGGATATGGATAAAGACGTATATATTGTTGAGCTTTGTTTCTTTTCTTCCTCCCTTATCCTTTTCTTTTTCCCAAAACCCAGAAGTGAGAGTGTGTGCAACTGTGTGAGAAGCTCCAGCAAAATTCTACTGCAAATTCGAGATTTGGGTGTAGAAATTGCAGAATTGAGTTGCCTTTCATCTTCCTTGTGTTCTTGAGACTTCAAAGGTAAGATTTTGTGGTTTTAATGGCTAAATCCTTGAGATATGTATGGATTATATGTGGAATTAGTTTCTGTAAGTATATGGGTTGTTTATGTATGAGTTTTGTGTGATTTTGCTGCTGAAATTATGTGTGGAGGGGTTAAAACCCCTTGGTTCGGCCATGGTTATCGAAGAGCAGGTCTGGGAACAGGTAGCTAGTCGCGGCGCGACGCGCAGGGGATCGCGGCGCGACGCGCAGAGGAAATTGGGCGCGGCGCGAGGTGCAGGGGCTTAGCGGCGCGAGCCGCGGCCTGCAGGGGAAATCCGGTTTGATTCATTTGGGGAGATTTGGGGCGATTAGTGTGTCGATTTCCTTCGGGATATTGTCGGATTAAATTGTTTGGGATTTTGAGTTTCATTAGGGATCTCGTAAAAGGGTTTCGGGGATTGGTTAATTATCCGGAATTGTGTTTCGGGTTTATGTTGATTGTGATAGTTGTGTTTGATTGAATTGCGTAGCTATCGAGCTTGTGTTAATATGTGAGACCCGTGATGTGTACAGGTGCTAGCCGATCACGTGCCGAGCCGCATTAGAGTTTCGGGTTTCAGTCAAGTTTGGGTAATCGGTGAGTACTCGAGTCTTTTACAAAGCGCGCGTAGTCTTTTATGAGTCGTGTATATGTGTTGTGATATATTGTGTATGAGACCGAGCATAGTGCGCAGGTATGATCCGCTCTACCCTATACGTGTTATATATATGTTTGAGTTGCAGCTGTCCGCGATATGTGATCGCGCAGGCTGACTGTCCCTAACCAGTCACGAGATATGAGGCTGTATATATACGGCAGTGATATTGCCAGGTCGCTCCTGTGCCTATAGAGTAGCTAACCGCTGCTGTGTGCGGTCTGTTAGCTCGGGAACGTGGTCCCCTTTTGAGCAGAGATATGTGTTATGCATCGAGTTGCATATGTGTGTCGAGATATATGTGTTGTGTATGCTATGTGTTCTTACCTGCAGTGTCTAACCCTCGCGTACTCACGAGCTGTCCAGCTTATGTTTTCGAGTCTTCTGTGTGTCAGGCAGCCATACTGTGGGATCGCAGTCACAGCCGCAGCAGCCGAAGTAGAGATCGGGCGGTTAGAGTTATGCATGTTGATTGTATTTTGATACTGAACATCAGAACTGTTTGTCTGTATTTCGTACTTGATCAGCATTGTGTTAGCTATCAGTAGATTATTAGTTATTCGGTAGTGTATGTATCCGTATCAGCATGTGACATGAGACGTATAACCTTGTGTTAAAGTTTTAATTAATAGTGGTTTTCCGCTAATCCCGTGACACATGTCTTATGAGATCATTGCGTTATTGCCACCTGTGTATTGTATTGACGTGACATTTGTGTGAGAATTGTGGGTGTTACATAAAATGTAACTATTTAAAATTTAGATGTTTTTTATTAAATATGATCACGTATAACATTGAACATTACTATTATAATGTTGCAAACTCTAATCGATTTATTAGAGACGTTACCGTTATAAATTTAATTGATTTGACTGTAAAACCAATAAATTAAATTGACGATTAAACCTAATCAATGTCAAAATTTCAAATTATGGTTATGAATATTTGACTAATTAATTCTGGTTCCGATCCGATTTAATACGACGTTGTTTGTAATTTTAGCATTGCAAAATCTAGAAAACCAATGATAAGAACCGACTAACAGTTACATTTGTCTTGCTTCTTGAATCTATATCGGCTTTTCAATTTCATTCTTTGATGTTAGTTCAGTTATGTTTCGTTGTTTAATTGTTTGAAAAGTATTTTTATTATTTGTTTTATATATATATTTGTAATTAATATTTTAAACCCCGCAGCAACGCGCAGGTGTTCGATAACTCGTTAATTTACAATTTGTTGTTTGAGTGAAGAACCATTATTTTGACATAAAATATGACCGACACAAAATATGACAGTGGTAGACACAATGTCACTTCAAACATGCATATTTACACCTTTTTTCTTTTTAAATTTTCGAAAGTTACGATTTTCTTTTTATTTTATTTGTTTATAACTAGTTTATTACCCGTATGCTACATGAGATACTTAAATAATTGTTTTTTTTTTAAAAATTGCATAAATCTAAAATATTAATGTAGAAACAACAAATAAAATATCAATGAATTTAGAGTAAATTACACGAATGGTCCCTATGGTTTGGGGGGTTTTTGCGGATCGTCCCTCAAAGTTTTTTTTTACACCATTGGTCCAAAAAATGCAAACCTTTTATACAAATGGTCCCTCTAACTAACATCTGTTAACTTCACCGTTAAAGAGGAGGGCATTTTCGTCTTTTTGCTTCTCAGGGACCATTTGCGTAATTTTTTTTACAGGTTATCTTCATTTTTTTCTCATTTATAATTATTATTATTGTTGTTGTTGTTGTTGTTGTTGTTGTTGTTGTTGTTCTCGTTTTCGTTGTTGTTTGTTTTAAGATTATTATTACTATTGATCATATTTCTAAAATCAACTTTTGTTCAAACCATTGATTTTTTATCCACATTTGTTCAAACCGTTGTAACATCCGTCATTTCGACCTGGTACGTGGAATTATTTTAGTGGATAATTATTCTATTAATATTGGGTTAGTCCAATTATATCCGGTTTCGTGGATTGATACGTGTCGGGATTGGGCTTGAGTGTCATCGGGTTATAAATTTAGCGGATGGATTATATTTTTGGGATCATGGAATTAAATGGGTCAAATGGGCATTAATAGTGAAAATTGTGATATCGGGTTCGGGTTATAGGGTTTGGGACCGGTTAAAATAGAACGTATATGTGTTTATCCTTTCCTTTGCCCTTATCCATTTTGAGATAAATCCCTAAGGTGTATTGTGTGTGTGTTTAAGAGAGCTCCAGCAGCAAAGATCTCCTCTAAGCTCCAGAAAATTGGTTGTAGAATATTGGATTAGCTTCATCATCTTGTTGTGTAGGTGTTCTTGAGCTCCAAGAGGTAAGCAACCTATGAATTGATCTTTGATGTTGCGTCGTATGTTGTTAAATTGGGTAAGGTGATTGGAGATGGTTAAGGGACCTTCATATATTGGTTTTGTGTGTTTAATTGGAGTTGTAATCGAATTGAAAGGAGTTTTGGTACTCCTGGGCAGAGCTGAAATCGCAGGTCTGAAATGGGGAATTCGCGTTATTGCGGCGCGACCAAAAGCCTCCAGGGAAAATCCGAGTTGTATCTCATAAAAAGGGTTTGGGTCGAATTCGTGTCGAATTCCTTCGGGATTGCTTGGGCTGGGTTTTTTATGGGTTTGGGGTCTCGTTGGGATTGCTTTGAGTCGGGTCTCGGTTATTGATCGGGTTTCGATTTCGCGGGATTGTCGGGTTCGAATTGAGTTCTGGTCAATGTGATTGTGTGATATGTGCTACTCGGGATTGTATTTAACTATTGGGATCTCCGTGTGTTACAGGGACTAGCGGATCTTGAGCCGGGTTTGATCAGAGAGGCCAGACTTCGGGAAATCAGTCAGGTGAGTACTCGAGACTTTTCTAAAACGCGCGTCGTCTTTGGTATTTATGGTCGTGTAGCTATATTTTGCGTGCTTATGTATACGAGACAGGGACGTGAACCTCAGGTATATTCTATTTCCTTATACGTGTTATGTATGAGATGTGAGATCGATTCCAAGGGTCCGTGATGTGTTCCATACGGGCAGTGAGTCGCGTAAGGGATCGCGCGGGTTGACTGTCCCTAACAGTCCTTGGGGCGTATATATATGGAAGGGCCTGTAGCCGGGTCGCTCCTGTGCTACAGGGTTATTGCCGCTCACTGCTGTGTGCGGTGTGTTGGCTGGGGAAGGGTCCCCACAGGGCCCGTGTGTTATTCCGATCTCATACTTGTGTTTATATACCTGAGATGTGTGTAGGGCAATTGGGACAGGGACAGGGATTGTGTGCTACGTGCTATGTGTTATGTGCAGTGTCAACCCTCGTGTGCTCACGGGCTTTATAGCTCATGTCTTCGAGTCTAACATGTTCAGGGAATCAGAAGGGATCGCAGCCGCAGAGATAGGTTCTGGGCTGGCTTGAAGACTTGTTGTTTGTTTGTGTAATGTGTAATATTGTATGGGACAACTATTTTGGGAATGGTGTATCTGATAGTCAGGGTTAATATGTTAGCTTAATCTGGGATTGCGAATGTACTGTATTGTGTTTAACCTTTGTGTATGAAGTTTAAAGTTTTAAATTGGCCATAATCTGCATTATCCTATGACATGTGTGTTAAAGATCCATTGCGTTATTGCCACTTATGATATTGGATTGACGTGGCATTTCCGGGATCGGGAGGGGTGTTACAGCATGGTATCAGAGCTTGTGGTTTGAAGCTTGAGTATCATTAGTGGATGCTTAAGTTAGACCTTGTTCCGGTCCATGGGGGATCGTTTTGCGATTATATTAGTGGATTAACAGACCTGGCTTAGTGTATAACGTTGGGTGATTTATCTTTTGTGCTTAATCATTTCGTTTTGTGCAGATGGTTGTGGCAGACCAGGGTTCGGGCGCGGGTAAGCCGCCTAGTGATGAGTATATTCGCAAGTCAGAGCTGTTAGAGGTTCTTACCGAGTTTTATAGACAGCAAAAAGAGCAAGAGCACGAGCAGGGTCAGAATGTGGGGCCAGTTGTTCCGCATACCGAGACTGAGTCAGGGGGTGGAGCTTCTTCGTCTTCTCAGAGGGGCGGGTCCTTCAAGGACTTCATGACAAGGGCCCCATCGCGGTTTCGGGGTGACGGTGACCCGGGGGCGGCCATCGCATGGGAGCGTGAGATCGAGGACGCGTTTCGAGTGGCCCATCTTGATCCTAGAGATATGGTTGGGTACGCTGCATATCAGTTATAGGGCAGGGCTTCTCAGTGGTGGAAATCGATCGAGTCTTCGATGACCCAGTCCGCCGCGTATGCTATGACCTGGGAACAGTTCAGGGCAGTATTCGAGCTTCAGTATATTCCTCGGGATGAGAGACGAGAGATGGAGCGCCAGTTTCTCCATTTGCAGCAGGGCAGTATGACCATCCAGCAGTATGTTGATCGGTTTAACGAGTATTCTCAGTTCCCGTCTCAGCATGTCGACACGGAGAGCCGTAAGACTGATGCTTTTATCGATGACCTTCGATCTGATATCCGTGAGTTTGTGGGACTGCATGATACCCCCACATTTGCCAGAGCCCTTGAGATGGCGCGCATGAGGGAGCGGGAGATTCTTAAGCAGAGAGAGCAGCCCTCTTCTCAGAGGCAGCGTACCGGGACTTCAGAGCAGCCGTCCAGTGTATGGAGGTCCTCCGGGAACGCCCCTAGTGATCAGCGTCCAGACCAGTGGCAGTTTTCGGGCCAGGGTTCAGGGCAGGGTTCGGGACAGAGACGTGACAGGGATCGGGGCCGAGATCGTAGGTCGAGACGTCAGGGCCAGAGTCAGGGGTCCGGGGCACAGAGTCAGAGTAGTGTGGGACAGGGGTCCCAGGCGTCCGGCAGCCGTGTTGAGAGTTCTTACGAGGATCGGGAGTGCCCGAAGTGTCACCGGTGCCATTCAGGGCAGTGTTTGTCAGAGCAGCCTCGTTGCTTCAGGTGCGGCCAGCGGGGCCACGCCGCGTCAGTGTGTACAGTTCCCGAGCCGCTATTATTTCGCTGTGGGAGGCCGGGACATCATGTCAGGGACTGTCCGGAGCCGGGGCCGGCAGTTCAGGGGGCCAGTTCGAGTGGGGCCAGAGCCGAGCCGTCGTCATCTAGTCGCCGTGGTTCCGTTCCAAGGGGCCGAGGGAGAGTATTTCAGGCGACAGCCGAGGAGGCACGGGATTCTACGGATGTTGTTTCGGGTACGTACATTCTTAACGGACTTCGAGCTCGTGTGTTGTTTGATTCCGGGGCCGATCACTCCTATGTGTCTGTTATCTTTTGTGCGTATTTTAGTGTGTCTCCTTCTCCTTTGTCTGTTCCTTTGGTTGTTGAGAGGGTCGATGGGAGTTCGATGTTAGTGAGTCGGGTTTATCGGGATTGCGTTTTAGAGATAGATTCTCAGCGGTTTATGATCGATTTGCTGCCGATTGAGATCAGTAGGTAGCTTCGATGTGATTGTGGGTATGGACTGGTTGACTGCCAAGTGGGCTGATATTCTGTGTGCTAAGAAGATCATCCATATACCCATTATTGATAGTGAGAGTGTTATAGTGTATGGGGAGCGTCGCAAGGGGGATATAGGGATTGTGTCTATGGCCAGGGCTCAGAGGTATGTCTCTAAGGGGTGCGAGACCTTCCTAGCTTATGTGGTTGACGCGAGGAAGGAAAAGAAGACCTTAGAGGATATTCCGGTGATTCGTGAGTTCCCCGAGGTATTCCCAGAGGAGTTTCCTGGGTTACCGCCAGATCGCCAAGTAGAGTTCCGCATAGATCTTGTTCCTGGGGCGGTGCCATTTGCGAAGACGCCTTATAGGCTGGCACCGACAGAGATGCGAGAGTTGATGTCTCAGTTGCAGGAGCTTCTAGATTGTGGATTTATCCGTCCGAGTTCATCGCCGTGGGGTGCGCTGGTGTTATTTGTGAAAAATAAGGACGGCAACATGCGGATGTGTATCGACTACAGGATGTTGAACAAAGTGACTGTGAAGAATCGTTATCCGCTTCCACGTATTGATGACCTGTTTGATCAACTCCAGGGACCGAGCTTCTTCTCCAAGATCGACTTGCGGTCTGGATATCATCAGTTGAGAGTCAGGGATGAGGATGTGCCGAAGACAGCGTTCCGGACTCGTTATGGGCACTACGAGTTCCTCGTCATGCCGTTCGGATTGACCAACGCACCCGCCGCTTTCATGGATTTAATGAACAGGGTGTGTAGAGCTATGTTGGATAGATTCGTGATCGTGTTCATCGATGATATCCTGATCTATTCGTGTAGTGCCGGGGACCACGAGCAGCACCTCCGAGAGGTTTTGACAGTGCTGCGCAGGGAGAAATTGTATGTGAAGCTGTCCAAATGTGAGTTTTGGCTGCCAGAGGTGCAGTTTCTGGGGCATGTAGTCAGTGCAGAGGGCATAAAAGTGGATCCGGCCAAGATTGAGGCAGTGATGATCTGGGAGCCTCCGAGATCAGTGCCAGAGATTCGCAGTTTTCTGGGTCTCGCCGGGTATTATCGACGTTTCATCCAGGACTTTTCGAGGATTGCATTGTCGTTGACGAGATTGACACGACAGTCCGTTCCGTTTGAGTGGTCCGAGGATCAGGAGCGTGCGTTCGGAGAGTTGAAGACCCGGTTGTGCCAGGCTCCAGTATTGGCCTTGCCGGAGGGTACCGACGACTTCGTGGTTTATTGTGATGTTTCAGGGTCAGGGTTGGGCTGTGTTCTAATGCAGCGGGGGAAGGTGATCATGTATGTTTCACGCCAGCTGAAGACTTATGAGTTGAACCATATTGTGCATGATCTAGAGTTGGATGCCATCGTGTTTGCGTTGAAGATTTGGCGCCATTATCTGTATGGGTCTCGGTTTATTGTGTATACCGATCATAAGAGCCTTCAGTACTTGTTTAGTCAAAAAGATCTGAATATGAGGCAACGCCGTTGCCTTGAGTTGCTTAAGGACTACGATTGTGAGATTCAGTACCACCCGGGTCGGGCTAATGTGGTAGCTAATGCGTTGAGCCGTAGGGCATGCGGCCAGACTGTGGTATCCAGTGCTTCGAGGCTTGAGATGACCTCGACATTGACTGACAGTCTAAGACTAGCGCAGCAGGAGGGCCTGCGGGGTGATAATGTGAAGCGGGAGCGTCTGACCGGGCAACTTAAGTCGTTAATCAGGGGCAATGGTGGGTTGTATGTGTTCCATGATAGGGTATGGGTCTCGAAAGTTGGGAATCTGCGGCAGTTAATTCTCGATGAGTCGCACCGATCGAGGCTATCTGTTCATCCGGGGAGTACTAAGACGTACCATGATCTCCGTGATTTTTGTTGGTGTCCGGGAATGAAAAGGGATGTGGGCCGGTATGTTGAGTAGTGTATGACCTGTCTGAGGGTCAAGGCCGAGCATCATAAGCCGCACGGGCATCTTCAGCCATTAGAGATCCCCGAGTGGAAGTGGTATCATATTACAATGGATTTTATTGTGAGACTTCCACGCACGATCCGCGGGAACGATATGATCTGAGTCATAGTGGATCGACTAACGAAGAGTGCGCACTTCTTAGCCGTTCGTGGTACTATCACCATGGATCAGCTAGCGAGACTGTACATCAATGAGGTGGTATCTGTTGGGTTTCCTATACCCTTGCTAGGTTAAATTAAAACTTTGCGGAAAATTAAATAACCTAACTATGCAAGAATATAAAACCTTAAGGATCTAACCAAACAAATTAAGCAACTAATTATTAAAATAAAGAGATGAATAAGAAAAACTAACCTTGAGAAAATTCGCAATTTTCTCCACGAAGAACGATTGCACGAACAGCCTCTGAATCGAGCAACAAGCGTCTAAAGGAAGATCGCCTCTAGTTGTTCACACTCAATGAACAAAAGAAAATATAATTATAACTTTTCTAAGCTCAAATCTCAGAGTCCAAAAACTGGTTTCCCTTGTGATCGTTAGAGAACTTAGAATTGAATGAGCGAGGAATGAAGTAGGCAGGGGCTGCCTATTTATAGGTTTTAGAAACCTACAAATTTTTGATCCCAAATCCATGTGGGATGGATTGGTGGCCGGCCCCCCCTATTAGGGTTTAGGGGGTGCCCTGTTGACTATCAACTAATTGCAGTTTAGCCCCTGTACTTCCTCAATTAATTCTATTAGCTTCCAGTTAATTTATTAACTATTAATAAATTAACAAACTAACCCATTAATCAAATATAATCAATTATTTAGTTTCTAATTAATTTATTAAACATAATAAATTAACAAACTAATTAACATTATATATTTAAGTTAATCATCTTCTCTTTACAATTTATTGCATGCACCCAAAAACGATCCATCCTGATAACAATATGTTTACAAATAATTGTGACTTGGACACTTATTCTAACAGTCTCCCACTTGGACAAGTTGGCAACTATTTGTCTAAACACATTCTATTACCAGCCTTCCTAGCTACTCGATACAGCTGCCGAACTCTGAATCATATCAGAGCTAATCCTTTAGATAAGGGATCAACTATTCCTTCGTTCTCTGATATCGTATGAAACTAAGACATGGATTATAATCAATCTTTGGTTTCAAAATTATGTTTCTGATTTCCGATTAATATGACTATATCAGACTTATTAAATGAACACTTCAATTTTGTCTCGGTCGGGCCCGACACTCTAGAGTCAACGTTTAATCATCAGAGGGCCCATAGATATCGCTTTTCCATATAGGCAAAAGGAACGAATAAACTTCGCATACACAGCGCTAGCTAACTAATAACATCCGTTATAACTGGTAGTTATGCACAGCGTTTGAATGCACTAAGGTATGACGGACTAGAAAACCACAAATTCAATGTATCTCCGTCTGAAGAATAGAGGATATTATCATCTTGGAAATACTTATGATTTGATCCATGAAGTATCTTTCCAAGTGCGAGTGCCCTATACTTAAATCTCCATTAAGTACCCATGAATGTTGCAGCAATCTCTATGCTATGTCAAACTCTTGACAGTCTACTAACATTCCATGACAGTCTTTATTCAATACTAACTCCCGGTAGTACGAACGACTGAGGTATTTGAATAAAATTAATTACTCTGGGAGTTGGTTCTAAACATGCAAAAGGAAACACAACGATAAATTAATAGAAGATGGCAGCACTCTTTTCACAATCACATGTCCTTCTTCAACCTTGCTACGAACAAAGTGGTACTTCTGATCAACATGCTTGGACTTTCCATGATCCTTGGGTTCTTTAGTCAACGAAACAGCACTTTCGTTGTCGCAGAATATTTCGATGGGGTCTTGAACCGTTGGGACAACTCCAAGATCTCCAATGAAATTCTTCAACCAGATGCCTTCTTTTGAGGCTTCTGAGGCCGCAATATATTCTGACTCGCAGGTAGAGTCTGCCACGGTTTCCTGCTTCGAACTCTTCCACGTCACGGCTCCCCCGTTCAATAAGAACACCCAACCAGATTGTGACCGAAAATCATCTCTATCCGTTTGGAAACTCGCATCGCAATAACCAGTTACTTTGAGTTCATCCTGTCCACCGTAAACCAAGAACCTGTATTTAGTATTTCTTAAATACTTAAGAATATTCTTGACCGCCGTCCAATGACCTTCACCAGGGTCTTGCTGATGTCGACTCACCATGCTTAAAGCAAATGAGACATCAGGCCTCGTACATGTCATGGCATACATTATAGATCCTATGGCCGAAGCATATGGAACTCGACTCATTCTGTCTCGTTTCCCCTGTGTCTTCGGGCTCATGTCTTTACTAATCTTTATGCCATGAGCAAAGGGAAGGTTTCCCTTCTTAAACTTCTCCATACTGAACCTTTTCAGTATTTTGTCCAAGTACGTATCCTGGCTTAGTCCTATTAGACGTCTCGTTCTATCTCTATAAATCTTTATACCCAGAATAAAAGCTGCATCTCCTAGATCCTTCATAGCGAAACATCTTCCCAACCAATCTTTTACACTCTGTAATGTTGGGATGTCGTTTCCTATAAGTAATATGTCATCGACATATAATACCAGGAAGACTATAGTGCTCCCACTGACCTTGAAATATATGCAGGACTCATCTTCGCTTCTAGAAAATCCAAACTCTGTGATTTTCTCATGAAAGCAAAGATTCCAGCTTCAAGAAGCTTGCTTAAGTCCATAAATGGACTTCTGAAGCTTACACACTTTTGTAGGATACTTGGTGTCTACAAAACCTTCAGGTTGTGTCATAAACACATCCTCTGTCAATTTCCCGTTAAGGAAAGCGGTTTTGACATCCATCTGCCAGATTTCATAGTCATGAAACGCAGCTATGGCCAGAACTATCCTTATGGATTTAATCTTAGCTACCGGTGAAAAGGTTTCCTCATAGTCAATCCCGTAGGTTTGAGTATAGCCCTTTGCCACCAGCCTAGCTTTGTAAGTGTGTACTTTCCCGTTCATATCCGTTTTCTTCTTGAATATCCACTTACAACCCACCGTCTTTAGACCGGGTGTAGGATCAACCAAGTTCCAAACTTGGTTGCCATACATGGATTCAATCTCGCTATCCATAGCTTCCTTCCATTTGGCTGCCTCAGGGCCTGCCATCGCTTCTCGGTAGTTAGCTGGTTCATCTAAGTCGACTAGTGTACTATCACTAATCATATCATCCTGTTCAATATGGAATCCATAGTAGAACTCAGGAGGATTGCTAACTCTACCGGATCTGCGCAAAGGTAAGGATATGTCATTGGGTTCAACAGGCATCTCAGTCTCATATTGATGGTCAGTGTTTGCAGTTGGTTCTTCATCGGTAGTATCTTGAATCTCATCAAGATCGATCTTACTCCCACTGTCCTCTTTAGATATTATATCCTTCTCGAGGAACACTCCTCTTCGAGATACAAACACTACGTTTTCACGTGGTTTGTAAAATAGATATCCAAATGACTCTTGTGGGTAACCGACGAATAGACACTTTTCAGATCTTTGACTGAGTTTGTCAGAGGTCTCTCGTCCAACGAAGACTTCACAACCCCAGATCTTGATGTGACCAAGGGAAGGACGTTTTCCCTTCCACATCTCGTAAGGTGTCTTTGAAACTTTCTTGGTGGGTACTAGATTTAGAATATGTGTCGCAGTTTCTAATGCATAACCCCAGAAACT
The DNA here is from genome assembly GCA_020465985.1 of Centrapalus pauciflorus. NCBI lineage: Eukaryota > Viridiplantae > Streptophyta > Magnoliopsida > Asterales > Asteraceae > Centrapalus > Centrapalus pauciflorus. Next base: position 431,571 of record JAANYP010000721.1, on the reverse strand, counting down.
TACTGGAAGTGTTGCTCGACTCATCATAGATCGGACCATGTCTAACAAGGTCCTGTTTCTCCTCTCCGCAACTCCGTTGAGTTGTGGTGTTCTAGGAGGTGTTAACTGGGAAACTATTCCACAGCTTCTAAGATGATCGAGAAACTCGATACTAAGGTACTCTCCTCCCCTGTCGGAGCGGAGAACCTTTATCTTTCTGCCCAGTTGATTCTCTACTTCACTTTAATATTTTTTGAATGTCTCAAAAGTGTCGGACTTATGTTTAATTAAATAAACATATCCAAATCTACTATAGTCATCTGTAAAGGTGACATAGTACCGATTTTCCCTTTTTGTAGCACATCGGAATGGCCCACATACATCTGTGTGGACCAAATCCAATAGTCCTTCATCTCTTTCACACGGACCTGTGAATGGTGATTTTGTCATCTTGCCCAGTAAACAGGATTCGCATACATTATCCGATTTTAGGTCGAATGATTCCAACACTCCATCCTTTTGGAGTTGGGCGATGCGTTTCTTGTTAATGTGCCCAAGGCGACAGTGTCACAATTTGGACTTATCAATTTCGTTAGAATCAATATTAAATAATAGGTTGTTATCACACTCAACAGTTTCATATATGCCATTATAAGGACAAGCTTTGAATATAAAAACATCATTCAAATAAACCAAAATACTTCCATTATTATTATCAAAGCTGAAATTGTATCCATCCTTATACAAGGCAAATAAAGAAATGATGTTCCGATTCATATCGGGTGAATAACAACAATTATTTAAGCTAATCTCTACTCCTGATCTAAGAACGAGCTGGAACCTTCCGACTTTCCTCACAGGCATGATCTTTCGATTCCCCATGATTAGGTTCAGCTCCCCATGCTTCAAGCTTCTACTTTCCCTTAGTCCCTGCAATACAGAGCAAATGTGAGTATCACATCCTGTATCAAGAACCCATGAATTAGAGATAGAAGTGTTATGGAGTTCGATCATGAACATACCTGAGGTGCTGGCCTTTTCGACTTTGCCGTCTTTAAGGTCCTTCAGATATGGTGGGCAGCTTCGCTTCCAGTGCCCCTTGCCATTGCAGTCAAAGCATACTGCTTCCTTCAGATCTTTAGTAGGCACAATACCGAACTCTATTCTCCATTGAGACCCTGTCTTGGACTTTCCTTTTGGGGCCTTCCAGGATGATTTCCGTTTCTTTGAGGCCTTACCGACAGTAAGCACAGGGGCCACAGGGGTCTCATCTTTCTTGATGCCCTGTTCAGCGGTTCGGAGCAGATTATGTAGTTCCATAATTGACGTCTCCTTCTGATTCATGTTCATCTGATAGGAGAGTACGAACTGATTATAGATGGTGGGCAGTCCAGAAAGAATGATATTGGTGGAGAACTCAGAGTCAAACACCATATTGAGAGCCTCCATCCGGTCGTAGTACCCCTTCATCTCAAGGACGAAAGTGCAGATAGATGTTCCAGGTTTTGGTTTGCAGGCCATGAGGGATCATACCACATCAAGGTGCTCTTTGCTCGCCTTACCCTCAAACATCTCTCGCAGCTGCTGATTCATCTCAAAGGCCCATGTATTCTCGAAGGCTTTAGCAAGCTCAGGAACCATGGATGACGCCATGATGCAGGATACTTTGTTTGCATCATCGTAATGTTTCTGGTGTGCGTCCATTTCCTCCTGGGTGGGACTCTCATTCAGTGTGGGAATTTGTTCATCGAGAACATACTCTTTGTTCTCGTACCTCAGCGTAAACCTGAGGTTTCTCATCCAGTCCACATAGTTCGGACCGGATATTTTTTCCCTACCCAGAACGGAAAGGAGTGAGAAGTTGGATGCGTGGTTGGGAGCAGGAGTGGGGGTACCAGTAGAAGTAGACATCTGTGAGATAAAGTTTTAGTTAGTATGAAGTATTCCTTAAACAATTTACCCAATTTGAATTAAGGCGAGGATCCATATTTTCGATTCGTTTTATGAAAAGGGTCGCTGTAATCACGCCACGAATTTATTTTAGGTGCACAAACTCTTGTCGATTTCAATCTCTATGAAATTCCTAGATCTTTTGAGATTCATTGAATCTTATCAACGGCATGTTAATCTCGGTTATGCTCAACTACTATCCGTGACTGGGTTGCCAAGGATCACGGACAAGATGGTGAATCTAACCATGCAAAACTGCGTAAGACCCGTCACGAATCAGTCCGGGAATCGCGAGTCCTACATCACTTCCTAATATGTCTCTCATTAGTGTGCCGGTCAATACACACGCTCCACTAACAGTGCATATAGGAGATGTGCATTTTTCATGGATTTGCATACTAATTCACTTTTGATATATCTAAAACGGGATTTTTGTTTTAGTACTTTAGATTATACTTTTAATCTGTACACCATCCTATCAAAAGTCCTCGGTAGCTCCATTGAACGCACAGCGAAGCGGAGGAGGTAGGTCAGCGCGAAGCTGTTAAAAACCTACTCCTTTAGGGAAGCAGAGCGACCCGCCTTATACCTCGTTTATAGTTTGTTCACTATGGGTGAGCCGATTTATCAATTGACTGACGATGTAATTAGATTTAAATGATATATATATATATATATATATATATATATATATATATATATATATATATATATATATATATATATATATATATATATAATCAATAATACATATATAAATTTCTTTTAAATCTTAGGGGTTTAATTTTAAACTTTTAAAATTAAAGGGTCTATTTTAAACATTTTAAAATTCAGGGTATATTTTAAACAATTTAAAATATTAGGGTTTAAATTAATATTTATTTTTTATATATATATTTCGGTTTCAATATTTAAATAAAATAAGAAACATTTAATTATTAAATATATATATTAAATCCGAAACCTATATATATAACCATATAAATCCTCAAAATTTAAACCTAGGATAATACAAGTTTATCCTAATAAATTATGATATTCTAAAACCTTTAGGATAAACACTTAATTTAAATTAAGGTACTTTCTAGATGAATAGGATTTAGGATAAACCTAGAAAATCAAGCTTATCTCTAAGGCATGTTTATCTAAAATCCCAAAAATCAAACCCTTAATTAAATTAATAATATCCTAAATTAATAAAATAATAATTTATTTAATATTTCAGATTTATCCATTTAAAACCTTTTAAAAATCCGAAAATTTGAAGATAAATATGAAAAACAATTTTCAAAATTTAGACAATTAATTTAATATTTAAAAACTATTTTAAAAATTAAATAATTATCAAAAAACAAATTTTACTCCAAAAATTTCGAAAAATCAATTTTTAATTAATTTTTCGGATTTATTTAATATTTAAAAATTAATTTTAAGTTTAAACAATTTAATTCAAAATTAAAAACATCATTAAAATTAAATCAAAATTCCGAAAATTAATCAAAACAAATTTTAAAATTTAAGAACAAGATTATCATCTCAAAATTAGTGCAAAGCTCGTTAGGTTAACCGCTCTGATACCACTGTTGGGTTTTTAATACCCTTGCTAGGTTAAATTAAAACTTTGCGGAAAATTAAATAACCTAACTATGCAAGAATATAAAACCTTAAGGATCTAACCAAACAAGCTAAGCAACTAATTATTAAAATAAAGAGATGAATAAGAAAAACTAACCTTGAGAAAATTCGCAATTTTCTCCACGAAGAACGATTGCACAAACAGCCTCTGAATCGAGCAACAAGCGTCTAAAGCAAGATCGCCTCTAGTTGTTCACACCCAATGAACAAAAGAAAAGATAATTATAACTTTTCTAAGCTCAGATCTCAGAGTCCCAAAAACTAGTAACCCTTGTGATCGTTAGAGAACTTAGAATTGAATGAGCGAGGAATGAAGTAGGCAGGGGCTGCCTATTTATAGGTTTTAGAAACCTACAAATTTTTTATTCCAAATCCATGTGGGATGGATTGGTTTCCGGCCCCCCCTATTAGGGTTTAGGGGGTGCCCTGTTGACTATCAACTAATTGCAGTTTAGCCCATGTACTTCCTCAATTAATTCTATTAGCTTCCGGTTAATTTATTAACTATTAATAAATTAACAAACTAACCCATTAATCAAATATAATCAATTATTTAGTTTCTATTTAATTTATTAAACATAATAAATTAACAAACTAATTAACATTATATATTTAAGTTAATCATCTTCTCTTTACAATTCATTGCATACACCCAAAAAGGATCCAGCCTGATAACAATATGTTTACAAATAATTGTGACTTGGACACTAAATCCAACAATATCGCGGCATGGGATTCCGATGTCAATTACTTCGGACAGGGATACACGATTTACGTCTCGATTCTGGCAGAGTTTCCAGCGGGAATTGGGCACCAGAGTTCAGCTGAGCACGGCGTACAGACCGCAGACTGACGGGCAGACCGAGCGCACGATACCTTTCATGTGAGTCATCTCCGGAAGTGTCTGGCTGCAGATGATCAGTATGTGCCCCTATCCGAGATCACAGTCGATGATCAGCTGCGATATGTGGAGCAGCCCGAGGCCGTTACCGATAGGAAGACCAAAAGCTGAGAAATAAAGAGATTGCATTGGTACTCGTTCAGTGGAGACACCATAAGGGTACCAACGCCACCTGGGAGCCCGAGTCAGAAATGCGATCGAGATATCCTCACCTGTTTCAGAGCTCGAGTTAGATTCCGGGACGGAATCTCTTTAAGAATGGGGGATTTGTAACATCCGTCATTTCGACCTAGTACGTGGAATTATTTTAGTGGATAATTATTCTATTAATATTGGGTTGATCCAATTATATCCCGTTTCATGGATTGATATGTGTCGGGATTGGGCTTGAGTGTCATCGGGTTATAAATTTAGCGGATGGATTATATTTTTGGGATCATGGGATTAAATGGGTCAAATGGGCATTAATAGTGAAAATTGTGATATCGGGTTCGGGTTATCGGGTTTGGGACCGGTTAAAATAGAACGTATATGTGTTTATCCTTTCCTTTGCCCTTATCCATTTTGAGATAAATCCCTAAGGTGTATTGTGTGTGTGTTTAAGAGAGCTCCAGCAGCAAAGATCTCCTCTAAGCTACAGAAAATTGGTTGTAGAATATTAGATTAGCTTCATCATCTTGTTGTGTAGGTGTTCTTGAGCTCCAAGAGGTAAGCAACCTATGAATTGATCTTTGATGTTGTGTTGTATGTTGTTAAATTGGGTAAGGTGATTGGAGATGGTTAAGGGACCTTCATATATTGGTTTTGTGTGTTTAATTGGAGCTGTAATCGAATTGAAAGGAGTTTTGGTACTCCTGGGCATTGCTGAAATCGCAGGACTGAAATGGGGATTTTGCGGTATCACGGCGCGACCAACAGCCTGCAGGGAAAATCCGAGTTGTATCTCATAAAAAGGGTTTGGGTCGAATTCGTGTCGAATTCCTTCGGGATTGCTTGGGCTGGGTTTTGTTTGGGATTGGGGTCTCGTTGGGATTGCTTTGAGTCGGGTCTAAGTTATTGATCGGGTTTCGATTTCGCGGGATTGTCGGGTTCGAATTGAGTTCGGGTCAATGTGATTGTGTGATATGTGCTACTCGGGATTGTATTTAACTATTGGGATCTCCGTGTGTTACAGGGACTAGCGGATCTCGAGCCGGGTTTGATCAGAGAGGCCAGACTTCGGGAAATCAGTCTGGTGAGTACTCGAGACTTTTCTAAAACGCACGTCGTCTTTGGTATTTATGGTCGTGTAGCTATATTGTGCGGGTTTATGTATACGAGACAGGGACGTGAACCTTAGGTATATTCTATTTCCTTATACGTGTTATGTATGAGATGTGAGATCGATTCCAAGGGTCCGTGATGTGTTCCATACGGGCAGTGAGTCGCGTAAGGGATCGCGCGGGTTGACTGTCCCTAACAGTCCTTGGGGCGTATATATAAGGCAGGGCCTGTAGCCGGGATGCTCCTGTGCTACAGTGTTATTGCCGCTCACTACTGTGTGCGGTGTGTCGGCTGGGGAAGGGTCCCCACAGGGCACGTGTGTTATTCCGATCTCATACTTGTGTTTATATTCCTGAGATGCGTGTAGGGCAATTGGGACAGGGACAGGGATTGTGTGCTACGTGCTATGTGTTATGTGCAGTGTCAACCCTCGTGTGCTCACGGGCTTTATAGCTCATGTCTTCGAGTCTAACATGTTCAGGGAATCAGAAGGGATCGCAGCCGTAGAGATAGGTTCGGGGCTGGCTTGAAGACTTGTTGTTTGTTTGTGTAATGTGTAATATTGTATGGGACAACTATTTTGGGAATGGTGTATCTGATAGTCAGGGTTAATATGTTAGCTTAATCTGGGATTGCGAATGTACTGTATTGTGTTTAACCTTTGTGTATGAAGTTTAAAGTTTTAAATTAGCCATAATCTGCATTATTTTATGACATGTGTGTTATAGATCCGTTGCGCTATTGCCACTTATGATATTGGATTGACGTGGCATTTTCGGGATCTGGAGGGGTGTTACACCGTGATGACTTCTTCTTCTCCAAAGATAATGGCTCCAATTCCACACCTATATCTGATTTTGTTCTTCGTGGATTCACTTTCAATTGTGCCACCACACTCATTTGATTTTGTTCTTCGTGGATTCACACAACTCACCCCCACCTTCTCTCTCCCACGTTTTCTCTCTCTGCTCTTTACATCTCAAGCCGACAACCGTCGTATGCTGCCGCTCAACGCCGGCGAACGATAACCACTACTCGATCCCTCACACTCGCTCACCCTCATCCTCGCTCCGTCTCACTTTCACAACTAACGACAGAGGCCTAAACCCTAGCGCCGCCCTGCACGTACTGCTGCCGCCACCATCGCTCAGGCTCATAGATCTGCCTCTCTCCCCCACGAAAACCACCACCAATGGACACTCGTTCACTCTCGCCGCTCCCACTCTCGGATCTCTCTCCGCTACCGCACCCAGGGCCATTGCGGCCGTCCCTGATGCAGAGACGCCGCTCAAAACCCTAATTATTCTCATCCTCGCTCCGTCTCACTTCCATAACCAACGACAGAGGCCTAAACCCTAGCGCCGTCGCCGCCACGTACCGCTGCCGCCACCATCGCTCAGTCTCACAAATCTGCCTCTCTCCCCCACGAAAACCACCACCACTGGACACTCGTTCACTCTCGCCCCTCCAACTCTCGGATCTCTCTCCGCTACCGCACCCAGGGCCATTGCGGTCGTCCCTGGTGCGGAGACGCCGCCAGAACCGCCGCTCAAAACCCTAATTATTATTAATATTATTATAAATGAGAATAAAAAAGATAATCTGTTAAAAAATTACGCAAATGGTCCGTGAGAAGCAAAAGGACGAAAAATACCCTCCTCTTTAACGATGAAGTTAACGGATGTTAGTCAGAAGGACCATTTGTGTGAAAGGTTTGCATTTTTTGGACCAATGGTGTAAAAAAACTTTGAAGGACAAAAACCGCAAAAACCCCCCAAACCACAGGGACCATTCGTGTAATTTACTCATAAATTTATAATAGTGTAAGTTGCGCCATGTATTCAAAAGTTTTAATTAATTAATTATGAAATTAGTTAAGTTAGATTTTTAATATAATAAAAAAATTGAATTGAATTAAATTTAAAATTAGATTTTAACAAATTACATGAAAAATTAAGAAGACGATAAGTGGCAAAATAAAATAAGAATGCAACAATTAAGTGACAATTTGTTACTCGTTTAATAGTATTTATATAGATTATAGATAGATTTAGATTGTTTATAATATAAGTATCATTAAAAAGGTTGAGAGAGTCTCATTAAAAGGATGTTTATATATTGAATTGTTGCAGAAAAAATTTTATAATTTATATATATCGTTAATGTTGCATTACATCTTACAACGTGACATGACAAAAGATGATTTGAAATAATTTATAATGTTTATTTTACGAATGCCCTCGTTACCTACTTAAATAAAAAACTCAACGAGGTAGTTTACTCGCACGTTGTAGCAGGATCATACGTTAAACAATAAATTTTGTCATTTTAAAAATACTTAGGATGAAAAAAATTTATACTGGGATATAAATAAAAATAATGCGATCATAACAATATATTCAAATTTTTACAAAATATAATATCGAATATTATAACAAAAAAACAAAACAGTTATATAATATATGTAAAACAAAATAAATGGTCAGGTACTCAGGTGCATATTTGTCTGCTATAATGCAACCAAAATGATATATTTGAATTTTTATAAAGCATAGTATATTAAAAGTTACTATTAAAAAAAACAAAAATGTTATCTATTATTATATATAAAGTAATAAAATAAATCAGTTGCTTATCTGTCAGATTAGGTTGTCTGGTTGCGAGATTATTTGTCCATTGAACAGTATCATAGTTTTCGTTAGAAAAAATATTTTGTATTGGAATATAGAGAAAAATAATATGATCATAATGATATATTCGTATTGTTATATAATAGGATATCAAATGGTATAACATAAAAATAAAACAGTTATATATTGAAAATAGTTCTGACGGTAATAAATTCTATATCGAAATGTAGATAAAAATCAATGCGATCGTAATGATATATTCAATTCTTTTTATAAAATATAATACATCACAAAAACGTTAAAGTAATAGATAAATCAGCTGCCTACCTACTTGCTTAATAAAAATAGTTCCGACGGCGATAAATTTTATATCGAAATGTAGATAAAAACAATGCGATCATAATGATACATTCAAATTTTTATAAATTATAATATATCAAAAGTTATTATAGAAAAACAAAAACGTTATATATTATATATAAAGTAATAAAATAAGTCAGCTGCTTATCTGCCTGGCAGCTAGCTTCTCTGTTCAATGAACAGTTAAATGAAGTTTATAAATAGTTATATTAGTAAAGTAATATGCCTCCAGAGTCCAGATGAAAGGACCGAATATTTTAAAACTAAATTCCCACGAATCACATACAATATACTCCAAAAATACGAGATAATTTAAATTTTTCTAAAGTCATACCTCGATAAATAAACAACCATCCATAATAATAAATTACATCAACCAGAGTACGCTAAATAAGTTTAAGTTTACCTATCAATACATCTAGGGTTCTACCCGACCCTCAAAAGGCAATACACAGAAATGCCAGCGTCTCAGTCAACAAAGTCAATGGTCTCAAACTGGAGCCTTACCCTTATCCGCTCCACCTGAAATATAAGTCCCCACAACCGGGGTAAGCCGTCGCCCAGAGAGTAACAAGATTTGAAAGCATAAAAGTACATATGTAAATATGCATGAATAGAAATGAAGTATGAGTTCAATAATTCCTACGCGCCCCTCATCCGAGCTGACGCCGCACCCCTCATCCGAGTTGGTGCTGATTAAACCGTTCACGCCCCTCATCCGAGCTGGCGCTGCACCCCTCATCCGAGCTGGTGTGGGTTTAACAAAAAACTTAGGGCTAACCGACCCGGCCTACACACAGTAGCGTCGGTGCCAAAATCCACGTCGTATAGTACAAGTATGCATACTAGGAATTCACGCTTACACATAGGCATAGATTTCTAACAGATGGGTAGGATAAATATATCATGTGATCGACATAATCATGAAAACGATAGTAACATGGTAGGGTGATACAATTGAAGCGAATATAACAAATATACATAAACACATATAACTGATCATGCTGATAAATCTGTTACTCACAGTACTGCCAAAATTGGCTCTTTGAAGCTCGGTCAAGATAAATATGGCCAACAGAGAGATCTGAACTCACCACACCCGGCTACCAACCTGATAATAAAAGTACATCGCTTGATTGTTACTATTTAATTCGTCTAAAACTATAATCCTCGATTGGCCTAAAATTCAAATGTTCGAAGACTAAATCGATAAATATCTATTTATGTGACAAAATCTTTAAAATCAATTAAACTTTAAGCTTTAGGTTATTTAGCCCCTATAATTATAGGTCTCGAACCTATTATGATTATTTAAATTAATTAACTTTAATTTATTGTTTGAATAATTACCCCTTTAATTTAGTATCATATTTTCTTGTTAAGATATTTATCCATAGTATTAAAACGATAATTTAACTTTAAAAAAAAACCCAAACCCAAGAATTAACTAAGCACTAGCCCAAAACGTAAAATTTTGGTTCAATTAGTTTAATTCATTACCCACTCCAAGGCCCAAATTATATTTAGTTGGTAGCCCACATAATACATATCTTAACACCCATTACTTAACCAAACAACTTTTGCTAAATATAATAAAAAACCCACTAATTTATGGACCAACCCCATTTATTTAATATTGTAGTTGCTGCAAAGTAGGGAAGGAAAATCAAGAAATCCCTTAAATAATTAATTGGTTGCTGCAAAAAAAAGAAAAAAAAAAAGAAAAAAAAAGAAAAAGACAGACAAGGTGCCCAAACCCTTTTCATTTCTTATTTCTGCATAGGTGTGCGACAATGAGGAGAAGGAACAGACAGTGGAGGTGGGCAACCCCACGCCGGCAGCAGCTCCGCTGCTTCTCGCCGCCGCGCCGGCGACCGGAGATGGCAGCCATCCGTCCATCACACACCCACGACAACTCTCCTTCATTTTCTGTTGATAATATGCGAAAAGGATTAGAGGGTGAAACAGACAGGAGCCGCTGCCCGCCCGTTTCTCCTTTCTCGCTGCCGCCGCCGGCAGTCCAACGGCGGCGCCGTCGCCGGCCTCCCCTCCGGTGATACACTCAAATCTTTAAAACCATCAATACTCTCTAAATATCTATTCTTTTGTTTTACATTTTATTAAACCTCCAAAGTTCTTGGAATTAACTCAAAAATTCTAGATTTAAGATTTAATAATCACAAATCAATCTTTTAGAGTTTTCAAATGTATTGAAATCATTTTTATATGGGTTTTAACCTAATACATAAAACCCACTAAAACCACCATTGAAATTTGTTCAAGAACTTTAAAATATAACAGAAGGAAAGGGTATGGATCATTAAATGTGAAAGTTAAATTTTCATATTTAAAACTTTCTAATAACACATATTTTAAGGATTCCAGCGTAAAAGAAATATTCATACAAGATTTGAGCATTGGGTTGAGTTTGTACCTTAAGGATGAAGATGAATATTTGAAGATGATAATGAAAATGGAGATTGCTTGCTTAAACGGTTAAACCCTTACTTAAAGTTCCAAAAGAGAAACTTGCATTCTACAAATTTTTAACTGAGTAGTTTGGATTTTTGAATTGCAGAAGTGTTAATAAAATATTGAAGTGAAGAATATAGACAAAAGGAAAGAAGGTGGTGGAAAAGTCAACTTTGCCAAAATGGTGATACATCAATTTCATTTAGTCAATGTAAGATTAACTTTACCTAAAATAAAATATAATAGTACAGATTTAGCAACATGTTTTTACCTTTTCTTTTTTTCTTTTCCTTTTTTTTTTCGATTTCAACGAAAATTTATATTAAATTAGATTCAAGTTTAAAGTCTAATTTAATATTCGTCCTCTCTTATAAAAATAGGGATGTTACACCAGACTATTAAGGATCGAATATTAAATAATGAATAGTATAAAATATTGAATTTGGTCAACTCTTTTATCGATGACTTTCTAATTAATATTAAATATATAATATTCAGTATTCATGGTTAAATGTTTAATAACGAGTTATTGACACTCGTGCGTTGCTGCGAGGTTAAAATATTAATTACAAAAATAAATAAAGAAAAATACTTTTCGAATAATTCAAACAAAAAGTGAAATTGAAAATCTGATATTTCAAAAAACAAGACAAATGATACAGTTGGTTCTTATGATTGACTTTCTAGATTTTGCAATACTAAAATTTCAAACAATGTCTTACTAAATCGGATCGGAACCAGAATTAACTAATTAAATATTCATAACCATAATATGAAGATTTGACATTGATTAGATTTAATCGTCAATTTTATTTGTTGGTTTTACGATCAAAACAAAAAAGTTTATAACGGTAATGTCTCTCATACATCGATTAGGGTTTATCAACGTTATAATAGTAATGTTCAATGTTATACATGATCATATTTAATAAAAAAATGTAAATATTAAATAGTTACATTTTAATTATAAAACAATCGCATTAGAATTTGTATAGTGCATTTGAATAATAAAGTCTTGTTCATACAATTAAACATAACATAGTAGTTTCAAAAGACAACTCCAAACATAAGTACAATTAAAATCACAATTTTAAATGTGTAAGAAATGTTGTAATAATAAATGTTAAAAGAGTACTAAACGAAAATTTATTAAAATAAAATGACTAAATAAAAGATAACACTAAGATAATGATGTGTTATGAAAATTTTAAATTTAAAATTAACAAAAAAAACGTTGTTGGTTGATCCCAACTGTTATAAATTTTTTTGATTTGGTTGGAAAACCAACAAATTAAAAATTGACGATTCAATGTTAAAATTTCATATTATGGTTATAAATATTTAATTAGTTAATTATGGTTCCGATCCGATTTAATAAGACATTGTTTGTAATTTAGCATTGCAAAATCTAGAAAACTAATCATAAGACAATATCATTTGTATTGTTTTTTGGAATATCAGCTTTCCAATTTCACTCTTTGTTTGAATTGTTTGAACGTTCAATTTTATACATGATCATATTTACAAAAAAAAAAATTAATAGTAAATAGTTCCATTTTAGTTATAAAACAATTGCATTAGAATTATGTATCGTTCATTTGAATTAATAGAGTCTTTTTCATACAACTAAACATAACATAATAGATTCAAAAGATAACTTCAAACATATGTATAATTAAAATCATAAATTTAAATGTGTAATAAAATATTGTAATAATAAATGTTAAAAGAGGACTAAACAAAAATTCATTAAAATAAAGGCGTTAAATAAAAGATAACACAAAGATAAGAGTGTATTATGAAAAGTTTAAAATTAACAAAAATATGAACATTTTAAAATTAAAAAAAACAAAATAAAAAAAACGAATAAAAAGAATATGAAAATTTTAAAATTAAAAATAAAAACCAAAATTTAAAAAAAAAAAAAGTTCAAAATTAAAAAAAGAAAAAAGAAAACCCAACCAACCATGGTTGGCCAAGTGGAAGCTCTCATTGGAATAGAAGATTACATAATTGTATGTATATATAATAATACTTAATATTTACTATAATGAAAGTTCGTGAAAGTTTTCAAGAGTCATTCAACATACAATGTATCTTTAATAAGCAGATTTATGATGACAATTTTTAACTAGCTGAATACATGTGTGTTGCTCGGGTGATGTGTAGGTCCCGAGAGGTTCCCAAAGTATATAGTTATAAGCTGTAGAGGGGGGGTGAATACAGCAATTTAAAAACTACACACTCTTTTCTCAATGTTTGTATGTATTATCAACAAATTGTTAATTACAAACAAGCTTGAATGCGGAATAGTTCAAGCTGAGATGACAGATACAACAGTATGCTAACTAGTCTAAGACAGACTCAAACTAGATTACGATGAATACACTCACTAAGATGCACTCACTGTGTTTACAAGACTTAAGGAACAGCTTAGGTAAAACAGCTTAGACACACAGATGCTGGTTTACAGAAGACTTGCATGCATGAATGACATACTTGCACGTTCACTCTTGGTTTAAGCACTTAGCTTTCTTCACACTTCTTTCTGACCTTAGAAGCTTCCTTTTATACTCACTTAGAGGATCTCAGAGAAACATCTTCATTGGACAGAATGAAAAGGAAAAGTCTTGTTGAAAAGACAACATAACCTTTTCTGCACTTTTCTGAAAAGCAGACTTGTCTTCACATGTGCAGAACTTTTGTCTTTTTACTTTGTCTACTGTTGCATTGCCTTTAACTAATTTAGGAATGTCAACTTTGCGTCTTTATTCCTTGTAAAGGCCTATTTTGATATAAGAAAAAGGTCTGTCACCCTTTTTCAAATACCCTTTTGTCTTCATGTTACAGAACAGCGTGGGCAGGCTGAGCAGTTCTGTTTTCCACTTTGTCTTCGACTTTGTAAACTGATCTTGTAGTCAAAAACAATACATGATGACTTGGAAACAAATTCCATAAAGTGTTTAGCCTGTTCACAAAGAACAGGTTCTGTTCACAAAGAACAGAACACTTTAAAAATGCCCAAGCTGCTCAACAGTGTAGAGCAGCGTAGACAGTTTATGTCCAGCCTGTTCAGCAGACAGAGCAGCTTGGACAAACTGTCTTAGTTGCAACACATGCAACATATAGAACAGCTTTAGACTGATATTGCAAATCATTTTCAGGTTTCAATAAGGCATATAACAGGCCTTAAATTCAACCTTCAAATGCATCAACAGGTTTGATTATAGAATCTCCCCCTCAGATGTAGAACAGGTTTGACTGAGGCCTTTTTGTGCCTAACAATGTGTGATGAAATTCATATTTATAATTAAATTTTTTTGAAAACGGCAAATTAAGCTACTTCTATTCCTAAACTACCATTTTGTCCCAAATGATGACTTCAAAAGAAACTTCCACTGCATAAATTCCAACTTGTCTACGATGGAAGTCGAACCCGTGACCCAACACTTACACGTCACCTCTCATTCCAAATGGGCTAAACCCCATTGGTATTTATAATTAATTAATGACACAACAAAAATTTACTTTTTAAAAAAACTATACTTTGTTTGCGAAGAAAGTGTTACTTATATTAATCATGAATATTAATTACTACACATAATTTTATTTGAAGTCTATACATATCCGGTTTAGTACATGTGAGTTGATCAAAAGACTGATTTTTGTTAAAAAAAATCATGTATAAGAATGAAGTACATAGGAAAAAAAATTACAGATAAAATGAAAACTCATCATTTTTCCATCAACTAATATACAAACACGTATTTGCAAAGTATTACTTTCAATATCGTCTAACATAATTTTATAATAACAATTTATTCAAACCAATTAATAAAATGTTATCAAACAAAAGCAGTTATCTTAAAAAACTTTAATAAATCTTAATAAAATCACATTGAATAATTTAAACGGCGAATGACATATCTCATTGGCTAAAGATTTATTTAAAACATTATCGCTTCATTATTAACGGAGATCTTCATTGTTATTCATGGTATGCTGAAAAAAATATCAAAACATGTGTTAATGTTGAAACATTAATACATAAACAACACAAAATAATGAGAAGCTTTAAATGTAAAAAAAAAGTATATCAATGCGACGTTTTCTGAGGTTTGAATTAGGGATGACACAATTTTGACCCAACAGACGGGACGATAAAAATGGCCCGTAATAAAAAAGTAAGCTAGTGCATAATTTTTTCTAAATAATAAATGTCATGTGTTTACCTATTTTATAATATATGCTGATTAAAAAACTACTTTTATATGTGCCGTATTTTATATGTTTATTAAACTGAATCATCAATAAAATTTAAATATAAATGTAAATGTTATCCCATCAATACTTATCTATATATTTAATAAATTTTTTTTTCATTTGCTTATAAATTTATTAAAAATAAATAAATATTATATAATATTATTAAATTTTAAAAAAGTAAACAAACGATATATAATAATATATTTCATAATATTTTGTTTATTATAATAAAATATAAAATATTGTTTTATTATAAACTAAAATTTTAATCTATATTAATTTAAAAATATATATATTTAAATATGAAAATTTTAGAATAATCAACTATTCATATCTATTTTATAAAACTATAAAAATAATAATCTATCTATTCTATTATATGAGTAACTAGATGACACATGACATCTAGATAGAGCGCCAATTGACTTAACATGGGATTGTCACGTGTACCTAACAATTTCCAATTAATATGCTTCTATAATTTGTTTTTTCCAATCTATCTATAATAAATAATTTAAATAATATTTAATCAAATCTAAATCTTATCTAATGTTAAACTCAAATTTGAATTTGAATGATAACTTTTCTTTTTATATATTTATATTTATTGTATTATATAAATAGATATTATAAATTTGATATACATGGGTTTACAAAATAGTTTTAAATAATTAATGTTTATTGTAATTCGGTTTTTGCTCACCCCTACACATAATAAGTTGGCTCTAGCTTGGATGAAGTGCATGTACAGTTTAATCAGCATTACCTTAAATGAGAGGTGCGACGTCAGCTCGGACGAGGGATGCATAGGAATTAACTGAAATTCATGTTTCATTTTTACTCATGCATATGTAACTATGAACTATTATGCTTTTAAATCATGTTACTATCTGGACAACGACTTATTCCGATTGTGTGGGCATTTTTATTACAACATGTAGCAGGTAAAGGGTAAGGCTCCGCTAGTGGGTCTCGAATGATGTAGTTTTGAGGCTTGTTGACATTTTGATTATCATTGATGTTTACCTTTTGATGCATTTGGCTTTTCGAGTCGGGTACGTAGAACCTTAGATCGTATTAGCATGTAAATTCTAAACTTAAATAACATACTCTTGATGATTGAATTTATTACCTTGCATGGTTGACTATATATTGATGGATAACTTTAGAAAAATTCAAATTATCTTTTATTTTTTAGGGATTATTACAGGTAATTAATGAAAATTGGTTTTAAAAATATTCCCTCCATTCATGTGTGCATAAGGAAACAATGTAACATTTGAATGTTTTTCACATTTCTCACGTGTTTCTCATGTCACCTTGATTTTTATGAATTTTACTAATTAAAAAAAAGGAAAATTATTCATATAAAAAGACAAAGTTAAAGATGTAAATTTATAAAAAAACCAAAATACTTGTGATATAACCATCATAAATAAATGGCATATGCTGTTAGAATTTCTATTTAGTGGGCTTATATGTTTAAATTATTGGGCTTTATCTCTAATAGACTTATTGAGCTATTAATTAATAAACTAATATTATTGGGCTTTAGAGTTTGATGGTAACCCTAATTCTCATTGTATATATAGTGAGGGTCCCCAATACCCTAAAGCAACCCTAAGATCACTAATCTCCATCTATCAGAGATCTGCTGTTCGGTCTAGAACATTAAGGCTTTAGGTGAGGAAGACTCTCACAACCCTGATCGTTCGTCATCAGGTTTCCGCATAAAGAAGACGATATCAATGGATTCAGGTATTATTTCTTTTATGGTTTATCTTAATGATTTAGCAATATGGTTGATCCGGTTTATTATTCAAATACATCTAACAAGTGGTATCAGAGCCTATCATATTTGTTGAATCATTAGATTTGAACATTTTTTTTTTTCCTTTTTCGCTGCTGTCAAAAGAAAAGAAAAAAAAAATATTTTTTTTTTCCCTTTTGCGATTGTGTGTGGTTTAATTTGCTCCATGAAAGAAACACATACAATTCATTATGATTGTGTTTCTGTTTATTTGCGCCACAACAGAAAGAAAAGAAAATAATAAGAAAAAGAATAGTGGGTTATATTATATGTGTTGCGCCGCAAAGAAAAAAAAAATGTTGAATGGGGTTGCAATTTTGTGTGTGGTTTCCTTGCGCCGTCACATAAAATAAAAAGATAATTGTGTGTTTTGGATTAATACATGTTTTGGGGTTTATGAATTCAAAAGATAAGATACATATCATTTATTTGATTAATATTCTTTTATTAAGTGCATCTCAATACCTCACGATTCTCATACACATAAAATATATTTTTTTTCCGCCTTCCTGTGAATGGGTTTGTAATTTTGGGATTGATTTAAGTTACGGATATGTTTGATCCGTATGGATTAAAGTTTGAGGATGATATTTGATAATCATTTAAATATTCATTTGATTTATAGTCTTTTAGATAATCACACACTATTATAATAAAGTGTTTCTATATTTTATGATATTTATCGAGTTGTAAACTAATAGAAACTTTATAGAAGATAGGTTGTGTGATTATTAAAGAATTTATGGATCTATTATGAATTAAGGATTCTGTTTTATCCTAATTAATCTGATAGTTTGGGGATAAATTATTTATTTGATGATTATCAAGATTCATTTAAAGTTTTTCTGATAATTACATTTTGGTCTTCTGACTTTTATAATAAAGCATTTTTCTCACAGAAAATTTGTAAAGTCATGTTTTGTAATTATTCATATATTAGTATTCAATACTAAAACATATTTGAAGGAAATTTGGTTCCTTTTAACTTTACGACTGACGAATTTTTTTGTCGGTTAATTTTATTAATGACATTGTGGATCATATTAAGGTATGGATCATGTTTGATCCATATAGATTTGATAGTTTGAGGATGAACAATTTGTTCCATAATCATTTGGTTGATTTAAAGTTTTTCCTAATAATTACACTTTGGTCCTATGACTATTTATAATAAAGTTTTCCTTACAGAAAATTTATAAAAGTCATGTTTGATAATTATCTATCGTGCTAGTATTATTGCTATATAATATCTTCAGGAAATTATTTTGAATTTCAAATATTTGGTAAGGGTTTCGAACCAAAATATTTGTAGTTAACGATTTTTGTCGTTAACTAAGGCTAATCAAGTTACGAGATAATTTCTAAACTTTTGTGAGTTTAAATTCGGTTGTTCTCGTAATAAAGATTTTTATATTTACACAAATTTAGGCATAAACAATAATATTTCGCAAAGTTGCAATATATCTTATAGATTTATTTAGAGGGGTGGATAACCATATATATATTGTAGGAATTTGAGTAATTTCCTACCTATCTAGAAATCTAATTGATTGAGCAAATTCAGGTTGTTGAAATATTGTGGTATTGTCTTATGTGAATATAAATATTTTTTTTTGAGAAACCCTTAAGGATTAATCTAGTATTTTGAGTCAATTAATTGATATAAAACGTTGCCAAAGTAACCTCTTTTATATTAATTAATTGTACTGATAATACATAGATTTTTGTATGAAATTATTTATGTGGACTATGATTCACCCAAAGGTTGACATAGTTTGACCAAATAATACATACATATGATGATAAACACGTGACCACTATAAAGTTAATTATTCATGTAGACAATAGTCGGCCCAAAGGAAGACTATCGTTTGACCGGATTAGATGTCAGTGTTTGATCATTATACTAAGAGTATCATTATAATTGAGGTATCGTTTTATGACGATATATTATAAAAAATTTTGAACTCTTAATTGGTCTAGTATTTTTATTCGATTAATTTATATTAAATGTTGCCAAAGTAACATCTTTTATACAATTAGTTGATTTCTAAATACATAGATGACTGTACATAATTATTTATGCGAATTATGATTGGCATGCAATGTTGAATACGTGACAATTATAAAGTTATGTTCATGTGAATAATAGTCGGCCCAAAGGAAGACTCTTGTTTGACCGAATTTATTGTCAGTATTTCATCATTGGACTGAGAGTACCACTTACAGTTAATTTCTCTGTCCAAAGACTAGAATTAATGGTGTTATAGGTATCTCATTAAATTTTTGATTTAAAACTCTTTTATGAGTTGATTGTTGAGTATATTTGTTTTATTTTGTTTAGTCTGGTTTCTTTTGATTCTTTCGCTAATAAAAATCAGATAACACTGCAAAAAGTAATTTTCTTTAAAGATGACATTGTAAATTTTTGATTTACTTCTTTTGGTATGATGTCAGATCATATGAAGGTAAATATCTACTGATAGTTTTGTTTTAAGGTTAATTTGGTTTGGTACCTAAACATACTTTGTGGTAGATTTCGGTTATGCTACTTACATAAATATGATCATATAAAGTTTTTTTTTCAATCGCCAATTGATGTTGAAAGATTCATTTATGTGGGCGATGATAATAAATTTGCAGTATAAAGATATAGGAGATTAAATTTGAATTTCAATTAAATTTGTTTGAGACATTTATTTGATCATATTTTAGATGAAACCTAAAGTTATCAGTATGGACATATCATTTTTTATTATTCATTTAGAAATAATAAAGTTAGTCTCAATCAAAATTCATATTTATTGGTTCTTGTTTTTGAAAGAAATAAATATATGTATGCAAATTCCTATATTATAAGCATGACAACTACACATGATAGGTACAAAACTAAAACCTTGTAAGGATTTCGTACAATTTATTTCACAAGCATTTTGGATGCATCTTTAAACAAAACACTCAAGAGCTTGTGTTAAATGGAATTTTTTAATCACTTAGACTTTCAAGTCTGTGTTATTTGTATCAAAGGAAAACAAACTATCAATAAAAGTTTGTCTGTCAATAGAGATAAGGATGTCTTAAAAGATAAATAATGATATTTGTGGTTCATTCCCTATAGTTTAATGGAATGACAAATACATTTTATCATATTAATTGAAGACTACTCTATTTTTTTTTTACCTTTATCCAGTTTATAAGAAATCTTAATCATTGGACGTTTATTTAAAATCTTTTAAAGTTGATGTTGCATTTCAGCTTGAAAAGAAAATAAAGCCATCAAATCTGATCATGATGGATGATAATTCGACAGATAAGATGGATCAAGAGAATAACGAACATGATATTTTATTTTTTTTTCCTTAAAGAATTTAGAATAGTTCTGCAATACATAATGTCAGGCAAACCTAACATGAATGATTTTGTAGAACGAAGGCACAAGACTCTTAAGGGTATAGTAAGGAGTATGATTCGTCATTCATCTTTACTAGAGTCTCTTTAAGGAGAAATCTTAGAGATCGCGATATATATTCTGAATAATGTAACCAACAAAGTAGTTACCGGATTCTCATACGAACTTTGACGGGCAATATGTCAATCATTAGGCGTTTGTACGTATGTCGTTGTCCAAATTAAGTTAGGCTATAACAAGCCAAATAAGTTGGACTCAAGAGAGGTATGCGGTATGCTACTATTTTGTTGGTATCTTGGCAAAAGTTTTGTTATCCCACATCAATAACGTTTTTTTTTAGAAAAAGAAAAAGGGAATTCTAGATTTCTTGAGAATATTGAGGTTGTGGGGAGAAACAATTAAGAAAGTTGTCTTTGAAGTATAATTGGATTTTGTTTGAGATTTTATTATTTCATTGTTCCAAAATATCATTCCGGATTCAGATATCAATGTTCAGGCTTCAACTCCTGTCATTGGACCGGAACAAGACAACACAACAGTACAACCTCAATAGTCTCATGATGTGTCATTAAATGAAATTCATTAGAGAGTAAAGGAGTGCAATTCCAGAAGATCATTTGTTGTATCTCCAAGATTTATGTAATACAATGGCTTTACAGAAAATGATCTAATCATATTTTGCAAAGTCATGTAATGTTTTAACTCTCGTAATGGATTGATGACATTAAAGATAAGATTAAAGTCTATGAAAGACAATGACATTTGGAATCTTGTCAAATTACCTGAAGGTACAGAACCAATTGGTTACGTATATATGGATACTTACAACTAATAAGGTTTCGTAAGGTAATAATGAAGGGTATAAAGATTGTCCAGTCGTTAAAGACTTTACTCAAAAGAGATTTATTGGTTGTAAAGAGAATTTCTTTCTGATATTTAGAATGACTCTTTTATAAATAATAATGACACTAACAAATCAATTCGATCTTGAGCCATATCATATGGATATTAAGAAACGTTTCTCAGTGGAGAAATTGATGAGACGTCTTACATAAAGTGACCTAAAGATATTGAATCTGAAGATTCAAAGTTTATGGTAAGTAAGATGAATAATCCATTTATGGTTTGAATTTAGGTTTTCCTGAGTAGCATTGCAATTTTTATCAAATTATTACCTTGTATGGTTGAGGTAGATATCGTTAATTATTGCAAGTTATAGTGGGAGTAAATGTATCTTGATGTTACTATATATTGTTGATACTTTATTTGTAAATAATGATATGGTTTTGGTTTGGAAACCAAGAAATTTTTAACGGAAGATCTTGGCTAGACATATTTTGTGTCAAGTTTTTCGTATACTTATAGACCACATTTTGAAGTATACTTGGATTGTCACAAAAGAGTTGTATCAATATTGTTTCGAGTAGATTCAACATGAAAAGTTGTAAACTTGAAGGCCAAAAGAATTTTAGTGTTCAAATAATTGTTTTTGAAAGAAATAAGATACAAAAGATTTTAAGCATTTGATGTACTATTTATAGAAAACAAAATACAATATACTCACATATGAAAGTCGAAAATGTTGAGATCATTTGGTTTTCTGACTTTGATTTTACAGGATGTTAAAATAGCAGTTATTCTACATCTGGTTGTATCATGTTTAACAGTGAGAGTAAAAGTACAAGATTCTGGTAATTAGATTCTTGTAGCTCTTTCTAACATGATCGTAGACATCATTGCTTATTACCAGACATCAAATAAAGAAATATGGCTGTGAAATTTTATCATGGTGTTGCAAGTATTAATTGCATTAAAATACCACTAAAGACTTACCATGATAATAAATCAGCTGTGCTTTATTCCGACAATAACAGAAATTTTACAAAGTTTCTAGTTGTTAAGAGGGAGTTCAGGATAAACAATTTTTCACATAAATATAAGAACAAAATCTATGGTAGCAGACTCATTAACCAGAGGTCTAACACCATTGGTATTTCGTGAGCATGTTGCTCATGTAGGTGTTATTACGGATGTAACCTTGTTTAAGTGGGAGTTAATTGAAGGTCGTTCTTAATGTTTTATTGTGAATTCTTCTAGTTTTCTGCAGAATAAAGTTTATGATTTTAATTTTTTTCTGAACTCACTTATGTGCAATGGTTGCATTGCAATAAGGAATGTGATCAGAACTCATGTAAGACTGAAGTTGGACCAGTTGAAAGTACGTAATTAAGTTTTATGTATTTTTCATTCCACTCACTTGATCTATGTCATTAAATGTGTTTGTATGGTGATCACCTTGGTTTAGTCACTTTTATAGTATAGTGATAAAAGCTGTGTTGGTTCCATCACTGGCACATATAGTGGACCAGATTGATTACGGAAGTCTAAAAGATAAATTTACAGACGCGCGCCTAAGGATATCTATAATACAATTTTAAACATTATAAGCCCAAGTGGGAGATTGTTAGAATTTCTATTTAGTGGGCTTATATGTTTAAATTATTGGGCTTTATCTCTAATAGACTTATTGGGCTATTAATTAATAAACTAATATTATTGGGCTTTAGAGTTTGATGGTAACCCTAATTCTCATTCTATATATAGTGAGGGTCCCCAATACCCTAAAGCAACCCTAAGATCCCTAATCTCCATCTATCAGAGATCTGCTGTTCGGTCTAGAACATTAAGGCTTTAGGTGAGGAAGACTCTCACAACCCTGATCGTTCGTCATCAGATTTCCGCATAAAGAAGACGATATCAATGGATTCAGGTATTATTTCTTTTATGGTTTATCTTAATGATTTAGCAATATGATTGATCCGATTTATTATTCAAATATATCTAACATATGCTACAAAGATTGTTAGTGTGAATAATTCTGAAATTTGAAATGATTTTTTACAACTTCTATAGATTTAGAAAAAAAAGCAATATTTTTAAATAAAGCCAGAAAAGTTAATGTTAACAAAAACTAAATTTTCTTCTATTTTCATGATTAAATCCCTAAATTTTTTTATTGATTGTTTAAGTCCGTCAATTTTTTTCTTTCTTAATCAAAAGTATACATGTGACTTGTTCAGAAGGTCACTAACGAATTAACGGTACAATGCTTAAATGGTAAGAGAAAAAGTTCAGTAATTTAATCGTGAAAATATATAGGGATAATTGTGCAAAAAACCACGAACTTGTCAGGTTTTTTGTGATTAAAACCCCAAACCATTTTTCGTTGCATAGAAAACCCCGAACTAACTAAAAATCAGTAAATCAAAGTTTTATCAATGAATAACCGGCTTAAACCGGTTATTAATCCTACGTGGATCGATAAGTAACCTATGTGGAATAAATTTTAATTGTTGAAATCGATTGAGTAATACACATCATTTAAACCCCCGTTGACAATTTTTATTTGTAATTTTTAAACTGGATTACATCATCAACGGGGGTTTAAATTATGTGTAATACTTGGCAACCAGTTTCAACAACTAAAATTTATTCCACGTATATTATTTACCAGTCTACGTAGGACTAATAACTGATTTTAACCGGTTACCCATTGATAAAACCTTGATTTACTGATATTTAGTTAGTTCGGGGTTTTCTATGCAACGAAAAATGGTTTGGGGTTTTAATTACAAAAAACTGATAAATTGGAGGTTTTTTGTGCAATTATCCCAAATATATATGGAAAATTATTTATTTCTAATTTAAACCATTCAAATATACTAATAAATAAATTGTTATACCATGACAAGTCAAAAGTATATAGGTTTGAATAAGGTTAAAATGTCCAAGGACTCAATTAGTTGATTTAATCACAAAAATAATAGTATTTAGGTCGTACAATATCAATGTACTTTCTCGAATGTATTGATATGATACATGAATATTTTGACACATATGGTACCTGACTTTAGTTTTCCATAAAACCGAACTATACTGGTGTGAAAAACCAGGTTGTATTGTCATGAAAAATCAAACTCTATGTAAAAATATACCGTACTAATATGAAAAACTAAGTTACATGTATCATGTATGTAAAAGAATTATTTATCAAGATCGGTACATTTAAAAAAGTAAATTGGTATTTTGCAAATTGAATCAATAAATAAATAACAAATTGGTTCTTTCAAGTTTCAATATGGGCATTGTTATATACACACCCAATTCTTCTTAATTTATATTAATCACACACTCAGTTACTCACATGTTATTTATTAATGACGTGAGATCCAATGA
This sequence comes from Centrapalus pauciflorus, assembly GCA_020465985.1. NCBI lineage: Eukaryota > Viridiplantae > Streptophyta > Magnoliopsida > Asterales > Asteraceae > Centrapalus > Centrapalus pauciflorus. The sequence goes on along the minus strand of JAANYP010000721.1, from coordinate 406,660 downwards.
TTAAAAGTTAATCTTCTCGCACATTAAAAAGTGGGGTGTGTGATTAGCAATTGAGAAGACATGCATATAGAATTCAATTCAATAATAATACTTTTATTTTTAAAGAGTATATATATTATTAAATAAAATGATCAAATCAAGACTTCTTTGGATAATTTATTTTCACGTTTCCAATGGATGATTTTTAAAAGCCACGTTCTTACCACTCCAACAGTGGATTGTAAATTTTCTTGATGTGGAAATGGCTATTAAGATGTTGACATTGATCTTATAATTTTACGATGTTGACAAAAACGATTCGATTATTGATTGAATCTAATATGATGTTAGTCAGAATCGTCAAATCTTAATATCTTGTGTTGATCCTATTTTTACATAAATTCAATATTATAAGATTTATAAATGAGTCAAGTTTGTTAAATAAAAAATTGTACACATATGTTTCAGATTTTATCTAATTTGTACATTACAGCAAATTTCACATGATTTCGTAGTGCAATATTCTAATAATAAATTAGTACTATTGTTATTAAATTATCAAAAAATTTAAGAGTTGTATTAAATTATTGTTATAATGTTTAGATTTAAAATATCTTATCAATTTGACATAAAATTAATCTCTGATATAAATTATAACACATATAAAAAGGATAATCATAATTTACTAGGACCGTAAGATCCCGACCTCGATCTTACGATTCGATCTGTGAATACAAAACCATCTCAGGTAAGATCTCGATCTTGACAACCTTGATGTGAATGTGATATAAAATAAGCTTGTCAATATCAACTTTTATTTAAAATTATTTATGTATTCACAAGATAGGATCATAAGATAGATATCGAGATCCTAAAATCACATTATCTTTTTTATATATGTTACAATTTTTATAAAAGATAAATTTATGAAATATTTAAATCAAACATTATAACAAAAGTTTAGTAGAACTCTTAAGGATTTTGATTTAATTAAACATTAAATATTTATATTTTAAAGTATTAAACTCTAGCATTATATGAAAACTATTTTTACACATAATTAGATAATTAACATATATTTTTTACCTTTTTATATAAGAAAATTGGGTAATTTAAAGTTTTTTAATTTTTAATTTAACTAAAAGTAGGATTAGATTGAAATAAATATTTTGATAGATGTTAAAATATTGACTAAGATCCTAGCAATAAGAGATCAAACTAATAGGACTCGTTTTTACTGATCCTAATCGTAAAATCATGTACCTTTGGGATCAAAATCACTTCCTTTTATTTATATTTGCCTCAACAAAACGCAAAGCCAAGTTTAGCCAAACATACATTCATCTACTTTTATTTAAATACCTCTTTATTACATCACATTCATATCATGTTACTTTTAATATATTTTATATATATACTAGTTTATTACCCGCGTATTACGCGGATGTTTTAATATATAGTTGTTATATTAGATACATAAACTAAGAATTAAAGCATAAAAATATTAATTATATTACAAAAAATACAAGAATTATATTATTATTATTATTTGACATAAACTATAATTTTTTTGACTTCTAAATACATATGAATGATATAAGTTTTTTTAATCATTTTTAAACTTTTTATTATATTGTAGTAATCAGTTATTGAAATATGAATATTTGATTTGAAATGCTTTTAAATCTTATTATATTAGATGTAAATTTAGAAATATATGATTCAGATATTACTTGTTTTATATTTGTCATGTGTAAATTGTTGGGTGATGACACGTGCCATCACGGGAAATAAGATTGTTTATTAATATTTTTAAATTATAAATTATAATTAAGATTAAAACATGTAACATGTAACATGTAATTTAAATTTTAAAAATAAAGAAATTTATTTTATAAACCAATTATATAATTATAGATAAGACATTTTAGGTAAATTAGAGGTTAAATTAGCAAGCATTTAAAATCATTAAATTACATTATCAATCTTTTAAAATCAATAATATAAATTAATTGAAAGAGTTATATTAGGCAAAATGAGCGGAGAAACAAAAATTAGAAGAGCTGAGGGAGTGACATGTGTCACAAATTATTTTGGTTTATTAATATACTAGTTTATTACCCGCGTATTACGCAGATATCTTTAATATATATAAAATATAATAAACAAAAAGATAAAGATATAAATACTAATTTTTAAACAAAAGTATATAGTATGATATCTATACTATATATAATAAGAAAACACTTGGAGTTTCTGGACTATTGGATGGAAAGAAATCAATGGTCGAGATTAATGACAACTCATAATTATTTATGAAATGTCTCTTATACCCTTAATTAAAATCAATAATTATACATATGCCATTATTTTAATTCATTTTCCAATTTTACTACATTAATTACATTAAATTTTGATTTTAATTTTTTCATTAATGAATTAATATTTACCTAAAATAAATATGTGTCATTATTATCCTTAATGATCATAGTTAAATTCAAATGTAAAAATTTGAAATTAAACGTAAAAGTGTAGTAGATAAAGTTAAATTTTTTTGTTAATTATTTTGCTAACAATATTTAAAATTTAATTGATAAAACTTCAATTGTGAAAATGATAAATTTTGATTGTTGATTTTCATATATTCCATTTTTATATTTTATCATTTTCAAAATATATACACATTCACATAATTGAAGTTTTTTGTTTCTTACATTGATATTTCATATTTGAAGTTAATAAAAATTAAAAGAAACATTTTTTGCAAACACATATTATGTGTTTTTAATAATACAATATAATAATATTTTTTTAATTAATATCAAACAACTAAGTATTTTTTTATCTTTAATTGAACTAGCTTTCAATTTCTTTATTTTAATTATATATAAATTTTATAATAATTTATTTAAATATAAAAAAAATATGTATTTTCTAAATCAACACATGTAATACATGAGTTGATTAACCTATATATATTATAATAAAATAAAACAATTCATGTCACATGTCACTTCTACAATACAAGAAAATTTTATTTTTCCACATATTTTTCCAAATTTAACACCTTCACTTAATTGTATTAGATTTTGACTTTATTTTTTTTCATTAATTAATTAGTAATAAATTGGATTTTGTAACATTTAAAATTAATGTTTACCTAAAATAAATATCTATCATTATTATCCATAATAATCATAATTAGATCCAAATGTAATAATTTGAATTAGTTGTGGAAATTATTATTATTATGTATAATAAAGGAAAATATCAAATGTCACGTGTCACCTCTATGTTCACCAAAAAGATAATTACTACTTATAAAACATAAAAGATAAATACAATTAATATTTTTAAAAAAGATAAATATACTCTATTTTTTGATCTGTAAATAATAAAAAACAAACACAATTATTATTTTTGTATGTTTTTATTTTTACTCATATACATTTTATATAAATAAATTTATATAAAAATATCCACGTAATACGTGGGTTATAAACTAGTAAATTTATTATAACCTATTAATTTTGTATATTTCTAAATATATATGAAGAGGATTTATTTTCTTATATATTTTTTTAAACTTTTATTATATTATCTTATAATTAATAAGTTAGTAGATTGTTAGATTTTGTTTGATTTGATTTGATTTGAATTTAAAAGTGGATTATATTAGATTTGGATAGATTTAATTAATAAATTAGTTGAGTATTAGATTTTGTTTGATTTGATTTGATTTGAATTTAAAAGTGGATTATATTAGATTTGGATACATTTGATTTAAATTTCTTTATTATTTTTAAAATCTATAAATGTCACGTGTCGATTCATGGTGACGACACGTGGCTTCACTAGAAATGAGTATAGTTACTCTTTTATAGTAAAGATAGATATAAATATAGATATATAGATATTAATATAAATATTACTAATTTTATATGTTGACAGATTGCATGTTTATCCTTATCCTGTAAATAAATTTGAATAACAACCATCTTTTTATAGTTGAATTTATTAAATAACACCCATCGAGTGATATGTGATCCCATATATTTTACTCTCAAATCTCAATGATAAATTGTTCGTATATATCTTACCTTTTATAAGACATTTTCATTTATATTTTCATTTATTTTTCCGAATCTTTGAGGTGGTGGATTCATATATAGATGTATATAAAAAGACAGTTTTTTTTTTTAATATAATGTTTTGAGATAGAGAATGAATGCAGAGTGAATTGAGTGTACAACACAGACACAGGGCCTCTAGGAACAAAGGAGAAGAAGTACAATGGCATGGATTCAAGTATGATCAATACTAATTAAGATAAAAAAATCACAGAATTTATGGAAGATGTTTTAGGAGATTCGGTCCGGATATGTTCCTGATGTACGTGTACATGGCGGAAAAAAAATTGAAGAATGGAAGAGGTTCGGTTTTGTTCAATATCGATGTGTTTTAAATGACATTACGTTGATACGTTCCATTGAAAAGCTTAACACGATACCGATTCAAAGGGGTTCATTTGCATAAATGTAGCCGTGCAGGGGCGGATTTACTTTGGGGATTGGGGTCAAATGATCCCTATAAATTTTTTTTTTTTGGTATTTTATATTTAGTAGAAAAATTTTCGACCCCGATGAATTTTAAAGTCTGACCCCAATATCTTATTTATCTTTTATAAAAATTATATATAGAAACTTTTTTATTAAGAAAAACGTACAAACTTAATAGTTTGTTATCCATTTAGCAAATATTAAAAAAAATAGATAAACCTGTTTTTGGGTTTTTTATAATCTATTAAGCTCTCTTGAGTATTATTAACTTTAAGCTAGTATAAATTCTATGAATCATTGACTTCTTTTGTTTTTATCCTTTATTGTTTAAGTGTTTAATTTATTATTAAATGCAAAATACTAGACTAATAAATTGTTATTTGTTTAACACTAAATAAATGTAAGCTAGAATGTTAAATTAGATTGTTATTGTTGATTTGTTAACATAAGTATAATTAAAGTTTTTTATTTTATTATATAATATGGACCAATTTTGAAAAGAAAGTTACCAGGATCCAAAAGAATTGTCTGTCAATGTTTCAGACGATGATCTATAACCCGTTTTCAAATTACAAAAACTCGTAGAGGACAATTATAGAATCTAATTTCTTTGGGTTTGTAATTCATTTGTAGCTATGACTTATTTGTTTTTTATTTAATCAAGATAAACCTATTCGAAGTTTCAAAGTCTGAAAATTATTTAAAGGACCACAAATATTCGTACTTTCGTAGCGTTGTTAAATCCGACCCCTATAAAAAAATTTTGGATCTGCCATAGGGGTGGATCCAGAAAAATTTTCATCGATGTCACTTTGAATTAGGAACGAACCTTCGAAATAAAAACCATACAACTAATCATGTGAAACTCATACATTGAATAAATCAATAACAAAGATTTAGGGTTCGTGATGAGGGGGCATTGATTTGAACCTAGTCACTAGCGACGTCTTGAACAAGAAAAAACCAGATTTGTGTTGTTTAGGTGGTGACGAGAGAGAACGAGACGATAGTGGACGGAGGAGGTCGAGACGATGAGGAGACATCAACAAACCGTAGATATGGGACACGAAATCGACTGTGTTGTTTCAAACATTTTTGAACAAGAAAAAATCATATCTATGTTGATTTGAACCTAGCGTGTGTTGTTTCTTGTGACGAGAAAGAGAGAGAACAAGTCTTTGAATCTGACTTCATCATCTTCCATCTTAAATTAGGGTGTTTGGTAACAAAATTAAGGGTGTTTAGTTACAAATGGAGGTAGTTTGGTTGTGAGTGACTTGCTATAATAGGTTTATAGGTCACTCATTGTTGTAAATGGTAAAAGAAACATAAAAGTTATAGTTATTAATGATTTAAAAAAAATAATGTTGCTATAAATGGTAAAAAGATAAAAAGTTTTTGCTATTTCGACATGGAACCCTTTATATTAATAGCTAAAGTTGGGTGTATATTGTATTATGAAGTTTATTAGATATATAAATGATATTAAAAGTTTAAGTCAGGTAAGTTCAAGAGAAATATATATGAAATTCTTCCAATTAATTTAAAATTAAATTATGTCATCAATGTAGTGAATTAAGATTTTATTTCATCGTCGCTTAAAAAATTAGTATGTTTCATATATGAGAACATAATTGTATACTGTTTATTACTGGAAAGTAAAGAACATAAATATAATTAAACTAGTTTACGAATTCACGTATTACGTGAATGCTTTTAAAAAATAATTGGTTATATAATATATATGTAATGTTAAAATTATTGTTTTTTTTTTTGTCAAATATAATCTTATTTATTTTTATATTATAATATATTTATATATTTTTAATCGATAGAATTTACGATTTATTTCTTAGTTTATGATTTATATGTGGATCAGTTAAAAATTATCAAATGTTAAATAGATAATTACAATAAATAATGAATAATGTCAAATAGAGGATATAGTTAATTATATATTAATTATTTTTTGTTTTATATTAAAAATAATAATGTGTATTTATCCTTTCTAGATGTTATTTAATAATATTGTCATTTCTTTCGCTTAAATTATAATGTTATTAATTTTAATATTTTATTTCAAGTTTATAGATAAATTATATAAATTTAGAAATTTTAAAGTTTAGATTTAGCTAATATAAATTTTAACAAATGTCAAATAGGTAATGATGGTAAATAACATTATTTATTAACGTCAGATAGAATTAATATCTATAAATATTTGTTTTTTACTTTATATTAAACATAACAATATGTATTTATCCTTTCTAGATGTTATTTAATAATATTGTATATCTTTCATTTAATTATAATCTTATTTATTTTAATATTTTTTTTTGAAGTTTATAGATAAATTATATAATTCTAGTTTTTGTTAGTTTAAATTTAGATTAGCTAAATTTTAACAAATGTCAAAAAGATAATGATGGTAAATAACATTATTTATTAATGTCAAATAGTGGATAGAATTAATATCTATAAATGTTTATTTATTATAAATAATAAATCGTATTTATCTTTTATTTTATTTTTTAGTTTAAAAATAAAATATGTATTTATCGTTTTAGGTGGAACGTGATGACGTCATGTGACGTTTTGTATTCTTCTTTATTATATATATATATATATATATATATATATATATATATATATATATATATATATATATATATATATAATTAAAATATTAAAAAAATACATTGGAGTTGATGATGACGTTTAATTAATAGTTGCAATAAAATTGTCTATTGTTTACAACGAGAAAAAGAGCCCGCGCGGTGCAGCGGGTTTAAGAAACATGTGTTTTGATAAATACTTAATACAAATGAAATACAAAAAACACATCTTAAGATACATTTAAAAAAAGAAAACATGTTTATAGAATCACTCCCAAAGAAACATGGTTATGAAATTGTTTCCAAAGCTGCAATGTTAGACTAAGAAACATATAGACCAATAAAAGCACCAAAATAATATTGAAAACCTTCATAATGTATGCCAAAAACTGCAACAAATATCCCAAGGAATTTCAGCAAAATCCCTAAACCCCAACTTGAATTCCAGCCTTGCCATCGTTAATCGATTGCCAAGATAGACAGGAATTTCGTCTCCTGCACCAAAAATATGTGTTACAAATCCAGTGATCAACAATCCATATGTATAAATAATGCATACTATTGAATATGATATTAATCAGTCGCATGAATTACAAACCTCTTCATTATCCATACTCATAAAATCCAACAATGACCGTGTCGTAGACGACCCCGACTCCTTTTTTGTGCATAATCACCCTCATAGAAAGTATTTGTGAATAGACGACACATTGTTTATATCATGTCATAAATCTGGGGAAAAAAAATTATCACACATTATCTACAAAGTGTTCAATGGGACGAAACAGGACTGAGACATCAAAAAAAAAAAAAAAAAAAACTGTGAACTTTATCACAAGTAAAAACTTTCTAGGAGAAAGTCAAATTTTGCAATTCATTGTGACAACATCCCTTTGTCATGGCGCAAGAATTTACAGAATCATGTGTGTATTTGCAGGGTGTGATGAGCTCGAGCGTGATACATAAGTTGTTGCTAAACCCCTTTGCCATGTTCATAAGTTGTTGCTATATCCTACCTAGACTTTCAGTCATCGATGTGGTCTTACCTACTTCCCTTCTTTGAACCACATGTATATTCTAGGAACTTCCATTTGTGATTCCTCCCGAGTTATAAAATAAGGTCATTGTGCTTATTAATGTGTCCAAAGAAAATAAATATTTCTTTTGTCCATACAGGTGTGCAAAAGACAGCTTATTTATCACTCATAAGTCATAATGGAAGAATAAAAGTGGAAAATTCATGCCAAGCCCTGTTAAACAGAAGGAACGAACATGTATCAGACTTCACACAATCAACTACCCCTTATTTTATAAAGGTACCTAACTCATCACTCCCTTGAAATGACTCTGAAAACTCCACATACAAATGAGTTGTTTCATCCTAAACCATCTACATAAAAATGTGCTTTATGTTCACATATTTATCAAATGGAAAAAAAAAAAAGAAAAAGAATGAGGTTCAAACAAACAATTGTATGAGAACTAATCTGTCAAATTAAAACTAAAAAACATCAAATACTGTAAACATAATAAAAAAAGGGGATTTTTTTAAAAAAAATTGGCCGACATAATAGTTAATTGGCTTAATTGTTCACTTCAATCACTTAAAACAAAACTTAAATGCATTAAAAGAAGGGTTACACATATATTAGGCACAAAGTTTATATGGCAATGAATTGCAATGCAATCCATTTGATATATTGTTGAAATACATGATTTTATTAAACTGAAAAAAAAAACAAATCTCAAATCACTTAAATCTATAAATTCATTTCAGGCAACATAAATTTTGAAGGTCAATGTAGAATTTGAACTGATAAGCATAAAGACTCAATTCTAGTATGTGAGAAGTAAACATAGAGTTCTCCAATATCAATAATATGATCGCAAATAAATTATATAAAAACATCTTGACGATTAATAGTGAAAGCATATGTCATCAAAAGAAATGTAGTGCTGAATTTGTAGCTAGAATTTGGCATCCCTTGTGATATGATAATCAATGATACTGTCAATGATAGCTTAACATTTGATGAAAAAAGGCCATAGGTAGAAAGACGGGTCCAAATTAGTAACTAATTTGCAAATATTTTAATTATATGAATGGAGAAAACTTGAGGCATGGTGACATTCTCAAAATGATATAGAATCTTTGGAAAGGCCCATATCCCCTGCTAGAAGAAATATCTTAAAATGAAACATTACTTGAACTTCAATCAATAACTCGACCTCCATTGCTCTTGTTTGAATTACCTACTTCATGATTGCCATATTTTGGTGTGGAAATTAGATATGTTTAATAAATAATTGAGCTGCAGAACATTAATTTAGCATTAAAAAGTAAATTTTTTCAAAGTTAGCTGATTAGGATTTACTTAGATCATAAAAACTAAGAAGCAAAATTGTCTATGCACATTAAATCGTTACAATTCCAAGTTATCCTCCCTATTCTTCTTATGTTGCAGTGAAAGTATCAAGAAATAACTAATGAGTTCACCAATGTCCCACATGCTGCAGATAAGGTTTTTAAGTTAAAAATATATCAAGAATACTGCTACAAAATTAGAACCTGATAAAAACTAACCATTATAAGGTATATTGGATGCTTGATTTAGGTATTTAGGTGGTTTTGTGGTTTCGAGAATGATGATGTACTCTTTGGCTTCTGATACTTAAAGTTTAAATGCATTATAATCCTTTTAATAATATGAAATCAAATTAATGTCTAATACTTTGTTCATCAGTACTTAAATTTGTAACTTGTACAGTTGGATTTTATTTTAGCTGAATACAATGGCCGCTTGAGGGTTATTAAGCCAACTATGGTTTGTCCTTCCTCGTCCTGTGTTTAGCACGCCTCCACCTAACAGCATCTGTTTTCAAAGCAAACTCTCATCAGAATCATTAGTTCCCTTTTTTCTAAACACAAACAAAATGTAATAACAATCCATTACATGTAAACTGCTCTAAAAATTCCACTTCCTACATGATTCAGTGATTAATATTACCTTTGAATAGTACACTTAAGAGCATCAAGTTATTTTACACTAAATTAAGTTGAATATACCCAACTATAATTTAAAAACAGGCACAATTTTGTACATTCATCTATCCATTATATGGAATTTATTAACTACTCAACCGATTGAGCAAATTTCTTATTTGATAGCACTTCCTTTATGATGCATTGACTATATATTCATTTCCCCCAGATGAAGCTTAAGGCCCAAAAAGCCCTCCACTATTAACAAAAATGAGATAGAGCCAACATAAATGAGTATTATTAGTATTTTGTGTGTGTGTGTGTGTGTGTGTGTTCCTGATGGTTAATGATATTGATTTTCAATCCAATCCAAAATATAGAGAGCCAACAAAAGACGCAACCACAATCCAATACATAATTTCTTCGTTATGTTTATCATTTAATTTAATTTAATTTTTTTTTTTTTTGCTTTCTAATGCTCAACTGTATAATGAAGTCATGAAATACAACAAAATAAAACACATATGATCAAAATCACATAAAAGAAGACAAAATCATAAACACATAGTACACCCTTACCCCCTGCCCCTAACATTTTATGTTTTCATGACAGTCGAGAAGGACATTATCTTTTCATTGAAGAATACAATCATATAAACATAGTAAAACATCGAACTCGAAAAATCTACGAACTCTTGACTTTTATTGTTCATGTAAACACAAAAAAGATGCACACATTAATTGCATAAAAAACACGCACCAGCAAATGATCAGAAAGAGAGCATCTTTTGATTTTGTTACCTGTGAAGCTTTGGTCATCGCATCATGATTTTACTTTGTGCTAAACAGTAACGTGGCCTTGTATTTCTTAGGGCAAAGAATGAATCGATTGAAAAAAAAAATACGGGATTGCATATTGAGAGGCTTTAATTCTACAATAGATGAGTGGTCCGTCTATCGCCATTTGTAAACCCTAAAAAGCAGTTGAGGATGATGGAGGATTGGGGAAGACGATATTGAAGAGAGAGATGTGAGCAAGAGAGTAAATGAATCACTGAAGCAGATATCTTTAAAGACACAAGCAAATGGGGAAAGATAAGAAGGGAGAAAGCGGCTGATGAAACGACGTCGTGAAGTACCAAAACGGTGCGTTTAAGTATGATAAATGCTAGTATGTATAATTTTTATGTGACATTTACCTAGAGATGGCAACGAGATTGGTGATATTGGGGAATGCCTTATCACTCATCGACCGTCGTCTTCATCCCCGTCGAGGAATGCCTTTACATCTCTGTGTGTGGTCCATCGGGATCGGGGTTCTTATCGGGAAATTGGGTATCTTGACATCCTAAAAACTATTACTATTATTATTATACACCACATGTCCCAATTTAAATATTCACGTTTCTATTATTAATTGTCCAAAAATAAATGTTCATTTACAAAAATACATTATAACAATTCATTAAATTCCAGTGATAACTATATGTTTATAATGTACTTGTCTTTTTCAAGAAATTGATCAAGTAAATAAATAAAGAAAAAGTTGTCATTTAAGTATATAAAAAGAGAAATAATTTATCCTGTTGACATTCAAATTGAAACGAAATGAGTAATATGTGTGTACAATAAAAATAGTTTTTTATTTGAAAATATGAACTTATTAAATTAATTTAATATGAAATGATTTGTTTTGAACGACTAATGTTAGTGGTTAGCGGTTAGCAGCTTTATGTTAGACACTTTTAAGAGTGCAGATCAAACCTCACACCTCCACCTAAGGTGCCGTTTGGTTCACTGGAATCCGATGGAATTGGAGGGGAAATGAATCCAATTCCAGTCAATTCATGTGTTTGGTTCAACTATAAAAAGGAATTGGATTCCATCAAAATTGAAAATTTTCAATAAATGAAGCAAAATATCATTCCTTCACACCATGAATGGAATTCAATTCATTTTAAAAACAGAAAGTGGCTGATTACAAAAATACCATTTACGTTTAACAGACTACACTACATCATGTCTTGTCTTGGCCCACCCATCCTACCTACCCCACCCCACCTCATCCTACCCTACCCCATCCCACCCACCTCTAACCCACCTACCCTAACCCTACATATGCCATCCAACCTACTCTTACCTACTACCCACCATGCATATCCCTACCTACCTACCTACCCACCCCACCCACCCACCCACCCAACCCACCCACCCAACCCTACCACATCCCAACCCCACCTCTAATCCACCTACCCCGACCCTACCTATGTTATCCAAACTACTCTTACCTACTGCTGTAACACCCTACCCGAACCCGGAAATGCCACGTCAATACAATACACAGGTGCCAATATCTCAATAACTCTATCATGCACACGTCACAGGATAAGCTGAAATCACTGATAAATTAAAACTTTCACATAACATTAATAATATATAATCCGCTAATTACATAACCCAAAAGGTGCTAACATAAGCAGTACTAATCAGATCATTACACAAAACTAACACAAAGCTTCCCAGATAATTCCCGATCCCAGATCAACAAGCACAGCTACTGATCCCGTCTCTGATACCCTGAACATGGTAGACTCGAATACGTAAGCTCGGAAGCTCGTGAGTACGCGAGGGTTAGACTCTGCACAATAAACACATAGCATGCGTACACATAGCACATACACACAACACAAACTCTATCTCTGTCCCTGGCAATCAACATTAATGAACAGGTATGAACACACAGCATGAGATCCACAGCCCTGCACACAGAATCACTGAAGGGGGACCATTCCCCAGCTAACGACCGCGGCCGCGATGGTTAGCCACAACCCTGTAGCACGGGCGCGAACCGGCTACAGGCCCTGCCGTGTATACATGCCCCAAGGACTGTTAGGGACAGTCAACCCGCGCGATCACCCATCGCGAATCACCGTCCGTATGGAACTCATCACGGACCCCGGACTGGATCTCATCTCATACACACATAACACATATGTAAGAATAGGATCATACCTGGCGTCCACGTCCCTGTCTCATACACAGTATAACACAATATACACAAATAATACGATACAACTCAGAAAATGGAGCGCTCGTTTGGAAAAAGGCTCGGGTACTCACCTGGTCAATTCACTAGTCTCGAAATCTCTAACTCGGCTCGGCTCGCTGACTCGTCCCTGAAATCACACGGATCCCAACCGTTAACATAAATCCCATTTCCAACAAACACATATAACTGACCCATAATAGACATGAACCCGACTCGGACTCAAAAGCAAACCCAACGGAACCCCAAAAACTTAACCGAAACCCAACCCAAAAACAGCCCCAACGGAACCCCTAAAACCCAGCCAAACGCCTCCACTAACCCGGCCCAGCCTCCCGATCGCGCCTGATCCCGACCGCGCCCCTGTTTTCGCGTCGCGACCGCGCTCCCTGCGCCCTGGCTCTTCCTCTGCTCGACGCCATAGCTGTCCAGGAGGTGTCAAATTCCTCCAAATTCGTTTTCCAGCTCCAACAACCCACCAAATCAGTAACATAACTCCCCCTTATGAGTTTCCAATAGCTTCTCACATTACCATAACATATATCACGAAAATTAAGAACCCAAACTCATAAACAATTACCTTTGCACCTTATAACCCAAGATGAAGATGGTTGACATAATTTTCAGCAATCACTTGGAGCCATGAAGCTGTTCTTGCTACTGCTGTCTCATGCACACACATACACACAATTTCAAAATTCTCAAATAAGAAAAGAAAGGAAAGGCACGTGTATATCCTTTCTAATTTTAGGAACCCGGTACCCGGTAACCCGAACCCGATATCACATTTTAACAATTAAAATCCACTTAACCCGATTAACTCCACGAACCCAAATATATAATTAATCCACTAAATTAATTACTCGGAGACACGTAACTCATAAACCCGACACGTATAATCCACTACTCGGGTTCTCATTGGTCCAACACAATAATAATTATTTAAACATCCACTAAAATAATTACACGCAATTATCTCGAAAATGGGATGTTACAACTACCCACCTACCCATCCCTCATCCATCATACATTACCCACCCCACCCGACCCACCTACCCTACCTATGCTATCCAACCTACTCTTACCTACTACCCATCATATCTACCCATACCCACCCACCCATCCCTCATCCACCCCACCCACCCTACCCTACCCTATCCATCTCATTCTATTCCTACTTTATAGACTTATCCACCTCTACCAACCCACCCACCCTACCCTACCCCATCCCACCCACCTCTACCCACATACCTTACCTACATTGTCCAGCCTACTCTTACCTACTAACCACTTACCCATCCCTCATCCATCATACGTTACCCACCTAACCCACCTACCCTTACCCTACCTGCGCTATCCAACATTTCAACCTACTCTTACCTACTACCCACCATAACTATCCTACCCTGACCCACCCATCCTTCGCCCACCCTACTCACCCCATCTCACCCACCTTACCCTATCAATCTCATCTTATTCATACCTTAGAAACTTATCCACCTCTACCCCCCCCCCCATCCCGTCATACCCTACCAACTAATTATGAAATTGGATTCCAATTTCATTTTTGGCCAACCAAAAATGATTTGGATTCCAATTCCTTGCAGATTCCAATTCCTTTTAAAACATTCTTCGAACCAAACGCCACCTAAGGGGAACGCCCTTGGGAATGCTCGAACTCAAGACATTGGCCAATGGGAAACTCTCCCACCTTTGGCCATGACCCCTTGAAAATATTTATATTTAATTAATACAGACCGGGTTGTAACAATTTAATACTTAATTATTATACATATCTCAAAAATTAAAATTTTAAATTGGTGTGGAAAGGATAAAGGCTTAAGAAATTTAAGTTTAAATGTGATTGGATAAGATAAATGAATTAGAGCACACGTTAATTTATTTAAATTTGGGAAAATTATAAAAAAAATCATAAAACCCCATTTCATTTTCTGATAAGTCCTCAAACTGGGTAAAACTTTTAAATTTACCTGTCAACCTGCTATAGCAGGTTAACATACTTAAACATATTTTCTAAAAACCACCAAAGTATAAAAAATTTTCGATTAAGTCCCCCACTAATTTTGTTGTTATTATTATTGATAATCTTTTAATTATAATAGAACTATTTATTTACGATTTTATTTTTTTCTTAAGATTTATAATTAGTTTTTTATATATACTTTGGATATTATTTATCTTTATATTACAATTATATAGTATATCATTGTTTATTTGATATTGTTATATGAAATCTTTTGATTCTGAACTTTTCAATATAAGAAGACGAATCATTCTTATTTTTTTTTTATTTTTTTCAAACTTTTAAAAACAATGATTCCTTCCGATTTCATCTTCCAATAATAATAAATAGTTGCAACCACTTTCGTTTGAAAAAACGAAATGAATTATAGATTGTTCCGTTTGAAACGATAATACATTACGTCTTTTCAAACGAAAATAACTACACTATTTATTAATGATTAAAACTTAAAAGTGGATGAGCTCGTTGTTTTTTCTGATCGGAAAAAATCAAAATCAAAATAGCTATAGCTATCTTAGTTATGGATTCGTCATATTTTTGGATCGCCAATAAATAGTTGTAACAATTTTCGTTTGGAAAAATACATGAGTTGTAATTTTATACAGTCAAAAGTTAGGTTAATATTGAAAAACCCCACGGACTTTCATGCAATTATCGATTAAGTCACTGAACTTTTTTTTTTCAAGTCTTTAAGTCCCTAAACAAAGTTTGTCTTATTCAAAACTATATATTTTAACCTGTAACCTGCTTAACAGGTAAAACAATTAGTTCCCCGGATAGTTTATTATTAAAAAAACCAACTTTCTTTTCTAATTTTCACGATTAAGTCACTGGACTTTCTTTTTTCTTGTTTAAGTCACTCTACCGTTTACCGGTTAGTGACCTACTAAACATGTCATATATAGTTTTGAATAAGACAAAAATTGTCTAGGGACTTAAACACCTGGAAAAAAAATACAGTGACTTAATCGATAAATTCATGAAAGTTCGTAGGTTTTTTTCAATATTAACCCTCAAAAGTTTAAAAATTGGAATGAATCATACTCATTTGAAATAATTAAAAGTTAACTGAAGTTTTTTAGTTGAGGGATTTATAAGACAAATAATTTAGTTGAGGGATTTATAAGACAAAAACAATTTAGTTGAGGGACCTAATCAGGAAAAAATTATATATTTATAAAATACACGCCAGCAATTTGCAACCCGCTCATCAGGTTACCGGTAACTGTTTTTGTAAAAAAAAATCAAATTCGTGATTTTTATTTGGTTAAGGGACTTATCAAACAAAAAAAATTGAATGAGAGACTTGGTAAAAAAAACTTGTAGCTTGATGGTTTTTTGCGAAATTTTCCCTTTAAATTTTCTCTCTAAATTATTGTAATGTTTGTTAGGCATGATTTTAAACGGAGAGGATTAAATGATATGTTGATCCGACGGTTAATACATTACCACGTGAGCATATTTTTTCTCAGTTTCATAAGCAGTATATTCATATAATATTTTTCATTCAAAAAATAAAGAATTAATCGAAAAATTAGTCACCCGTCTTTGATTACACACAACCCCTATTTCCCCTTCTGTAATCCAAAGTCACTTCGAGTTGTAGTGTGAGATGGCCCATACGAGGCCAAACGTACGAATAAATTTTCGTAGGCGCAAATAGGATTTTGTTCCTTCGCATCCAAATAGCCCAAATCCGCATAAATCGAACATCATGAAAACTTTTATGTAACGTTGGTTCATGGAATGAAATCGAACGAGTTGGAATATTTTAGTTATTAATATGGTTGATGGTTAAGATAGAATGATTTTTAATATTGGTTAGAAATGTAGGTTGAAATCTAATTCATGTATATGTTGGAATTTAATTCATGTATGGATTAGGAGTAATGTCAACTTCCTATAAACAATTAAATTTGATAGAAAATACAATACATAAATTAAATTATTTATATCAGTTATTAAAAATTCTAAACAGACTACATGTAGATTCCAATTGTATCGAATTCTATTACACGAACCAAACGTTAGTCTTCTCTCGAGAATGAAATAGGAACCGGGAAATTCCACCGGCTCAGAATCTTTCGCACAATGAATTTTTGGATTTTTCATACTCAAAGAAAACATGTTTCAAGGATTCATCTAATTTTCTACTTATGGATTGTGTTTGTGTATTGGAACAACCATTTTATGATGCGCAATACAATGAGGATTCAAGACAACGCATAGAAAGGAAAAGAAAAGAAATACTACAGATTTCTTGAGTAGGGATGAGCAAGTTTCTGAGAACCGACCTGAACCAGACCAAACTCAAATTACTCGAAAACTGAAAATGAGCAAAATCAAGTAATGACAACCGGTCATGATGAAACGGTCCAGTTCGGTTCCGGTTATTTCCCAACTTATACAAAGAAAAGCATACTGAACCGAACATGATGGAACCAAATTATGAGAATTATAGGAATCAAGAACCGGCTCAATAACGAAATTGTCCGGTTTATTTTCAATTATGGCTATTCAAACATATTTGAATCAAAATATACTACTAAAGAAACTATCTAAAATTTCGGATTCAAACTCGCCTAGCAAATTCCTGAGTTTCTAGGTTTTCTGCAACCCAAATACAAAAGTAATTTATTTTTATAATTTCTATTCTAGTGCTGGCCCCTCGTGTAGTTATTGTTAGGGGTGTAATCGAGTCGAGTATCATCAAGCTCGAGCTCCAAACTCGACTCCAGCTCGGTCGAGCCTAAGTTGTGACACTCGAGCTCGGCGATAACTCTTCGACACTATCGGGCTTGGCTCGACTAGTCTCGATTAAGTTCGAAAAAAAAAGAAATCAAAATATACAAATTATCCAATCTAATTTAATCCCAACAAACAAGAAGAGTGCAAATATAATGTGATCAGGTTTAAAGTTTTTATTTGATTTATATAGTAGTATTTTAAGCATGTAAACCTAGGCTCGCGAGCTTATCGAAACGACTATTTTAATACCCAGGCACGACTCGATTACTACTCGAGTAACTTGACATCAAGCTCAACTCGATTAATAGCGAGCGAGTCAATTTCGAATTTTTTACGAGTCGATCTCAAGTAACTCACAAGTTGACTCTTCTCGTTTACCACTGTAGTAATTGTCCTCATTAACATGTTTTATTACTATTTATTTATCAAATATATACTAATTTTTTGAACCTATTACAAGCTTACAACGCACAAGAAAGAAAAAAGCACTAATTTATGGATTTTGAACTTTTAAAACAACCATATATAAATGTCTATATAATTGTATAAATAATCTCACAA
Source organism: Centrapalus pauciflorus (assembly GCA_020465985.1). NCBI lineage: Eukaryota > Viridiplantae > Streptophyta > Magnoliopsida > Asterales > Asteraceae > Centrapalus > Centrapalus pauciflorus. Next base: position 388,125 of record JAANYP010000721.1, on the reverse strand, counting down.
GTCACAATGTACCCTTCTATGAAGTTGAAAAAACAGTGGTATGCAAAACAAGACTAAACTATAGAAATCAACAAACCATATCAAAAGAGCTAGTTTTTGGTTTCCATTTTCAAAAATTTTCAATTCCAGTCCGGTCCGTATTTGTATTTTTTTTCCACTGAAAAAAATACAGATTAACCAAACCGTACCGCAACCATCTTGAACCAATAATAATGCTACGTACCATCTAGTCTGGTCTAGTCCAGTTCACAATTTCTTAACTTCCCGATGCAGGTTCAGTTTGATCCAACCGTCGTCCATCACACCCCTAAAAAAAGCCCCACGTAGTCGCAAACACAAAACCGAGGTACAAATATAAAGATTTTCAAGGTATTATTACTCCACAAGTATAAAATGGAAGTATACAACAAATAAGTTTCTTGTCGTCTTCTAGTTTTAGATCTAACCTATATGTAAAACATATGGGGGGATGCAAAATATTTCATATAGTGAAAGGATTTAGACCTAGTAAATTTAAATTCCAAACATGATACAACATCTCTAATGAATTACAAATCAAGGTTCAAACTTTTACCTATTGTCTAGCGCCGATGATGATGATGATGATGATGCTGCTGCTGCTGCTGCGGCGGCCTTCTATTCAATGCTGAAAATTGGTTGCCGCCACCGCCACCGCCACCACGACCGTGATTCCCACGTGGAGCCCAGCCTGTAGTCTGTTGATGATGATTGGCAGCATGATGACCGTTGTATTCATAACCACCACCGTTATAGTAATCACCACCCTGCTGCGGATGGTAATTACTTTGATGGGGCCTATGTGAATTGTATCCTTGTTGATTATGGGGCCGACTGTTATTAGCATATGGTTCGACATAATTATGTGGAGGATGATAACCTGGTCGAGGGTGCACCATCCTACCCTGGTCGTGATGATAGGGCGGTCTATTACTCTGGTAAGGTGGGTAGTGTGGAGGTGGGCCATGTGAAGAGGCGTATGCTTGATGATGACCATTTCTATCTGACTTCACTTGTAAGCTATTGGTAACAAATCGGTGTGCTGCATCTCCGAGGTGCCGACTGGAAGGGCCTCCATTGGGGTTATTATGTTGCCTGTTGTGCCCATTCCTACATTTAAAAAGAAGTTAAAAATTTATCATAAATAAGCAAAAATTATTCAGGGTGTGATTTCAAATCAATCATGTGATATTAGATAATCGGAATCATATAAAAAGAGAAACAAAGCAGGCTGCAAGAGAGGTCAGTGTACCTATTCTCCCACGGCTTCCTTCCAGAATCTTCATGCCATAAAGTAGGCTCGGGTTGCAAATCATCCACCGTTACAGTCTGCAGCAAAAAGAAACATTTAAGATTGTGGAAGTATGGGTGTGAAAAAGTCGCGACTAAACCGTGAGACCAACAAACCACACAAACCGAACAGGAACCAGTACCAAAACATCTGGTCCGGCTATGTAATTAATTTTGTAAACATCAGAAAAAACTGGGATCGTGCCAGAAATGGGCAGAACTGGCACAGGTACCATCCGCACCAGTTCTCGGTTCCCATTTTCTTAAAGTTTTCAGTTCCGGTCCAGTCCAGTTTGGTTTTGGACCCTTGTGGACTCCTACTTAAGACCAATACAGTTCAGAGAAAATGTAACTCCACACTTATAGAACAAGAAAGAAGCCATCATATGCCAAACTAAGTTACCTTTTTTGGTATTTTGACACCAGTAGGTGGTCGAGATACATGGTTATGATATTCTGGAAGTCGGTATATAGCACAACTGAGATTCAAAGCAATAGAAAAGTAGATATGTTAACTAATAACATGTTGAAAAATCGAAAGAAAAAAAAAAGGTCTAGATTGTTCTTTAATGCTTACATGACTTGATTGTCCATAATATCATCCATCCCATGAACGGGAGAGCTGAATATCGGGGGACACGGATCTCCGCCACAAAGGGATATGTAGCCGTTCATTCCACCGCTGTACACACCCCAAATTAAATCAGAAAAGTGTCAAAATGGATGTCAGAATCCAGAATCAGAAAATGAACAACATAAGCATGGTAAGAGTAGAAAGTCCCGGTGTGCAAAAATGTACTCAAAACCAAAAAAACTGGAACTGTGAGTTCTAAGGGTTAACAAAAACTGGTTCTCGGTTCGGTTCAGTCCAGAACAGGAGCCAAACTAGTTTGTTCTAAAAAAAGTATTTTTGCAAATTTCATAAGTCGTTTAGAACTTATATATTTCATACTATGAAAATCCCAAGTTTTATGTGGTTTATGGTGTGATTTGGGACCACACCGGTTCTTAACCAGAACCATACCAATATCAAACAAGATTAGATCAGTTCAGTTCTCGGTTTTATTATATTCAATTTTTTTCAGTTTGGGTTCAGTTTCAGTCTGGTTTCATCCCATTGCACACCCCTAGTAGAAACTCTAGAATAAAATGTAATGTTTTTAACCTGGTATGGTGTTACAAATACCAAAATGGAAAAATGTAACATGTAACTATTGACCAACAATATTTTGGGGTCAAAACAATGGTTAATGTTGTTTTTTGCAACCAACTAGCACAAATGTCCCTTAAAGTCCTTATCTTATTTTCCTAGACTTAACTTTTAAGTTTTTAACTTATAAGTTCCACGTATGTAAGATTGAATTCATCATGTTTGAACTAATGTTGTCATTTAGCAACCATCTCGACTTTCGCCTAAAGTCCCTAATCTTCACTTTTTAGTTCCAGTTAAGTAAATACACAGTTAAGTCGGGTTTAAATCAAGGTTGTTTTATAGCAACCAACTACCAAGTAACCATCTCATATGTTCCATCAAGTCCCTAGAGACTTCTTGTACACATGTAGTTCTTAAAGTCTACATTTTGCTTCAACTGCCGAAAATTTAGTTAACTTTGGTTTGTATTGATGTTTTCTAGCAACACCGCTGAAGTTCTTAAACTTAACATTGTATACATCAAGCCCCTAAACTTTACTTTTTCTTCCATGTAATGGAATTTAGTTGATTATGGTTTTGATGGATTATTAGCAATCATTTCACAGGTCCCCCAAAGTAGATGGGCTAAAAAAAGGATGTTTGAGAACTTATCTGTATAAAATAAATAATTAGAGACCCTACACCCTAAAATCAGCACATATGGGACATTTCAACACAAACCTTGCCACTGGGTCGATTTTTTCTATAACTTCAACTCGTTCCTTGGCCGACATTTGCTTACAACGGTCACTCAAAGAAAAAATGTATGGAGATAGCGTGTGTGATAATGCCACAAAAAGCATGTCACACATTTTGCTATTTCTCCGAGCCTCTTCTTCCTGAAGAAATTGCACATATAAAATAATAATCATTTTCCACTGTAGAATCATAAAAGATGATTAAGTTTGCAAACAATACTCCTCATACCGTTAAAGTATGCTCTACTTTTTCCACTTCTGCAAGAAGACGAGCTTCATCAATGAAAGGTAACTTTGCTATTCCCTATGAATAATTTCCAATCAGTTAAACTTGTCAATATCCTGAAATATAGTAACACTAGTAAACCAAAACAAAAAATGAAAGGGAAAAAAGAAAGCACACCTGCCATGCAAAACGTTTTCCATTCATGTCAACTTCAAAATCTGAAACACAAAAATATGAAAGGATATATATGAGAGCAAAACCTTTTAATTAATGCAATAAGAGGTGCCAAAACAGGCAGGTTAGTCGTGGGTGATGTGTCAAAATGGGTTTACATCAAACGGGTCGGGTTGGGTAGACCGCCAACACTTTTTGTCTATAATCTAGTTTTTTCACAAATAACTGATGTATTAAATAGGATTACAAAACTATATTATCAGATTGTGTTCAGATACAAACAATTTATGTGGTTCATTAACTTTTTTTTTTTTGAAAGGCTAGTAGCCCCAAGGAGTAGAACTCAAGACCTCCTTTGGAGAATCCCAAACCTCAAATGCTAAGCCCACCCCTATTCGTACACATTTACATACACCTTCGACAACTTTCGACCCATTTGACTCATTAGCTATAGAGATTACAACCCGGATTGACCTGTTTGCATAAACTAGGTTCAAAATGCCACCATCAAATACGATGAATGATTTACTTTGTCATAGCATTGACTTTACCTGTTGGGTAAAAATCAATGATAGGTGAATCCGGATCCATCATTAATTTTCTGTAATGCTCAGGAAGAGCATGGGAACTGCATAAATGAACTCGGTTAGATATTTACGATATTGAAAGGAATTGAGCAAAAGGAAACATAGTTGGTTTAACCTTGCAGCAGGAAACACGCCCATTAGCTGATTAAAGGGTTTGAACGGTGAACCTAGTTCGAAGTTGATACTTAATTCTCCAAGACCCTTAAGATCAGAAGCAAATGGTGCATAATGGTATGGATAAAACCTGGACGACAAATTTTGAGCAATCAGGATAAGCAGATAAATGTTTTAACAGTTTCAAGATATTCCCAATGCATGATTGAGAAAAGAGATAATTTTAATTATACAAAAAAGTAATCAAATGTGTGTGTGTGTGTGTGTGTATTAAAGAGGTATGATAGCCATCACTTTTAAATACTCTTCTATTATAATTTCATCCAGAATATTGAGAAAATGTTTCAACAAGGTCCCAACTTCATTTATTGTTATGAGTAAACTACTTTCAGATCTGTGCTTTTCAAAAAGTTAAGCAGGTTTTGCTGAAGATATTAAAAATCTTCTGTGTCTATAGATTGAGGTTGTGAAATTAGGTTCTTGGTTTTAAGCACGTTGATTCTCGAAAGTTATTAATTTGGGTTCTTAATTTTGGTCAAATAATTAGAATGAATGGATGATGAAACGTTTTGAGTTTTGGGTTTGACTTTGATGTTCGGGCTTGATTTCAACAATAGTTTTTATTTTGAGTTTGATTTATAAATTTATGAATTTAATTGTGTACTTCAGTCACATGAATTAAGTTTAAAACAAAGCAAAAATTCTATAAGAAAATTAAGGTTGAGGATGATGAAGGGTAACTTTGGACATTACACACAAAAACTCCAAATGAAGCAACTTCAGACCAAAACCAAGCAATAGAAACTTTAGGACTAGATTCTAATTTTTTGAGAAGCATAGTGATAACAATTCTACTTACATCCACTGTTTTTCTATAAAAGAAAGAAATTTACCACTGCCAGGAACAGACACCTTCATAGTAATAATGCATCACCCAACATAAGCCTTCAGTATATCTTAGGACCTGTGAAAATTCATAAGCATAATTTTTAAATTCATTCTCGGTAGCAGTTCACAAAAAAATAAACAATAAAAATTTCAAGTAAACAAACTGAAAGACAAGTGTGAGATTTTCCAAATAGAAGCCGCCTCAAATGATAAAAGAGTAATGGATGCTAAAAAGTCTACTAGCTGCCTTTTCTTCCTCAAAGAATAATGAACTAATTGTTACATATTACCCTTTTTCTTCCTTTTCTATACTAGCATGAAAAGTGTTCGAAATCTTACAACGTCTCTCCGTATTTCCTCGAGCTCTTCAGCGGATTTTGCAGAGAACTTCTCTTCATAGTACCTCTGTTTCCACCCAGACACTCCCAGTTTTATCTAGCAAAAATGTATTACAATAATATTGTAATATTAATTATAGCAACAATGCATAAAAGACCTACTTTCACTTTTTTACCTTCTGTAGCGATGTACCTTATTTTTACCATTCATAGCATCCTATTTTCATATATTACCATTTATAATGCATTTTCACCATTTTATCATTATGGCAACATTCTATGAACTCAAAGCATAAAATAGCATATTCAACTTTTCAACACGTTGATAACCATGTAACATTTCAGTATAGATCAAACTTTCTGCAAAGTATGTTGTTATGATGGTAACAATAAGTGCTTTGCTATAAAAGGTAAAAGTATGTCGTTATTTTACACATTTAACCCTAAATATTTCCACAAGTGCATCGCTAGATTATAATTAAGCATTTTCCATAGAAGAAATGAAATACATATATCAATCGTAAGCTAGAATTACAGATTATATGTCTCTCTATGCACTAACCTTGTCTTCCTCTGGCTCCTCAGAATTAAAAGAATCAGATTTGTCACGAAGTATCCCCTTCAGTTTAATTTTCAATTCTTCTTTGTTATCAAGTTCCTGGAAAAAAAAAAAGTAACAATTAAATCACTGGGGAAAAAAGGCAGGATCACAAAATCATATGCATCACATATAGCAAGTTGTCAAACTATAGAAAGAAGAAAAATAAAATGATCAAAAAAACATGATCCAGTAATTTAAGAAAGAAGGGACTATAAGAATTCAAATTTGGTGTTTGTCTCCCACCAGCTCTATAAAAAACATTGGTCCATAGACAGGAAACTCCATATTCAAAATCAACTCAATTTAAGTCGAGCTCAAATAATAAAACACTTGACATGTGGTACTCTCGAGCCTTAATGAGCTAGTGTTCATGTGTGTAAGCTAAAAACCTTAAACCATGATTACCCTTAACTTACATACATGATTACCTTTATTACGCAAACAGGTTTATAATATTATTAGTACTTAAATTTTTTGTCTCATTCAGGTAATGATACTTTTTCTGTTCCACCTAAGTCAAGTACTTTCAAAACATGTCCCAACTTGGTCATTACCAGAAATAAAGTGTCGCCACAATTGTAATAATGTCTAAAAAGTGTTGCTAAAAGTATAAAGTTTCGCTAAAAACCAATGACAAGAATGAGACGGTTGTGAAAGTAAAATGACATAGATGATATGAAAAACTATCATAACCTAAGTGAGACAAGTTTCAACTTTCAAGTGCATTACTAAATAACAAAGTCAACCCTAAAGCATTTCTTAATACATATTTGAGCCTGAGATTTATCGATTACTTCATCGAGCTCAACCTCAATGTTGAAAATGAAGGTGATCAAGCTCGAGTAGCGTTTCGAGTTTTAATGCCCAGTCAAGCTCCAGCTTGGCACCTATACCGACTCAACTCCGCTCCATTACATCCCTAATACTAGACCAGCAACATCACTATCATCCATTAAACTATGTCAGTCATTCATATAAGGGAAACATACATCTCTTTCAAGATTGCTCTCTGCTTCCACAATGGCAGCACCAACAGAGGAGCCAGTAGACCTGCGTGCAAGTTTTTGTGGTCGGGAATGACTCTGGTCACCATGAGAACCCTTAGATTGATATGGTGATGGTGAAGGACCAGAAGCAAGACGTGATCCCTGAAACCTGCCAACTGGAACTAATGAGTCCGGTTCCATTTGTGGTGCAGCATCATCTCCCCTCATTGCTTGAGATTTGGCTTGAGCCTTGTCACGTCTTTGTCTTTCAGCTTGTCTCTGAAAAACAATAAAAACAATTCTCAAATAGAAGTACATAAGATGTTTGTACGTTTAGGTTAGAGCCTTAAAGGTAACACTTGATCCATTTTTCAAAATTATGTCTAATACATATAACTTCCTAAACCATTTTTTCGATAACCTAAATTATATTGTACGAGTAATAATTTTGTTTATAATCATAATTAGCACATTACTTAATATATAGAAAACGTATGCAAGTCAACCAACCCACCCCATTTCAACATATACTAAAAAAATTACTTGTTTGACCAGTTACCCAACCTGCCTCTTTTGCCACCACTAGTTTAAGTGCACACTTTATATGAGAGGATGCATGGAGATATTAACCTGATGCAAGTGGGCTCTTTTTTGAAATATTTTATCTTCGTATGATCCCACAGCCTGAATAAACTGCTCCACTTTATTAAGGTCTGGCTGGGAGTGAATAAAAAAGAGAAACAACAAACAATAGTTATGTACCCAAATACGTCAATGACTAAGAGGCAGAAACGTCCAAGCAAAAAGCCATTTTATCGTATAACAAAGAATAGTCACCTTGCTCCCATTAGTCAGGTAACCATTCAGGGTCCTAAACTCCTTTTTATAAACGGCTAGAAGTAAATTAATTGCACCCTGAACAACAAAACGTAATAAATATTAATCATCCGTAAATGCAAGCTTCATTGACATTGAGCTATAAAAAGCAATAGCTCCCAATACATGATTTATAAATCTATCTTTAACATAAACATTGAGTTCGTAAGTATGGCTGCAAGCAAGCCCAACTAGGCTCAAGCAGTCAAGCTCTTAGCCTAAGCTCAAACTCATTTCCATTGCTCGATGAGCCTTTTAAGTGAAAGCTTGAAGAAGATTGGAGCTCTATTCAAGAGCTTAAATAGCTCGAAAATATCTATCTAAACTATCTTCAAAAAAAAAGCTCAACTCAAAAGCTTAAGTTGCTTAAAAATATCCATAAGAACATAAGAACTATGTGAAGACTAGAAGAAGATTCGAGCTGAATTCGGGAGCTTAAATAGATATCCATCCAAACTATCTTGAATAGAAAAAGCTCAACTCAAACGCTCTAATTGCTCGAAAATATCCGTAAAAACTGTCCAATAAAGCAAATTCGATTTGACTTCAACCAAAAATATTAATGTGTACATAGATAGCTACATATCACTAGAACAAAGTTTGAGCTTGATAAAAGCTTGGCTCGTTTGCAGCCATGGGCGAACAACGAATAATCGTGGGTGGTCAAATAGGATAGCCAATTTATATATCTTAGATACACCACAGCAAAAGAGTTTGAAACGTACCTCGCGTATTTCCAAAGTAGGCATATGTGGTAAGAAGTCATTTCCGACGAAGAAACACATGAAAATGAAGTCATCAACTATTCGCTCAAAATCAATCTTGGAAGGAGGATTAGGAATTCTCATCTCATATTCAAGGTACTCTCTAAGTGTCCAAATGTTGAGAAACTACATATAATACACATGTTAAAAAAGCAAACAATAACGCCACCATTATAATATATAATCTTCCAAGAATGCAAAAACAAATAATGGGTCAACTGCACCAGAATGTAATGTACATCTAGTCAATTTGGGGATTAATTTTTCAAAATTTAGCGGCCATGTTTTAGGGATATCATCAAATAAGAAAACCATGTACCAAAAGACAAATTCTGAACTACGTGTCATTTTGGTGCAATTAACCCATAAATATGCATAAGTTAGTGACAAATACCTGGTATGGCTTCTTAGGAACAACATCAGCATTTCCTTTTTCATCAAATTCCCCTGCCTTCCTCTTTGCTTTTCCTTCACAATTTGCTGCTAAATGACCAACTTGACCACAAAGAAAGCATTTGTCTTGTTGTCCAGGAGTATATACCACCTAAACCATCACAGTGAAAGAAGATTGAATGGATGTTTTACACATCAATATTAAACTACTATAAAATATCTTCTAAATAATTAGAATACCCATTTTGACGTACTAAATACATTTTAGAAGGGACTAGATGGTCTCTGAAATATAAGCATTATCAACAAACTCAAGTGTTAATGTCATAAACAGCAGCATACTTATCAATGAATCCCACTTAGGTCACTATGTCTTATTTTGACATTCTATATCATTATAGTTTGATGATTCGTCCCGCTTGGGTCTTTACAATTTTACCTCCGAAAATGGCTTAGGCAATTACCTAAAATGTACGGGAAAGAAATGATGATCTAAGTGCGACAAACTAAAAATTACATTGCTGTTTTATGACATTATCCCTAAATTTAACAACACAAAACCAAAAAAAAAAAAAAGAAAGAAACACAGTGTAATAATTCCAGTTAAACATGGGGAATCTTATGAGATAACTACACCACTCTGGAAGACGATATATTATATCAACATAACCCTTTTCCCTCTACAGTTTTAATAAGGTTCGTAGGTTTTTACCTCTCTAAGTATTGAAAAATGAACTTCATGGGTAGCCAAAGCCAACATGATCAGATCAGCATCCTGTCGTTTCGAAAAATGATAGATACAAATCAACTGATAAATATAATAAATTAAGAAAACAAAGAAAGTCGACACAAAAATGTAAAAAACGGATGTGATTTCAGGGATAAACAATACCAAACCATATAAGCAATGGCGAGTGTTCGGATCAAAACCAGGAAGATTTCTTTGAAGACGAATATATGACATTATTTTATGTTCCCCTTCCCCAGGAACATTGGCATCCGAAAGGATAACCTTCAAAAAAAACAATCAAACAACCACGGCGAGTTAAAACAATTTTCTAGTGCATATAAATGTTCCCTCACCAATTCACATATAATTCAAAGATCGATAATGTAATGCAACTAATATTGTACTATATGCATACTTTTATTATTTTTTTAAACCATGGTCAGGACTCAAGAGTAAGGGTGTAAATGTGTAATCAAGTCAAGCCAACTCCTTAGCTACTCGAGACCAACTCTAATATATTATAGAATGAGCTCAAGTGTTAAAATACCAGACTTGTAAAGCTCACAAGCCTTCTTGAGTTTGTAAGTTATATTGCACTATTACCATTTATGTGTATACACATGCATACATACATCAAGACACACATACATGATTACCCTTCTTATTACAAATTAGAATCAAGTCAATTCAACCTAATGTTGAATTGCATGTTAAATTCCCATCTTTAATACAGAATTAAGTCAAGACGAGTCGAGGCACGATCAAAAGTATTACTTGCTTCATCAAGCTCGAGCTTGAAAATTAAATCTTGATTAGGTTTCAAGTTCTAAACTTCTAACGTTGAGCTTGAGATTGAGCTTGGCACTCTATCAACTCAATTAAGCTCAATTACACCCTCATCAAAAATTACCTTTATGGGCTTCCATCCAGGATCATTGTTCAATCTTTGGTGAACGTAGTATTGCAGAGCAACTGACAAAACTGCCATGAATTCGGTGCCCGGAGTAATTACATTCGAGTCAAAAGTCTGGGATTCTTGTTTGGGAGGAAGTTTTCGGCCTTCCCTCTCAAACTCCTCCCTCAGCTTTTCCTCCTCAGCTGCCTAAAGAGAAAAGCCACAAAGGTTAGTCGACAAAAATCTGAAGTTTAAGTAATCAATGAGTAACATGAAAAACATAAATACCGCATCTGCTGCATCTTTGGCTGCTCTAAACCGTCTAGAACGCTGCTGATTCATTTTTGCCCTAGGGGCAACACCATCTATGCCACATTTTCAGATACTTTTAGAACTGGAAAGCATGTCATAATCTATCGTTTCTAAAATAGTATTAGAATAATTTACAGGCTCACTACCCACCAATGGCCATATAAAGCAACTTCCGTGGCCGCACCATCACAAAGAGCCTATCTATGTAGTCAAACATGCATTGAAACACCTCATTAAAAGAGGTAGGAGAAGGCTGCATGCATGAAAATAATCAAATTAAGCAGTTCTCATTGTTAAAGCTATGGACACAAATCAAACTAATGAAGTGCATTAAAATTTAAGACAAACACAACGATCTAAAATCTAATATTTCAGAAAAAAAATTAGGAAGTATAATATCTAAGTTATACGTGTGTGTGTGTGTGCACGCGTGCTTGAAAAGGCTAAGTTTTATCTTCAAATGAATCCTAATCCACCACCTAGTTGTTGACTATAATTTCTAGGAGAAACAGTTCATAAATAGACATTATGTATATAATATATTTGAGGTTCATTAATCTTATCAATATATAATGTTTTAAGGTAAGACATAAGTAGAAGGTGCGACTCATAAAAAGCAATGGAGTTTGGGAACGAAAATCTCTATGGAGAAGTTAAGTGTGTCATCATTTCACAATTGACAATCTTAGATGATATATGGGTTTTGCTCAGGACGATTGAAAGACATCATCACCAATTCTTTCTGTTCCTTCTTGCTGGAAACCCTGCATAGTAATTTTTACACAGGAAGTGGTATATAATTCTTCATGTCTATGTGTGTTCTGTTCTGTTCACCCTTATATAATCAAATTAACAAAAAGAAAATTGCCAACATAATTTCTTTCTCAATAAGTTGATTAACTTATATTCTCAATCAGCTCAATTCCATTTTATCAAGCAAGTATATAATAGCTGAATATAAATCAACCAATGATAGCCATTTTATTAAAAATAGGACAACCATTTTCACATTCTCCCATGTCAAAGATCTGTAAGTGAATTTTCCTTGAATCAATTAACAAATGCTTGCAAACAGAATACGAATGATCAGCCTAATCTTATAAATTCTCAACACCTTCCAAGTTCATTCAATTTATCATAGCAAAAATATAACCACACAAACAAATTATCCTCAAAATATACATACGCATGGAAAGAGAAATTGAGAGAAAGGATTGGCAATGTTACCCGGTCTTCAGGATGAAAACAAGGATGAATGATTCCATTCATATCAAGATAAAGATTGTCATACTCAATTCCATTAGGGTTAGGTTTGCTTGTATCGACAGGAATTTTAACAGCTTCAATTTCGACGGGCTCTTCCTCGATAACATCTACAATAACCATTGGATACTTCTCCGCCAGCCATCGATAAAACGCCGGTACTCCCATGGCGGCCGGTGGTGGTGATTAATGAGCGGCGTACGGAAAGGTCGAGGGCGCCGCTTTGCGTAAATTGGGTTGGTATTGACAACCTGCTTAAAACGGGAAGAAGGCCGCAGGGTTGATTTTTGTACTTTACTCCTTTAGGATAAAAAAAATATCATCACGTCATACGGCCGGGGTGGGGGGTCAAAGCCCGGTTTTCTATTGGAACAAAAAACCGGTTCGAATCCAATCAAGATCTATGTATGTATATAAAATTTCAACATTTTTCCGGCCCAAAATTTTAACTAGACCTGTGCTTAGCTTTCCTAAATCCTTAAATAAAACGCTGCATAAGATGATATGGAGATACGGAGAAGAAGATGATACGGGCTAAAACAAAAATTCACCCTCGGAGAACAAGCTAATACGGAGAAGAAGTCGTTAAAGGCTTAAACACTTGAACAAAACTCATCCTCGTCGTCGGAGAAGAAGATATTGGAACGGTTTAGTCTGAAAAAAGGCGGAGCGGCGAAGGCGAGAGGAGACGAGCGGCAGGCGCAATGCGGAGCGGCGAGGTGGCGTTTCCGACGAAGGCGGAGCGGCAGGCGCAAGGCGGCGCTGGGTTTGAGATGGAAGCGAGGTAGCGACGACGTGAATGGTGAATCTGGTAACTGGTGGTCAAGTGTGAACTAGTTGAATACCCGTTGCCCGGGTGACGTCTTTCAAAATTAAATTTTTTTAGTTAAACTGTCACATGATAAAATTATATTTTATTTATAAAAACTATATATTTTTTATGAACAAAAACAATATTTATTTGCATCATGAATGTCACATGATAAAAATATATTTTATTTAAGAAAACTATACATTATTTACGAAAAAAATTTACTCATATTTTAGTCACAAATATTAATTATTACACATAATTATGAGGTCGATACATACATCTAGTTTAATACATGTGAGTTGATCGAAAGACTAATTATGCTTTAAAAGATTGTTCTGTCAGAATTAAGTATACACGGAAAAAATTAATAATAATTTATGATAAAATGAAAACTCATCATTTTTCCATAAAATAATACACAAACATGTAAATTATAACTACGAGTATAGTCTAACATAACTTTATAATAAAAATTTATTCAGACAAATAAAAATATTAACAAACAAAAGCAGCTGTCATAAAAAAATTAACGAATCTTAATAACGAAATTGAACAACTTTAATAATATAGAAATATAGATATAGATATAGATTATTTAATAAATATTCATAACATATAAGTGATATTGATGTAATTGTAAATAATTAAATAATTTTTTAATGATATATTAACTTAAGGTTGGGTCCTAAATATGTAATTGTTGTAATAATCGTTAGTTAATTTAGGTTTGTTCCAAGTACATATATAATTTAGTTGGTTCACTAAAGATTTAAATCAATAGTTTAATTAATACATAATGATAATTTATAAGAATAAAACAAAAATCAGATTTAATTATATCTATCCATTTATTTATTTGATTTAAATTTACGAGTCGGGTCGGATCCTACTGACCCGGTCTTCCTTTTCCCCCTTCTCCCGGCACACACAGACGCACAACCCCTCATCCTCCCTCTCTCTTCTTTCTCTCTCTATCGACCCCTTCTCTGTCTCTGTCGCTTCTCCGTCCGGCGACCACCGCCTCGGCTCCATGCCGGCGAACACAACAACCACCAGCGCTCTTCTCCGGTCTCCTTCTCCCTCTCACTCTCCCCTTCACTCCATCTGTCTTCCTCTCGTTCTCGCACATGACGGCAGCAGCTCTACCTTAGTGCCGTCGCCACCACGAAACCATCTCTGCCGCTACAGTGCTTGGCCTCCCATACTCACGCTCACCTCAGCTCTCGACGCTCACACACCGCGGCTAACCAGGGCCATTGCGGCCGTCTCTGGTGCAGCGCCGCCGGTCACCGAACCAGAACCACCGCCGCTCAAAACCCTAGTTTTCAGGTTGGTTTTCTTTATCTCGTTTTTTACTTTTTATCTTACTACTGATTTCACAAATACCACTATATCATAGCATTAAGCACAATAACATGAAGTCTAAAAAGTTCGATACCTTGATTAAATTGGAAATGTGAATTTCAAGTCTTATGCTCAATTATCATTACCAGGTTAATTTCATGCTTCATGTTTGGAAGCGTCATTATTTCTTCCTGTAAATTGGTTTGAAACTTCCAATTAGCAATGCTACACGATACAGATTCATGAAACCATTCATATGATAATGATAGAGATTTGTTAGCACATTTGAAACGGATATATACATGAATTTTTTGACTGAAAATAAAGAATATGTACCTTTGTATGATGTTGTTGATATACAAAGAATTTTTATTTGATACAAATGTAAAACGATTGCCAAATAATTTTCAATTTGTAGGCAATCACCTCACATAATTCTCAATCAGTTTTAATTTTCATAAATTTGAATTTATAAAAGTTTCCATTATCTCTTATTTCTTTGGTCCTGCAGCTTATCTCCACGTCCCCATATTTCTAGTATATTTTGTTAGACATCAACTTAGATGATGATAATCTCCAGTTTTCAAATTATGTTGTGATGTAGCCTTAAAAATCTGAATTTAGGTTTCTCTGCAGTAATCTTATTTATTATAGGAGTATATTCTATTATTTGTTTGATTTCTATTGTTTCGTAGTTTTTTTTAAATTAATTATTATACATTTTTTTAATTAATATCTTCTAGAACGAATAATTATTTTTATGTGTAAATAATACACCTTTTTGAAGTAATAATCACTATCGTTTTCTTGTTGACCCAGAAAATTTGATTTTATGTATCCATTGTTTTCTGTAGTGCCTTAACAGCTCTGTATATGATATTGGCAAGTGTCAATTTTACATGGATACGCTGTGCGAGTGCAAAATGAATACAGGTCTGAGAATATAAGTCAGTTCTTAATTTGAACTCTTATTTAATTTTGTAGTGTTCTATAAGGTGCTGACCTCTGTTTATATTTTACTGAAATTCATTTGTCAGACCACATGGTGAAAGTTACTACATACTAATGCTCTAATTGTTTTGCTGGTTATGCAATTAACAATATAAAAGATCAAGTGCTAGAAAGAAAACCAATTGATAAAAGAGAAAAATCTAGGGCACCTGAACCCATAATAATTCGATCATAAGGTGAGAAATATGTATCCATCCTGTTTAAATAATGCTACGTTTTTAAAATTATGCTGGTATAAGATCCAGATTTTTTCTGGTTAAAATAATATATTTCTGGTTTATATATCGAAAATTATATATATTTCTGGTTTAAATAATGCTACACTTGTTTCTGGTTAAAATAATATATTTCTGGTTAAAATAATTCCAGATAAATAACAACAATTTAGGCTTAAAATTTTGAATTATAGCCAAAATAAATAGCAGTGATGTAGGCTTAAAAAGCTGAATTATAGCGAATCATAGCTTGCCAAATCAACATAAAAATAGGAATTTCTACCAATAATATCGTGCCACGTGAGCATTTTTCTCACTGCTCCGTCGGCAATATATATATATATATATATATATATATATATATATATATATATATATATATATATATATATATATATATATATATATATATATATATATATATATATATATATATATATATGTATATATAGAATCAGGTTCATCAGCGTACCTATGAGATTCCAGCGTACCCTAATGTGAATGATCATTCACATAATTTTTTTTTAATAGACTTTTTTTCAAAAGGAGCAACATCATAAAACTTATGAATGGTAAAAAAAGATGATGTGAATGGTCATTCACACCATTCACATAGTGTGAAATGACCATTCACATGGATGGCCATTCACATAAATATGCATTGAGCATTCACATAATTTTTAAGGACACAGAAAGTGTGAATGTATGTGAAATTCATATATCATGTGTATAACATTAATTTAAACATGGTTATGAGAAAAAAATTAAAAAAAAGTTTTTTAAGGTTGGTACCTTCGGGTGCACTTGATTTCGAGAGGTACCTTTTTGAACCTGAATATATATATATATATATATATATATATATATATATATATATATATATATATATATATATATATATATATATATATATATATATATATATAATTTCACAATTCAGAATTTTGATGTATATTACTATACTAGCTTAATAGTATATTTATATTTATATTTATATTATATTTGTCTAAGGAATATTATCTATCTATATCTATTAATAAGAGAAAACTTTTTTCTTCCACGTGTCATTCAACCAGAGCTCCCCATCCTTTTTTTTCCCGCCCAACTTCCAAAAATACGTATGTTTTTACGCTGCACTAATCTGATATTGATTTCTGCTTCACCTCTCAAACCCTAATCCGCCTCCTCTACCGGTAATCTTCTCTACTACGCTTTAAAGATAAACTGTGTTTCACCTTCTTTTCCCTTTTTCTTCTTCTCTGTTGCAATTCAAACCCTAATATGTATCCTGTTCGACTCTTTCTCCCCAAGATGATGTTAGGCTTTGGCGATTAATTGGGTTTTGTTGATATTGATTTCTGCCTCACCTCTCAAACCCTAATCTGCCTCCTCTACTGGTAATCTTCTCTACTACGCTTTGAAGATAAACCCTGTTTCACCTTCTTTTCCCTTTTTCTTCTTCTCTGTTGCGCTTCAAACCCTAATATGTTTCCTGTTCGACATTTTCTCCCCAAGATGTGTTAGGCTTTGGCGATTAATTGGGTTTTGTTTGGGATCCGTATTCATTTAATCACAGTTCGACATCCCTCCATACTTCCCAGGTTTATGAAAACTAAAGTAATTGATTTGCCTTTGCAAAATGACGATTGTTTGACTTTGTTGACTGTAAAAGAATCTAAGCAATTTATGGGTGTTCTTTGTTATTTGAATAAATTGAAGAATGATAATTTGTTCTTGGTTGCCAGACAAGAGGCTGTTGAATGGATTTCTAAGGTTTGTTTCAGCTTTTTATTATTGTTTTTTTGTTTTTATGATTTGCATTTTTTTTAAAAACAGACGAAAAACAGGTATCATTAATTAGTTTCTTTTTAATATAAATTATTGAATCTAGATGTTTTAATGGTTTATATGTTGTTGATTTTGACACAGGTTCATGCTCAACTAAATTTTGGACCATTATGTGCATATCTATCTGTAAACTACTTGGACAGATTTCTTGCTGTCTATGAATTACCAGTAAGTATTTAATAATGATTAAATACCTTTGTTTATAAATCTGTAATAACCTAAACCCATTTTGAATGATTTTTTTTTGTTTGATAAACAGAAGGACAGACCTTGGATGATGCAGTTGCTTGCTGTAACCTGCTTATCACTTGCTGCAAAAATGGAAGAGACAGAAATACCCCTGATTCTGATTTTCAGGTCTATTTTCTTATTTTTGTTCTTTGATAAGATAATTTTGATCTCTGTTTGTTGCCATTAAAATGATTGAATTTACAGTCTGGTTTTAGTTTGATTAGTAATTGAACAAGATTGACTTTTTTCTTACATTAGTCCAACTAAAAAATTGAAATTAATAAAATTAATTTATTTGTAGGTTGGTGAAACAAGATTTGTATTCGAAGCAAAAACAATCCAAAGAATGGAATTGGTTGTTTTGAGCACATTGAATTGGAGGATGCAATCAGTGACTTCATTTTCTTTCATTGATTCATTCATTTGGAAGTTGAATGATGATGATGATGATGATCAAAATCAAACAGATTCAAGATCTCTGATCCTTAAGTCTACCCACCTCATTTTAAGTTTGATCAAAGGTAAAAAGATATAAATTTTGTGTAAAATCTGTTGAGTTTTTTTAATGACAAGAGGGATAAATTAGTAATTTCAACAATGTAGGGATTGACTTCTTGGAATTTCAACCTTCTGAGATAGCAGCAGCAGTGGCAATTGCTGTAGTTGGAATTAGAGTTGAAAAGACTAGAATTTCTGCAATCTTTGAGCATGCAAAGAAGGTAGTACATTGTGCATGTTTAGTTGTACGCATACATCCGCATATGGTCGTTTGGATCGAAAGAATTTGATATGATCATTTGAAAATCCTAATATATTTCTTCAAACTCAAAGGAGTCATCGATTTCTTCTACCCTAATCGATTTCTTCTCTCCATGAAACCTGTTCGAAATTGATGATGTTTGAAGATGTTTGCTTCGGCTCTCCCATTGTCGACATGTCCATTGTTGACCGACGTTTCTTCTTGCTTCGGCTCTCGCATCACGGTTAGTCTCTTTCCTCTTCACTACGCACCAAGAGACTTATTTTGATTTATTTTGTTTACTGATTTTGAACGATTATGTTTGAAGATGTTTCGGCTCTCCCATCACGGTTAGTCTCTTTCTCTCTTCATTACGCACCAAGAGACTTGTAAACTGATTTTTAAGGATTATGTTTTAAGATGTTTGGTTACTATGTTTGTTTACTTGGTTTCAAGCTTGGCTTTGTTTTGTTAATTTCCTTTATTAATCGTGTGAAGACCTCCCCTTGCGGGGCGGTCCTCAGAGTCTAGGTCCCACATCATGCAATACGATATCAACCATACTAAGATAGGGTAATTAATTGTGGAATTAAAAATTACATGTACATACAGATTAGGATTTAAGTTAAATACAGGTTACATATTTCAAATTAAAGTTATAAAAGGGTACGATCTAATCTAATCATTACATCATAGAATCATATCAAATCTACCCAAAACCACAACAATTTCTGTCTTCCAATCAGTACCGAAAGGTTTTGTTGTGTAGTGGTCTATGATACTTCTGTCTTGATCGTTAATAGTCCTAAGAGCTAGGTCCAGCAGGTGACTTTCCTTTGCTTTTTCCTGTAAAATTATAATGTAGCAACTGTAAGCAATGCTTAGTGAGTATATAGATTTTCAAATTAACATGCATGTCAAGCGGATCATTAGTCTAGCGTGATATGTCTTGGCTGCCGCTACAGCCCTCATGATTGAGACATAGAATCATAGAATTGGATGATGTTCAGGCCACACTCACGCTTAAATCGTGGGGATCAGCCACACACTGGGCTAGCTACCAGTAAGTCAATATGGCGGAACATCGGAGGTCATTACCAAGTTCAAAAGAACTGGTGAAATAGCCAGGTCTAGAACAATAGACCATCAAGGCTAGTCAAGCTGAATCAATATATATGTCAAATGTCTGAGCAATAGTGAAAGCTTAAGTCATAGAAGTCATGATAGCAATGAGTCTTAAAGCAATATCTGAAGAAGTCTTAAATGCAAAGTCATATGGAATGATAATCAATTAGCTATCATGATCCACTGGGCAACACCGAACCATAGTGTGCACAGGTCTCAATCCAGCTGATAATATGAATGTCAATAAATCTAACATCAACAATATGTCTCAACCGGAAATTCAACATGTTCAATCTGAATATCTATAACTCACAGATCTGGGTCTTTATCAAACAGATATAAAAATCTGCCACCTGAGTTATCTCTGGATTTCATCTTTGTCAATTCTGTTCTCTGTCAAATCAAGTCTTTGACCCGCTTTTAAGTCTTTAAATCTTTGTCTCTATGTTCAGAATTTCACTGAACCTGTCCAGAATTTATCATATCAATATCATGGAATTGCATCATCTTTTAGTCATTAAATCTTTAGTTCTATCTGCTTCTGATAACTGATAATCTTATCAATCTTTCATTTATTTATATTCTCTGTTTCATTAAATTCTCAAAAGCTTTCTATATATATATATATATATATATATATATTATATATATAACCATAAGCATATACATATAATCATTTATTTAATTAAAATATCAAAAATAAAGAATTTGATTTCGGATCACCCGGATTCGGATCAGCCCGGATTCGGACCTATCCGGATTGGGGATCCGGATCTAACCGAATTGGACACCCGGATTGGCTCATCCGAAATAGTAATCGAATTCGGACCAAGCAGAGTCCGGAACAATCATCCGAATTTAGGATGTAGGAACCGAATTAGGATCATCCGAAAATATGGGATCCGAAAATGGGGCACCATCCGAATTCGGTCCTACCCGAATTCGGATCCCACACTTATAATATTTTCCCAAAATTGTTCTTGGTGTTCTTGGTTGTATTTATACGGATTTTACATAAAATTCACTAAAACCCATTTTAATCAACATGCAACTTAATATATTGATGTATTATGATTATTGGGTTAATTTTATACTAATTTCCCTATCAATAACATCATAATTTGTTCAAGATCATCCAAAATATACTATTTTTGTCAAGAACACTATTTTATCAAAATTTCCGATTTCTTTAATGTTTTGGATGATCTGAACCACAAATTTTGTTTCTATTACATCTAATAACTTAAATTTATCATAATCTTCTAAAATATCCAACATGCAACCAAATTTTCAAATCATCAATTCGGTTTTTTTTTATGAAACCGAATCTAAACTCAATAACATCGAAATTAAGTAATTATTACCTTGAATTCTTGTCAATTGATGATCCTTGATGATGTTTGTAACCTTTTCTTGAATTAATTCTTCAATTAATGCAAGATTTATAAAATTTTTGATGACTTCTTGATATGTTTGTGAAGATGCCGTAGGAGAAGAAGAAAAGAAGAGAGAGAGAGTGGTTTGGGTGTTAATGATCTTAATTGATCATTAATTTTGTTTATATATATCACTTTTATCATATTTGAATTTAACCCACTAAACTTTTGTATTTTACATATCTTTTAATTTAATCATTTTCAATAATTTATAACTCAAATATAATTTAATTTATAATTTCATAATTAATTAAATTGCCACATAATAACGTAATAAAAATTACATTATTATCTCAAAATCAGATAAGTAAAGCTGGACCGAAAATTAGGTTGTTACAGAATGGGCTCCACCACGCATAAACTTCGTCCCCGAAGTTAGCTATGTTCGAACAGACTGGGATATGTAGCTTTCATAACATCTCTCGATTCCCAATACTGATGCGAACCTTTGTGGTGTTTCCACTGGACGAGCACCATTTGTATATCTTTATTTCGAAGCTTTTTGGTCTTCGAGTCCAGAATACACTCCGGTTCTTCAACCACTCTAAGCTTCTCATCAATTTGCAAATTAACGTGTGGTATTTTAACTTCTCTTTCGTCAGCTAGACGCTTTCTCAGATGACTGACATGGAATACAGGATGTATTCCAGATAAGTCCGCTGGCAGTTCAAGACGATAAGATTGATTTCCTATCTTTCCACAATCTTGAACAGACCGATGAATCTTGGAGCTAGCTTGTTTCTTTTAATAAACCGCACCACATTCTTCATTGGGGATACTTTCAACATCACCCAATCGTTAACCGCAAAACTGATTGATCTGTGTCGATTGTCATAATATGACTTCTGCCTGCTTTGAGCTTCAAGTATATTCCTTCTGACGAGTTGAATCTTCTCATGAGTCAACTGTAGAAGGGCAGGTCCTGCTATTGGCGATTCACCTGTTTCGCGCCAACAGGTGGGAGTTCTGCATTTTTCTTCCATATGAAGCTTCAAAAGGAGCCATCTTGATCGTTGAATGATAACTGTTGTTGTATGAGAATTCGACCAAAGGCAAGTGGTCATCCCAATTACCACCCAGATCAAGAACACAGGCACGAAGCATATCTTCAAGAGTTAGGATAGTACGCTCACTCTGGCCATCTGCATTAGGATGATAAGCAGTACTCATAGAGATCCGAGTACCCATCCCGTCTTGTAGAGCTTGCCAGAATCTGGATGTGAAACGACTATCACGATCGGATACGATAGACTTTGGCACACCGTGACGAGAAATTATTTCAGTGATGTATAACTGTGCCAATCTATCGAGGGAATATGTTTCTTTCATCGGTATGAAGTGAGCTGACTTCGTTAATCGATCCACGACTACCCAGATGGAGTCGTGCTGTCTCTTGGTTTTGGGCAACTTCGTGATGAAATCCATAGTTATATGCTCCCACTTCCACTTAGGAACTGGCAGTGGTTGCATATCCCCGAAGGGTTTCTGATGTTCTGCCTTTACCATCTGACAGACTCTGCAGCTTTCAACACATTTACCGATGTCTTTCTTCATTCCTGGCCACCAATAATCGGCTTTCAGATCAAAATACATCTTTGAGCTGCCAGGATGAACATATAATTTGGACTTGTGAGCTTCAGAAAGAAGAGTGCTGCGAATAGAACCATATTTAGGAATCCAGATTCGGTTTCCCTTGAGACAATGAAGTCCCAAATGATTCAGAGTTAGAAATTGTAGCTGCCCTTTAAGATTTTCAGAACAGAGATTCTCTTCTTTCATTGCTTCAGCTTGAGCAACTCTGATGTCTTCAATAAGATCAGAAGAGAATATAACCGGGGTTAGGGCATAACAGCACTTTTCTGGATAAACTTTTCTACTCAAAGCATCCGCGACAACATTAGCTTTGCCGGGATGATATAGGATCTCGCAATCATAGTCCTTGATAAGCTCCAAGGACCGACGCTGTTTCATATTTAGATCCTTTTGAGTGAAAAGATGCTTGAGACTCTTATGATCGGTGTAAAGCTGACACTGAGTCCCATAAAGATAATGACGCCAGATTTTTAGAGCAAAGGTAACGGCAGCCAACTCAAGATCATGAGTTGGTGCACTTTTCTCGTAATCCTTTAATTGCCTTGAAGCGTAGGCAATTACCTTTCCTCTTTGCATGAGAACACATCCTAAGCCAGTACCAGATGCGTCGCTATAAACAACGAAATCATCATTGCCTTCTGGTTAGGCTAGGGTAGGCGCTTGAATGAGCTTTTGCTTTAGAATTTCGAATGCCTCTTGCTGTTTATCAGCCCATACGAAAGGAGTATTCTTTCGTGTTAACATTGTAAGTGGCACAACAATCTTCGAGAAGTCCTTTATGAATCGCCGATAATAACCGGCCAATCCAAGGAAACTTCTTATTTCAGAGGCATTGCGAGGCGTTTGCCATTTTTGAACGGCCTCGACTTTAGATGGATCAACGGAAATCCCTTCGCCAGAAACAACATGGCCAAGGAACTGAATCTGTCTGAGCCAGAATTCGCACTTAGAGAATTTTGCGTAGAGTCTTTCTTTTCTCAGTAACTCTAGCAATTATCGTAGATGAATAGAATGATCAGCCTCCGTTTTGGAGTAAATCAGAATATCGTCTATGAACACGATAACTGATTTATCCAACATTGGTCTGCACACGCGATTCATGAGATCCATGAACGCCGCTGGTGCATTTGTCAAGCCAAACGGCATTACGAGAAATTCGTAATGACCATATCTTGTTCGGAAGGCTATCTTCGGAATATCCTCATCTTTGACTTTTAATTGATGATACCTAGAACGAAGATCGATTTTCGAGAAGTAGCTGGCTCCTTGTAGCTGATCAAATAGATCATCAATTCTGGGCAGAGGATACTTATTCTTTATTGTGACTTTGTTCAACTCGCGGTAGTCGATGCACATACGGAAAGTTCCGTCTTTCTTTTTGACAAATAAGACAGGTGCAACCCACGGAGATGAACTCGGTCGGATAAAACCCTTCTCTAACAGCTCTTGCAACTACTTTGACATTTCCTGCATTTCTGCAGGTGCAAGTCTGTAGGGAGCTTTGGCAATGGGAGCCGCACCAGGAACTAAGTCAATGCCGAATTCGACTTGACGTTCCGGTGGCACTCCAGAAATATCGTCAGGAAACACGTCTGGGAACTCACAGACGATAGGGATATCGGATAAAGATTTCTTTTGGGCTTCAGAGTTAGATTCAGATGAGACGTAGCATAAATACGATTCGTGACCCTTAGATAGATACTTATACGCTTTATCAATAGAAATGAAGCAGTGATCACCTTTTCGCTTTTCGCCTTTGATTTCCAATACTCGGCCGTCTGAAGACCTAATTCTGATGATTCGTCGATTGCAGACGATCGTAGCCTCGTTATTCATTAGCCAGTCCATGCCGATGATGACGTCGAACTCTTTCAACGGAATCGGGATAAGGTCGAGGTTGAATACGATGTTATTGACAAGTAGAGTGCAATTACGATATACAGAATCAGCCATAACATAGTTGTTACTGGCTGTCTCAATGTCAAGTACTACGGAAAGCTTCGATGGGGACTTAGATAATCATGATGCAAAAGAAGTCGATATAAAGGAACGACGCGCGCCAGAATCAAATAATACTCGGGCAGGAATGGAGTTAAGTAAAAACATACCCGTAACTACATCAGAGATTTCCTTTGCTTCTTCAGCCATTATCTGAATCGCACGTGTCCTTGCTGTCGGAGTTGCAGCAGAACTTTTCACTGTAGAACCTCCCGCTGATGATTGCGACTGATATCGTTGCCCGCTGCGACACTGATACATAAAGTGTCCTCTTTTCCCGCACTTTGCACATCCTCGTCCCTGCTGTGGGCATTCTTCACTACTGTGACCGATCATGTTGCACGCAAAACAAGTAACATCCTCTGGATTGCACAATCCCATGTGTGACTTTCTGCATCTCTTGCAGAATCGCGGCTCGTTCGTTAGTGAATACGCTTGGGCTTTCGAATGCGAACTATACTGTTGAGATTGCTGGGGTTGTGATTTACTTGTCTTGAAAAATCTGCCAAATCTTTGTTTCTTCGGAGGAGATGGATTCATCGGGTTAGTCGTTGGAGCGTAAAGCTGATCACCATATTCTAAATAACCTCGCTCGATTTGTCTAGCTGTATCTACCATTTCCAAGTAAGATTTGTATTTGATCGCGCTCATAGGATGTCGATATCCTACTTGATACGAAGAGTAGCTTGGTATGTCACCTGATCCTGACATCTTTTCTGAAAATTAAAATCATTTAACTATCAGTTTATAGACTTAGATCTATGTACCCTTTTTCCCATCCTAACAGTCTGTACATCCTATCGCAGTTCAAACCACCTAAATGATTGATACATATGTATTGCTTCAGTTTGAGACCAAGTATACTCACGTAATACTTGATTCACTCAAACTATGAGCTCTGATACCATCCTGTGAAGACCTCCCCTTGCGGGGCGGTCCTCAGAGTCTAGGTCCCACATCATGCAATACGATATCAACCATACTAAGATAGGGTAATTAATTGCGGAATTAAAAATTACATGTACATACAGATTAGGATTTAAGTTAAATACAGGTTACATATTTCAAATTAAAGTTATAAAAAGGTACCATCTAATCTAATCATTACATCATATAATCATATCAAATCTACCCAAAACCACAACAATTTTTGTCTTCCAATCAGTACCGAAAGGTTTTGTTGTGTAGTGGTCTATGATACTTCTGTCTTGATCGTTAATAGTCCTAAGAGCTAGGTCCAGCAGGTGACTTTCCTTTGCTTTTTCCTGTAAAATTATAATGTAGCAACTGTAAGCAATGCTTAGTGAGTATATAGATTTTCAAATTA
This sequence comes from Centrapalus pauciflorus, assembly GCA_020465985.1. Classification (NCBI taxonomy): domain Eukaryota; kingdom Viridiplantae; phylum Streptophyta; class Magnoliopsida; order Asterales; family Asteraceae; genus Centrapalus; species Centrapalus pauciflorus. The sequence continues at coordinate 362,099 of JAANYP010000721.1, read as the reverse complement.
ACATGCATGTCAAGCGGATCATTAGTCTAGCGTGATATGTCTTGGCTGCCGCTACAGCCCTCATGATTGAGACATAGAATCATAGAATTGGATGATGTTCAGGCCACACTCACGCTTAAATCGTGGGGATCAGCCACATACTGGGCTAGCTACCAGTAAGTCAATATGGCGGAACATCGGAGGTCATTACCAAGTTCAAAAGAACTGGTGAAATAGCCAGGTCTAGAACAATAGAACATCAAGGCTAGTCAAGCTGAATCAATATATATGTCAAATGTCTGAGCAATAGTGAAAGCTTAAGTCATAGAAGTCATGATAGCAATGAGTCTTAAAGCAATATCTGAAGAAGTCTTAAATGCAAAGTCATATGGAATGTTAATCAATTAGCTATCATGATCCACTGGGCAACACCGAACCATAGTGTGCACAGGTCTCAATCCAGCTGATAATATGAATGTCAATAAATCTAACATCAACAATATGTCTCAACCGGAAATTCAACATGTTCAATCTGAATATCTATAACTCACAGATCTGGGTCTTTATCAAACAGATATAAAAATCTACCACCTGAGTTATCTCAGGATTTCATCTTTGTCAATTCTGTTCTCTGTCAAATCAAGTCTTTGACCCGCTTTTAAGTCTTTAAATCTTTGTCTCTATGTTCAGAATTTCACTGAACCTTTCCAGAATTTATCATATCAATATCATGGAATTGCATCATCTTTTAGTCATTAAATCTTTAGTTCTATCTGATTCTGATAACTGATAATCTTATCAATCTTTCATTTATTTATATTCTCTGTTTCATTATATTCTCAAAAGCTTTATATATATATATACATATATATATATATATATATATATATATATTATATATATATATATATATATAACCATAAGCATATGCATATAATCATTTATTTAATTAAAATATCAAAAATAAAGAATTTGATTTCGGATCACCCGGATTCGGACCTATCCGGATTGGGGATCCGGATCTAACCGAATTGGACACCCGGATTGGCTCATCCGAAATAGTAATCGAATTCGGACCAAGCAGAGTCCGGAACAATCATCCGAATTTAGGATGTAGGAACCGAATTAGGATCATCCGAAAATATGGGATCCGAAAATGGGGCACCATCCGAATTCGGTCCTACCCGAATTCGGATCCCACACTTATAATATTTTCCCAAAATTGTTCTTGGTGTTCTTGGTTGTATTTATACGGATTTTACATAAAATTCACTAAAACTCATTTTAATCAACATGCAACTTAATATATTGATGTATTATGATTATTGGGTTAATTTTATACTAATTTCCCTATCAATAACATCATAATTTGTTCAAGATCATCCAAAATATACTATTTTTCTCAAGAACACTATTTTATCAAAATTTCCGATTTCTTTAATGTTTTGGATGATCTGATCCACAAATTTTGTTTCTATTACATCTAATAACTTAAATTTATCATAATCTTCTAAAATATCCAACATGCAACCAAATTTTCAAATCATCAATTCGGTTTTTTTTTAATGAAACCGAATCTAAACTCAATAATATCGAAATTAAGTAATTATTACCTTGAATTCTTGTCAATTGATGATCCTTGATGATGTTTGTAACCTTTTCTTGAATTAATTCTTCAATTAATGCAAGATTTATAAAATTTTTGATGACTTCTTGATATGTTTGTGAAGATGCCGTAGGAGAAGAAGAAAAGAAGAGAGAGAGAGTGGTTTGGGTGTTAATGATCTTAATTGATCATTAATTTTTTTTTTTATATATCACTTTTATCATATTTGAATTTAACCCACTAAACTTTTGTATTTTACATATCTTTTAATTTAATCATTTTCAATAATTTATAACTCAAATATAACTTAATTTATAATTTCATAATTAATTAAATTGCCACATAATAACGTAATAAAAATTACATTATTATCTCAAAATCAGATAAGTAAAGCTGGACCGAAAATTAGGTTGTTACAAATCGTCAATTGACATTTTTAAAGGAATACATGGGCCTATAATTAAAATACCATCCAAATACCCGCAGTTTGCTTTCATCGCCTTCAAAATGAAATTTTTATCTTTGTTATTGGTTTATTTGATAAGCTTATCAAAATTTATTTCAATATTGTCGTATTGATTTAGAATGTTTCATTACATATTGCTGTTTGATTTATTGGATTTTATCAAAATTTAGATTTGATGTCATTTATATAATATTCAGTTTATAGTATTTTAAAATCCCGCAAATAAATGATTTCAAAATATTCATTTTATGTTACATAAAATCTAAATTTTGATAACATTATAGTGAGTTTGTGTTTCCTGTGAAATTCAGATTCTGTTTTCTGATTCTTTTTTATTTCCACTCAATTTTTTTTATTTATGTTACACTCTGTTTGCTAAAGAAAGTAAACCATTTTTTGTACTTCTTTTCTTATGCCAAAATTTTGCTAAGAAAATGATATGGATTTTGTTACGAATTTTATGTTAATAATTTCTTTCATAGGTGGTGTTTTTATAAATTTCATGAATCAATGTTCAATTACCCTTGTGGGAAAGGAACGTTATTTGTATTTAAGGTGTTTGATGATGTTTCCTTCTCTTGAAACTAAATGGTAATAATCTTTGTTATCGTAATAAACATTTACTTTTACTGGGTGTGATGTTGGTTTGGGCTCTTTTCTTTAAAATACTATAAACTGAATATTATATAAATGACATCAAATCTAAATTTTGATAAAATTTATTAAATCAAACAGCAATATGTTATTGAATTTTTTTTATCTTTGTTATTGGTTTATTTGATTAGCTTATCTTGCTCATTTGAACAGAGATAACATTAATCTTGTTATGTTATATTGAGAATTGATTTTTTTATTAAATGTAAATAAATGATTTGATTTTAGATGATTGTGAGAATGTATTTGACTCCTATCACTGATTGTGGAGGTTGTTTGTAATTATCGAATTTGATGATATAATTAAAATATTTAACATATATTTCTTATGGAAACTATATCCTGGATGATTGATAATTTCATATAATTAACATATAATTCTTATGGAAAGTATTTGACTCCTTTCACTGATTGTTATTGAGTTATCTTTTATCATCTGTTAATATATTTAAGATGTTTAACATATAATTCTCATGGAAAGTATATTTTGGATGATTGATAATTTCAAATAATTAACATATAATTCTTATAGAAAGTAAATAATGGACATTTAATTTAAATATAGTCTCTTATTTGATCTTAGAGATCTTATGATCTTTTATTTTTGTAATATATCTTTTATTTTTGGTTTCTATATCACATATAAGAATATAGTCTCTTAATAGTCTCTTTACTTTCTCTCTAAATATTTGAAAAGGAGTCTTTCTTTTAACATATTGTAGGTCCCGAGAGGTTCCCAAAGTATATAGTTATAAGCTGTAGAGGGGGGGTGAATACAACAATTTAAAAACTACACACTCTTTTCTTAATGTTTGTATGTATTATCAACAATTTGTTAATCACAAACAAGCTTGAATGCGGAATAGTTCAAGCTGAGATGACAGATACAACAGTATGTTCACTAGTCTAAGACAAACTCAAACTAGTATACAATGAATACACTCACTAAGAAGCACTCACTGTGTTTACAAGACTTAAGGGAATAGCTTATGTAAAACAGCTTAGACACACAGATGCTGGTTTACACAGAAGGCTTGCATGCATGAAAATCACACTTGCACGTTCACTCTTGGTTTCAGCACTTAGCTTTCTTCACTTCTTTCTGACCTTAGAAGCTTCCTTTTATACTCACTTAGAGGATCTAAGAGAAACAACTTCATTGGACGGAATGAAAAAGGAGAAGTCTTGTTGAAAAGACAACATAACCTTTTCTGCACTTTTCTGAAAAGCAGACTTGTCTTCACATGTGCAGAACTTTTGTCTTTTTACTTTGTCTACTGTTGCATTGCCTTTAACTAATTTAGAAATGTCAACTTTGCGTCTTTCTTCCTTGTAAAGGCCTATTTTGATATAAGAAAAAGGTCTGTCACCCTTTTTCAAATAACCTTTTGTCTTCATGTTACAGAACAGCTTGGGCAGGCTGAGCAGTTCTGTTTTCCACTTTGTCTTCGACTTTGTAAACTGATCTTGTAGTCAAAAACAATACATGATGACTTGGAAACATATTCCATAAAGTGTTTAGCCTGTTCACAAAGAACAGGTTCTGTTCACAAAGAACAGAACACTTTAAAAATGCCCAAGCTGCTCAACAGTGTAGAGCAGCGTAGACAGTTTATGTCCAGCCTGTTCAGCAGACAGAGCAGCTTGGACAAACTGTCTTAGTTGCAACACATGCAACATATAGAACAGCTTTAGACTGATATTGCAAATCATTTTCAGGTTTCAATAAGGCATATAACAGGCCTTAAATTCAACCTTCAAATGCATCAACAGGTTTGATTATAAAATCTCCCCCTCAGATGTAGAACAGGTTTGACTGAGGCCTTTTTGTGCCTAACAATCTCCCCCTATTTGCAATAACCAGTTCAAGCTGGTCTTGTCAAAAATCACTATATATTTTACAGTACATTTGCTGAAATAAAATTACAACATTAAACTGCTGCATTCCCCTTTATAGGGAATAGAGTTTTCTATACTCCAGTCCTGTAGAATTAGAATGAGCCTCCTCTATCCACACCAATGAGGAGGCTGCTAGGTTTGGCTGGAGGACCTTACTGGCAGGGGATCCCCGAGACTGCTCCCATGTCACAATCCAAAGCCAAGAGTCCAAGCTCTTGTCAAAGGGAACCCTGGCAACTGAAGCTGCGCCTGTGAATAAAGACGGCCAAACAGCTCAGTCTGAGTTTCTGTTCTCTTAGCCTCTGTGGCTGAGGGGAGCCGGCTCCTCACTGCTCCATTGTTGAGCATGAAGGCCTCTGTGGCTGGTGACTCTTGTGGCACAAGAGACAATGGCACAGGCAGCCCCACTGTTCCTAGCCCCATCTACATCCTGTAAAACAGATCCTCTCCCTATCCACACTCACCCACAGCATCCATCCATTACAACGCAAATCATAGCCACAAAAGACAACAGCCCACAAACCACCTCCTCTATTCCCTCTCAACAGGGTTCAGTTTTGAAAAAGAAGCAAACCCCACTGCCTCTTCCTATTTTGGGAGCAGGTTCAGCTCATTGGAGCCTGCTTTCCACTCCAATCTGAGTTACCCAGGTCAGCCTGTTAGGACCCCTGGTTCCTCCCAACAGGAACCAGTTGTACAACCGGAGATACCACATCAACTATCCAAGCCTCCAACAGGCCGAGGATATTGAACGACAGGAGTCATCTCCACTCCATACTGTGTTCAACACTGTCCCCCACTCATATCTCACTCACACCCTGAGTCTGCACGAGGGTCCACGTGCTGATATAGACCAATCAGCAAGTAAGCCTCAAACTTATGACTCCCCATTGATAAGCTGTTATAACCCCAAACTAGCTGCTGAGGGGACCAACCACCCAAGCGATGAACCTAAGGGATTCATTTTACCATCCCTTGGTTGATGAGGCTGTTGCTCCTCATGCAAATTCTCAGCAGGGGGTTTCACCACTGCTGATGTTGAAATGCATATCCCATCTCCCACTGATGAGGTGCCTTAAACCAATGGCACTGCAGAGGGAAACCACCACTGGTTCTTCATGAGGGTGTTCAACACACGCAGCCATCTTGAAAGGCCCCCAAACATCATCCCCTTTCTCCTGGTGATGCAGCTACAAGCCGCTGCTGCAGGAAGCCTCTTTGCATCCCCCAACCTGGGCCATCCTACTTTTGCCCAGGCTTATGGAGTTCTGTCCAAAAGTCCTCTCTTTCCCCTCCATCCATCCTCAACACACAGCCTCATCACACCTCTCTACCATCTTACCCACAACTCACAAACAATCTACCCATACAACCTCCACTCCCAAAAAACCTGCCTTTGAAGGATCAAGCTTTGCTTGCTGACCACAACAGTTTGGTCTTGGAGAAACACATGGGCATCTCTACTACCCTCCATCATATCAGACTCTGTGTCTGCACAGCTTCAGGGGTTTTCGTGATTCGTTCAAGCCTCCTTTACCTACCACTCCCACAGCAAGCCGATCAATTTCACAGCTTGTTAGCACCACTGCCTCCAGCGGCAAAATGTATTCCACCTCCCTCTTCTCTAGTTTTTCCATTCAGCAAAACTCTGTTACTCTATGGCAGCCATTTTCCCACAGCTGTCATCCTCTCCTCATTTTGCCCACACTACCCTTCCTAACACAATTGGCCAACTGAACATGCTTATGGCTCTCTATACAAATCTCTTTGTCCTAAGACCTTGCTGATGTGCAAGATACTCGTGAGCCATCTTTTGCACGGCTTCAAAGCCCTGGAATTTCACAGCTTCTGCCATAGGAACACTGTTGTTAAGCTGACCAACTCTTGCGATTTCCCAAGGGGGCCTTCTTCTCTTCAGTGCCTGTTGCTTTTTTCCCAGAGCTTGGCAGAGGTTAAGGACAACCTGGCTTTTCTTATGCAAGCCTGTTGGCCCCAAGCTGCTGCCAAAATGCTGGTAAGTCTGCTGACTTTTGTCTTCAGGCAGACCAGGTGTTGAAGTGTGTTCATCTCCTCAAAGGGGGGGGAAGTCATCTGTCCTCGAAGACTAAGTCCTAATGGGGGAGAACCACCTCTTCTCCTAAGGAGAAAGTCGTACCTACAAACTCCACTGGTCAACCAGCAGGTGACATCTACAGTACATTGGAAGGGCCAGTCCAAGCTGCCAGCCTACTCAGGTGAATCTCCAACACACCGCTCAGTCTAAGTGGGAGGTATTCATTTCTGAGGACAAGGCCAAGCAGTAAAGAAGCATCTGATCTTAGAAGAAGAAGAGAGGAAAACTTCCTGAGTTGCTACGCAACGCTAAAGGAAAAGAAAAGCAAGCCATTGATCAACAACAGCCGAAAGCAGCTGCATCTAAGTTCACAAAGCCAGGGCAAAGGAGAGGGTCTGTTCCAATGCCCAATACTTTGAGTTCATGAGAAGCAGACACCAGCTTCACGCTTGGAAATATTTTAAGAAAAGAAGAACAATCTGCCAAAGCTTCTAAATCTTTTGCGCTTCAAAGGCAAAGAAAGCAAAAATGTCTTCCTTGATGTGCGAAAAGAAATTAATGAAGCTGGCTAAGGAATCAGCAGGAGAAAAGGGGGAGAGAAAAGCACAAGGGGCCAGGTCTCTGTGACCAAGACTCAAGTACCCCTGGCCAAAGACGCCAAATTCCACTTTGGACAATTGGCTAGAAGAAATTTCATTGATGTTGCTAATCGAAGGCTTGCCAAGGAACGATTGTCAAGCTCTGTTCCCATTATCAAGAAAAGGCACACAGTGGAAGCTTCAGATCACCAGGATGGTGTTGCACAAGGCCCTGAAATGCGAATCCTACGATTCACACTGGAGGTTGGCACAGATGGGATACAGGAAGAATGGGTGGATACTGCAGTTGCTGCGAGCGTCTAAGTCAGAAAACGGCTAAGACTGTCAGGGAATACATCAAGAAGCTGAATGGAGAGAGTATGAGCTGGCCTGATTCCAAAAGAAGTGAAGAGAGGGTGTCTCTGTGACATACCCCAAATAAAGGCCAGAAGGAACAAAGAAGGATACAGAGATATGGAGCTACTCTTACGCTGATGAACAGGGCGACATGGCCATTGAAAATAAAAGGCGTTTGATCATAGTCTGCTAAAGAATAGAGTTGTGAGGAGGTTGCAAATAAAATGTTGAAGAACCTGATCTGGGGGCATTTTTTGTAGCTCCCCTAACTCAGAGAAGTGCTTCCAAAGAGCCGCAGAGCTGTAAAAGTTGAATTGAGACAACTTGCCGCCTTTCAGACTTGCAGTTTCATTTAGGCAGTCTAGCCAAATGGGCAGATCAGCCATCTGGGATCGCTCGAGGCTTCTATGAAAGAGGAGGGAGCTGCAATGATCCACAAGTCCTCTGATTGCAGAAGTGAAGTTAGGAACTTGAGGATCAAGGGAAGAACTGGAAAGATGGTTCTCAGGATCCTTCTCCATTGTTATGAAGTCCATCTACCGCTTCTGGGTAGGGACAGAAGGAAGCTGTCCCTCAGTTGGACAGGCTTACCGTTTTTGCTCCCCAACTCAACAGTCCCAAACATCTGCTACATTAGTTGTACATCTTGTACCTTGTTGTACATTATTAATAAGTTGTAATTTTGCTTTTAACCTTAGTTGTAAAATACATTAGTACATAGTTGTACCCTGTAGAACCTATGTTGTTGTTCAGTGTAATCAAGAATCGTGTAATATATAAATGATCTTTACTTTACTGTNTAATGTTGTAATTTTATTTCAGCAAATGTACTGTAAAATATATAGTGATTTTTGACAAGACCAGCTTGGACTGGTTATTGCAAATAGGGGGAGATTGTTAGGCACAAAAAGGCCTCAGTCAAACCTGTTCTACATCTGAGGGGGAGATTTATAATCAAACCTATTGATGCATTTGAAGGTTGAATTTAAGGCATGTTATATGCCTTATTGAAACCTGAAAATGATTTGCAATATCAGTCTAAAGTTGTTCTATATGTTGCATGTGTTGCAACTAAGACAGTTTGTCCAAGCTGCTCTGTCTGCTGAACAGGCTGGACATAAATTGTCTACGCTGCTCTACACTGTTGAGCAGCTTGGGCAATTTTAAAGTGTTCTGTTTTTTGTGAACAGAACCTGTTCTTTGTGAACAGGCTAAACACTTTATGGAATATGTTTCCAAGTCATCATGTATTGTTTTTGACTACAAGATCAGTTTACAAATTCGAAGACAAAGTGGAAAACAGAACTGCTCAGCCTGCCCACGCTGTTCTGTAACATGAAGACAAAAGGTTATTTGAAAAAGGGTGACAGACCTTTTTCTTATATCAAATAGGCCTTTACAAGGAAGAAAGACGCAAAGTTGACATTCCTAAATTAGTTAAAGGCAATGCAACAGTAGACAAAGTAAAAAGACAAAAGTTCTGCACATGTGAAGACAAGTCTGCTTTTCAGGAAAGTGCAGAAAAGGTTATGTTGTCTTTTCAACAAGACTTCTCCTTTTTCCAGTCCGGCCAATGAAGAGTTTTCCTCTAGAGCCTTGAGTGAGTATAAAAGGAAGCTTCTAAGGACAGAAAGGAGTGTGAAGAAAGCTAAGTGCTGAAACCAAGAGTGAACGTGCAAGTGTGATTTTCATGCATGCAAGCCTTCTGTGTAAACCAGCATCTGTGTGTCTAAGCTGTTCCCTTAAGTCTTGTAAACACAGTGAGTGCTTCTTAGTGAGTGTATTCATTGTATACTAGTTTGAGTCTGTCTTAGACTAGTGAACATACTGTTGTATCTGTCATCTCAGCTTGAACTATTCCGCATTCAAGCTTGTTTGTAATTAACAAATTGTTGATAATACATACAAACATTGAGAAAAGAGTGTGTAGTTTTTAAATTGCTGTATTCACCCCCCTCTACAGCTTATAACTATATACTTTGGGAACCTCTCGGGACCTACAGAACCCAATTAGCGTTCCAGCTGTTTCGTCCTTTGTACCTAAAAAGAAAACCCAAGAGAAACGTGAGTAATCATCAGTAATAACTAAACAATACCAACTACCACCTATGCTCATTTTGTTGATTGGACCAAAGAGATCTATATGCAGCAAATCGAAGGTGGAAGCGATCGAGTTCTGAGTCTTTGACTTGTGTGACTTCTTATGTTGTTTTCCCTTCTTGCACGGAACACACTTATCATCGAATTGAAAACTTTTTAGTGGAACACCTTGCACCAGACAATGTTAAGTAATGTAGTTCATTTCCTTAGGTGCAAGTGTGCCATGCCTCTGTGCCATAGATTAGATTCGGATTCTGAAGCTTTAGATAATAGACAGATTGTTCCCATCGATGAGTCTGATATGTTCACGTCCAACATGTACCGATCATTCTTCCTTGGGGCTCTCATCATGATCCACTCTTCAGGTATTTTGAATCCCGGCTTCAGCACTAACGCTTCAGTTTCAGTAAACACAACTGAATGGTTCTTATCACAGATCTGAGATACACTAATGAGATTGTGATCAAGTTTATCAACATGGTAAACTTGATCAAGGGTGATTGTCCCATTAGCGACCACTCCTGTTCCGGTGATATATCCTCCCTTGTTCCTAGCGAATGATAGAAATCCATTGTTCCCTCCCTTGAAGTCTGTGAGTAGACTCCTTTCCCCAGTCATGTGTCATGAGAAACCACTGTCGACGAACCATTTGTTGTTTAGACCTGTAGTTAGCTCCTGCACATGAAAAAAAAAAACAAGTTAGTTATCACTGGGAACCCAAGCCATGACTGACTTGGTAATACCATTCTCATCCACATACGTGATATCCCAGGGCTTTACCTGGTGTCTGATGTCATTGAGGAGTATGTGACCTAAATGGAGTGTAAGTCCTAAACTTTTCAAGCATGCTATTGGCCTCAGCAACTTTAACTCTAGATTCGGCTAGCTCTACATCTTTAAGAGTGAGTTCTTTCGTTAAAGCTTCAACATGCTCGTACATGAGTTCTATGCTGACACATTGTTCACTTAACTTGTCTTTTAGAACTATCACATCCTGAGCATCTGCTTTCAGCTTATTCCTCAAATCTTCCTTAGTATGTAGAAGACTAGCGTTATCCAATTTTAATGATTGAACCTGAGCAGTTAAGGAGTTATGTGTTTCTAGAACTGGATTTAAACTATCATTTAAAGTAGCACTTAAAACACATAAATCATGGAATGTAGAGAAGTTTAGAATTACCTTTTTGCGGTCCGATTCCACATTAGCCATTTGAGCTGCAAATTGAAGAATGGCCTGCTCCTCTGACTTTTCCACCAACAAAGGACTTGAGTCTGTCTGCTGGGTGTCCTCTGCTTCCTCTTCAACTCTATCCTCCCCGGTCTCAGTTACTTCTGATGTAAATGCTCTGGCATTCGACTCCGGATGAGTACTCCAATCATATGTTCCATCAAGCTGTCTGTTAGATGACACATTGGTTAACAGTCCAGCGATGGCTGCTTGATTCCCAGAACCACTAGATTGATATCTCCCTTGGTTCTGATTCTGGTAGTTTTCCACTTTTGGCCTTCGACACTCTCTTGCAAAGTGTCTCAATCCTTGGCAATTGTAGCACTTTACCTTTGACTTGTCAAAACCAACCTTGTTGTTGCTAACGTTCAGATTTCTTCATGTCCTCTTCATGAACCTCTTAACCCTTTGAGTCACCATGACCAGTTGCCATTGTAGGTCCATCTCTTTCAAGTCATCAAGATCTACCTGATCGTAGTCTTCTTCCCACAGCGCTGGATCATTTATTTTTCCCTGAACGCAATTGTCGTACGCTGCGACAAATGAAGCTAGAAGATTTAGATGATCTTCAGCTGATTTTACGATCATCGGCATCTTCGTATATCCTTGAGACGTAGATGCTGAATGATTTAGTTTTTCTTCTGGTTTGGAAAACCCTAAGAACGCCCTTCCACTAGAATCCGCTGACTCAACTGCGATGGATTCTTCTCCCGAGAAAAATGTTGTGGCTCCTGACTTCAGTTCTCTAGCGATTGACCTTTTTGATTTCCCAAAATACATCTCTGGATCTTGAACCTGATCAAATTCTCATTCCTTCTTCTGTAACTTGAAGTTGTATGCCCTCAGCGTTCCAATAACCCCTTCAAGAGTAAGAGTCTTAAACTTCTCTTCATCATGCTTTATTAGCGCCGTGTACATCTCCCGCTTAGCCGGTAAAGCATCCAGAAGTTTTTCTATCTTCTCAGTCTCTTGATACTCGACACTGTGATTGTCAAGTTCAGTTAGCAAATGATAGAATCTAGTGATTGTCTCATCTAGCGTCTCATTTTATAGTGCTTTGAAGATGGCAAATTGCTGTTTCAGCATCTCAGTTCTTCCCTTGCGTACCCTGGGATTTCTCTCACATCTCTTCTCAAGAGCATCCCAAAGCTCTTTAGAAGTCCTATGATTCCTTAATGTGTGTAGGATTTCCTAAGGTAACGCCATTCTGATAATTGAGAATGCTCGGTTCTCGGCCTCATAAATTTTCTTGTTGTCATCTTTCATGTTCAGATACATCAAGACTCTTTGTCGGCATTCAAGCTCTTGCGTAGGAGGAACATATCCCTCATTGATGCATATCCACATACGCATGTCATTGAATATTGCAAAGTCAGCAAACCTATCCTTCCACCAACAATAATCTTCCAGTTTCATCAGCTTTGGCGGAGAATTTGCTTTGTCAACCTCATGGTCCATTTTTAGAAATTTTTGCAAACTCGACATTCTTTCAAAAACTTTTTGTTTTTAAAATTAAACAATTTAATTTAAAATAAATCCTTCGAACTTATGCAAGTTCGAATTAATTTATATGTAAATTCGTTTTGTAAATTAAATTTGAATTGTTTTTAAGTTCGAACTCAACAAGTTCAAATGAGTGTAACTTCGAGAAACCCTAGATTCACTAACAAGTTCGAATCCCAGATAAGTTCAAAGAAACCCTAATTTTCTGACAACTTCGAATCTGACAAGTTCGAATTCTAACAACTTCGAGTTCTAGTTAAATTCGAATGAAGCCCTAAAACAACTTCGAGAGGAGCGTATTCTGACAAGTTCGAAGAACCCTAATACCCCTTTAAGTTCGAGCGCCGCAAGTTCGAGAAACGGCCAAAAATTCGATTTTTTCAAGATTTCAGATTAAATCAATGTTTTTATGATTAAAAACACTTATTTCAACCGAAAAAGTGAAATAATGTGAATTCTTCCCCTTTACCTTGCTTTTAGAACTTAGAAGAACTTAGAAAACGGTGATTTCCGGTAAAAACGTCAAGAAACCAAGAATGTTCGTATGAACACGAATAACGCGATGAGCACTCGAATGGCTCTGATACCACTTGTAAGGTCACCTATAGCACGGATCTGATTTTGACGCGACACTTTCCAACCAGTGTGGAATCCTCGTTAGCGGTTTAACGGATCGATCACACACAGAAACCGGAGACGAACACAATGATAGTCGTTACGACGAACGACCCGACACGTGTATTTCTCCGAAAAGACTCTCAAAAATCTCACAAGTTCGTACGTGCACTGATACGAGCTCTGAATGCTAATTTCTACAAAAGTCCGTTAATCAAACGGATTAACACTTAATTATAAGGATTATGTTCGAACTTGACTTACACAAGTTCGTTTAGGCCCAAGCCCACGAACTTGTCGACTACTATTCGAACTTAGCTTCACTAAGTTCGAACCCTAGCCTTTAAACTTTTTCTAGAACTTATCTTTGAACTTGTTTTAGAACTAATCTTTGAACTTATCATGCAAATGTAAACATCATACACAAACAAGATCAAACATGTGTGTGTGTGTGTGTGTGTGTGTATGTGTGTGTGTGTATATATATATATATATATATATATATATATATATATATATATATATATATATAGATTTGTATTCGCAAAACCTGATCTATTACAAAAGACTATCTAAACCTAGACGGGTATCGTCACACAGGGTGCACTAACATATTGATTTATAATAATTACCCACTAGTTATTTATTAATAATTGATTTTTTTTTATAATTTTGCAGTGATCTTCATACAAGATAGACATGATTTGAAATAAGACGTCAAACATTAATTGTTATTTTTGTTGGATTACCCTATGAATGTTAATGTAATTTTTAGTATGTATAAAATTTCTTACCTAATGTGAATGAGATTAATATTTTAGATTTTAGTTGTTACAAATTAATATATTTTTAATTATTGAATATTAAAAATTAGTGTAACCAATTGTTGATTAATATTGGCAAGATAGTGACCATTTTTTTTTTTTTTTGTTTTTAGTAGTAAATTATTGACCACTTTTATTTGGTCTCTGGTAGTAAATCATTGACCACTTTTTTTTTTGTCTCTGGTAGTAACTCAGGGACCACTATTTTGGTTTCTAACGGACGATAACGAAAAGAGTCAATTAACCCCAATTTATAAACTCTTTTTGGTCATTAAGTTTGGTCACTAATCAATTTTTGTGTATCAGTGTATGTGTTTGTGTTGTGCCCATGAGCATGAGGGCATGCGCAAGAGTGTTTTTTGTTGGTAAAACTGAGTAAGAATTCAAAGCTATTTAAGTCCTTAATTTTTTTTATTTCATTATTATTTTTCTTTAACTGAAACTAGATTAGTGACCCATGTATTACATGAGTATTTTTAATAAATAAATATTTTAAAATCTATATATAATAATAAAATATTATTACAAAATATAATAAAACATTCATGTTAAAATGGTATAAATAAACTTTTTATGATCTTATAATTTATTAATTTAATAGTCATGATATTAGGATAAACATAGTTACAACAAAATTTTAATAAGCCCTCGAGTTGTTTTCCATTAAAAGCTTCTTAAAAAGTCTGAAGTCTAAACTTCAGATCTAAAAAAATTAAGATTGGTTGTTTAGGTTTAGACTTAAGAGGTTTAAACTTCTAATTTACCTCTTAAAATTTAGAGAAAGATTTTGGTCTAAAAAAAATTAAGAGGGTTGTTTCTTTATTTTTAATTTACAACCCTAATTTTATATCTTTCAAACAAACAATCTTAAGATTACCTCTTAATTTCAAATTTTAGATTCTAAAACCACATCTTAATTTCAGATGTGGTTTTCAGACTTCAGACATTTAACTACTTAAAAAACAAATGGCACCTAAGTGTATTTATATCCCGGTCCGTTTTACGACATTTATTGGTGTATTATTACAACCTCATTTGAATCCAATAAAATAAAATTTTCATATGGATATAATTTTATATTATTAAAAATATATAAAAGTTATAAAATATTGATTGGTATTATGCTTTTACATAGTTGAATTGCATAAATTTTATTTGACAATCATAGATAAATCCATATAACTATACTTTTTTAGAAATATTTTTAAAAAATAGATGTTTAATAAATATAACTTAAATTGACTTTAAATGAAAATAAATTATTCAAAAACTATTTTAGAATTATAATCATATAAAACTACAACAGTTTGTTTACATTTTTAGAAAATAATAACAATAATATAATATCTTAAAAATGTTAGGTCATCTTTGTTTTTTTTAAGATGAACTTCGAACCTCTTATGGTTACGAACTCGAAGACGCGAGAAGATGTTTTTCATGGAAGTTGCAGACCTTTGGGCCATCTGCAAACGTCTTACCGCGTCTGCAAAAATTGCAGACCTTTAGGCCATCTCTTTTGATCGCAAATTTCAATAGCTTAGTCCGCAGACATCAAGCTCTTAAAAAACAATATCTAAATATATTTGATATTCAATAATATTTTCCATTAGAATGAACAATCATTTTTAAAAATTACAAAATTTTTATATTTAAGTACAACACTTAATGAAAAATATTATGAAATTTATTATATTCAAATTAGATTAAGTAAATATTCAGATAAAAATTGTTTGAAATAAATATAGATGTCTATTTAATAATAAATAGGTTAAACGATATTTTTACTCATATTCTAAATTGATAAAAAAAAAATAGAATTTTAAATGGATTGTAATTGATAACATAATTTTGAATTGATATCAATATTAATGTTAGATGCTAAGAATAATATAGAATTTAAAATTTAAAAATATTTAATGTTATTTTAAAAAAGTACTATTTAGTTTAAGATTTACTATATATCATTAACTAAGTAAAAATACATTAAAAAACATATCTATAAATTATTAAAAACAATTACGAATATTAGAAACTTAGTTTTTAGTTTGTCAAATATTTGTATTTATCAATATGATTTAATAAAAAATTAAAATAATTATATTGTAATTATAACAAATATATAATCAAAATAAAATACAATTGAAACATAAAACACTTAACAAATCAAAAATCAAATTATATGTAACATCCCATTTTCGAGATAATTGCGTGGAATTACTTTAGTGGATGTTTAAATAATTAATATCGAGTTGGGCCAATGAGATCCCGAGCAGTGGATATATATATATATATATGTGTCGGGTTTATTAGCTACGTGTCTCCGGGTCATAATATTAGTGGATTAATTATATATTTAAGTTCGTGGAATTAAATGGGTTAAAAGGGTATTAATTGTGAAAATGTGATATCGGGTTCGGGTTATTGGGTTCGGGACCCGTCGAGATAAAGACGTTCATATATGTGCTTATCCCCCTTTTCTTCTTATCCATTTTTGAGAAAACCAAAAAGTGTATGTGTGTGAAGTGTGTGAAGAGCTCCAGCAGGTTGAAGCTTCAAATTCCAGGGCTGTTGCTAAAATTGAAATTGATTGTCTCATCTCCATCATCTTCCTTGTGTGAGTGTTCTTGAGCTTCAAGAGGTAAGTTATCTTCAATTGGAGGTTTAAATTGAGAGTATGTGTTATGGAGGATGTGTGGAGTAGTTATCATGCTGTTAGAGGTTTCTATGTGCTGATTTTATGTATTATCTGGGGTTGAATTCGTGTTTGAAAGGAGTTGTAACTCCTGGGCTGAATCTGAAAATCGCAGGTCAAGAACAGGGGTTTCGTGGTATCGCGGCGCGACCACCAGAGGGTCCGCAGCGCGACCAATGGCCTGCAGGGGAAATTCGAAGTTAACCTTGTGAATTGGGTTTGAGTCGGAATAGTGTTGGGTTCCTTCGGGATTGCTAGGGTGGTGTTTTGTTTGAGTTGCAGTCTTGTTTGTGAGTGCTTTGAGTCGAGTTTGGGTCGAGTTTCGGGTATTGATCGGGTTTCGGTTCCGATTGGGATTGTTTCGGGGGTTCGGGTCTGTTGTGGGTCGTATTCTGATTGGGTTTTCGGGGTTCTGTTGGGGATCGCAATTGAGTTTGAGTCGAGTTCATGTTCATTATGAGTTTGCGATATGTGTTCGTGGGATTTGCATTAACAAGTTGGGATCTATGTGATTTCAGGGACGAGTCAGCGAATCGAGCCGAGTCAGAAATTCCGGGATTAGTGAGTCAGTCAGGTGAGTACCCGAGTTCTTTTCTAAACCGCGGGACTGTTTTACGAGTCATAACTGTGTAGCTAGCTTCGTGTACGTGTATATTGTGTATTGTGAATGAGACAGGGACGTGGGCGCCAGGTATGATTCTATTTCCCACATATGTGATGTATGTGTGCATGAGATGAGATCCAGTCCGGAGGTCCGTGATGAGTTCCATACGGACGGTGATTCGCGATGTGAGATCGCGTGGGTTGACTGTCCCTAACAGTCCTTGGAGCGTGTATACACGGCAGGGCCTGTAGCCGGTTCGCGCCCGTGCTACAGGGTTGTGGCTAACCACCGGTGCGCACGGTCGTTAGCTGGGGAGGAGTCCCCCTCAGTGATATTGTGTGCAGGGCTTCGGATCTCATGCTGAGTGTTCATTCCTGCTTTATACTGCTGATTGCCAGAGACAGAGATTGAGCTTGTGCTGTGTGTATGTGCTACGTGTTCGCATGCTATGTGTTTACTGTGCAGAGTCTAACCCTCGAGTACTCACGAGCTTTCGAGCTTACGTATTCGAGTCTTCCGTGTTCAGGGTTTCAGTGAAGGGTTCAGTAGCTGAGCTTGTTGATCTGGAATCGAGGATTATCTGGGAAGCTTATGTTGGCTTTGTGTAATGATCTGATCAGTATTATTTACGTTAGCAGCTTTTGGGCTTATGTAATTAGCGGATTATATGTTAATAGTGTTTATGTGAAAAGTTTAAATTAATAGTGATCCGTGTTACCTTCTGACATATGTGCATAATTGAGTTATTGAGATGTGCCACCTGTGTATTGTAATGACGTGGCATTTCCGGGATCAGGGAGGGTGTTACAGCATGGTATCAGAGCTTGTGGTTTGAAGTCTGAGTATCAATTAGTGGATGCTTAACTTAAACCTTGTTTCGATCCATGGGGGATCCATTGCGATTGATATTAGTGGAGTTAACTAACCTGGCTTAGTGTACAACGCTGGGTGATTTATCTGTGGTTCTCAATTGTTTTGATTTGTGCAGGTAGTTATGGCAGATCAGGGCGAGGGATCCGGCGCGGGCAAGCCGGTAGATGACGAGTTCATTCGCAAGTCAGAGCTTCTGGGGGTATTGACAGAGTTTTACAGGCAACAGAGAGAGCAGGAGCGGGAACAAGAACAGGGGATGGGACCACGTGCTGGGGGTGGTCAGGATACGGGTACGGGTGCCTCTTCATCTACGTCTCGGCGAGGGGGTTCGTTCAAGGATTTCATGACCGGGAATCCGCCAGAGTTTAGAGGCGGGGGTGAGCCAGGGACGGCTATGGCATGGGAGCGTGAGGTGGAGGCTGCCTTTAGAGTTGCGCACGTGGAGCCGAGAGATATGGTCGGTTATGCGACCTATCTGTTGAGGGGAGGGGCGTCACAGTGGTGGCAGTCTATAGAGTCGGCAATGACATCTTCTGCGGCGTATGCGATGACGTGGGATCAGTTCAGGGCTGTGTTCGAGCTACAGTATATCCCGAGAGACGAGAGGCGAGAGATGAAGCGGCGATTCCTTCACCTACAGCAGGGAGAGATGACGGTGCAGCAGTACGTGGACCGGTTCAATGAGTACTCCCAGTTTGCAACTCATTACATCGCCACTGAGCAGCGAAGAATCGATGCGTTTGTTGATGGACTGCGAGCTGATATCAGAGAGTTCGTCGGGATGCACGAGACTTCTACTTTTGCCAGAGCGCTAGAGATGGCCCGCATAAGGGAGCGGGAGATAGCCAAGCAGAGGGAGGAGCCATCTTCTCAGAGTCGACGTGTAAGGACTCCTGAGCGGTCCTCGAGAGATCGGAGGCATTCCAGAGATGATTCCAGAGAGCGGCGTTCGGGACAGAGTTCAAGAGACAGACGAGATCAGGATAGAGACAAAGACAGGGATAGGGAGCGGAGGTCGAGTGGACCGGGGCGGAGCCATCGATCGGATAGTCAGAGTCAGAGGCAGAGTTCGAGGTATACAGGGCAGAGTCAGAGCAGCGTAGGGCAGAGGCCTCGAGATGGGGGCGATAGGGGAGACAGTTCAGCTGGAGATCGAGAGTGCTTGAGATGCAACCGTCGCCACAGTGGGCCGTGTGTGCCTAGGTGTTATCGATGCGGCCAGCGTGGGCATGCCGCCGCCACGTGTACAGTTCCAGAGCCATTGTGCTTCCGTTGTGGGAGGCCGGGGCACAGGGTGCGAGACTGTCCAGAGTTGGGATCAGCGGTGCAGGGTGCGAGTTCCAGTGGGGCTAGAGCAGAGCCGTCGTCATCCGGTCGTCATGATACTCGGGCGCGAGGGGTCGGGTATTTCAGGCGACTACAGAGGCAGCTCGAGATGATGCTGATATGGTTTCGCGTATGTCTTTCTGAGCTTGCTTTGAGTGTGTGTCAGTGGTGGGGCGGATTATTGGGCTATGTCTGTGATAAGTGTATGTGTCATGTTGCGTGTGACTGTTCTGTTATGTCTGTGATTATGTGGCTCAGTGATAGAGATGTGGAAGGGTTGTGTATGAGTTATATGGGATTGTTATATCTGGGTATGTGTGTGAGAGTGAGATATATTGTGGTAAGATGGGTTATCAGAGTTTCGAGATTGGGCATTGTGTCATGTTAGTGGATCAATTATATGAATAATTATTGCGAATGTGTTTGTGATTGTGGATTTCAGTGACAGAGGGGAGGGATTGTGTGTATGGGCTGAATGGGGTCGTTATGTTTGGGGAGTATATGTGGAGTCAAGGTGCTAGATTAGGGTTTATTGTGATCTGGGTTTTCGAGTTCCGAATTGTGCTGTGTTAGCGGATTAATCCTGTGGAGCTATGTGAGTTATATGAGTGATTATTGCGAATTTGTTGTGATGTGCTAGTGGATTATCATATTGATAGTGGATTTAAGCTCTTGTGTGTGTGCTATCCATATCTATGATATTGCGTATTATGAGATGTGGTTATTTGTTGTAGTGAAAGGAGTTGAGAGTTCTGCTGTGGTAGTAGATTAACCTATTGAGAGTGGATTTAATCCCTTATGAGTCTAACCATGTTTATGAGCTTGCGTTTAGTGATTCGATGGAGATGTCTTTATGTGTTGTGTTAGTGGATAATCTATATAGAGTTATGCGAATATGTGATGAGGGAGAGCGAAGACCGATGGATTGAGATCATATGCGGATTGAGTGGCTTATGAGGTGACGCCACGTGAAGATTCTGTGAATAGAGGATTTATCAGTTGCCGATATGGGAATTAGGGGATTTAATTGAGCTATTAGTGGATTGTTTATTTGAGTTAAAGATTCGAGGGAGTTGACTTACTTCGAGAGTTGAAGTAGAGACGTGTTTTAGTGATGATTATACCATTCAGAGTTCAAATGCGAATTTATCAAGAGTTGTTGGTATGTCGAGAATTGTGAGTCAACATTTTGGGGATTTGATTTAGAGATGTGTAATTGCGAATGGGCTTGCGATAGATTCCGGGGACGGAATCTTTTTAAGAAGGGAGGATTTGTAACATCCCATTTTCGAGATAATTGCGTGGAATTACTTTAGTGGATGTTTAAATAATTAATATCGAGTTGGGCCAATGAGATCCCGAGCAGTGGATATATATATATATATGTGTCGGGTTTATTAGCTACGTGTCTCCGGGTCATAATATTAGTGGATTAATTATATATTTAAGTTCGTGGAATTAAATGGGTTAAAAGGGTATTAATTGTGAAAATGTGATATCGGGTTCGGGTTATTGGGTTCGGGACCCGTCGAGATAAAGACGTTCATATATGTGCTTATCCCCCTTTTCTTCTTATCCATTTTTGAGAAAACCAAAAAGTGTATGTGTGTGAAGTGTGTGAAGAGCTCCAGCAGGTTGAAGCTTCAAATTCCAGGGCTGTTGCTAAAATTGAAATTGATTGTCTCATCTCCATCATCTTCCTTGTGTGAGTGTTCTTGAGCTTCAAGAGGTAAGTTATCTTCAATTGGAGGTTTAAATTGAGAGTATGTGTTATGGAGGATGGGTGGAGTAGTTATCATGCTGTTAGAGGTTTCTATGTGCTGATTTTATGTATTATCTGGGGTTGAATTCGTGTTTGAAAGGTGTTGTAACTCCTGGGCTGAATCTGAAAATCGCAGGTCAAGAACAGGGGTTTCGTGGTATCGCGGCGCGACCACCAGAGGGTCCGCGGCGCGACCAATGGCCTGCAGGGGAAATTCGAAGTTAACCTTGTGAATTGGGTTTGAGTCAGAATAGTGTTGGGTTCCTTCGGGATTGCTAGGGTGGTGTTTTGTTTGAGTTGCAGTCTTGTTTGTGAGTGCTTTGAGTCGAGTTTGGGTCGAGTTTCGGGTATTGATCGGGTTTCGGTTCCGATTGGGATTGTTTCGGGGGTTCGGGTCTGTTGTGGGTCGTATTCTGATTGGGTTTTCGGGGTTCTGTTGGGGATCGCAATTGAGTTTGAGTCGAGTTCATGTTCATTATGAGTTTGCGATATGTGTTCGTGGGATTTGCATTAACAAGTTGGGATCTATGTGATTTCAGGGACGAATCAGCGAATCGAGCCGAGTCAGAAATTCCGGGATTAGTGAGTCAGTCAGGTGAGTACCCGAGTTCTTTTCTAAACCGCGGGACTGTTTTACGAGTCATAACTGTGTAGCTAGCTTCGTGTACGTGTATATTGTGTATTGTGAATGAGACAGGGACGTGGGCGCCAGGTATGATTCTATTTCCCACATATGTGATGTATGTGTGCATGAGATGAGATCCAGTCCGGGGGTCCGTGATGAGTTCCATACGGACGGTGATTCGCGATGTGAGATCGCGTGGGTTGACTGTCCCTAACAGTCCTTGGAGCGTGTATACACGGCAGGGCCTGTAGCCGGTTCGCGCCCGTGCTACAGGGTTGTGGCTAACCACCGGTGCGCACGGTCGTTAGCTGGGGAGGAGTCCCCTTCAGTGATATTGTGTGCAGGGCTTCGGATCTCATGCTGAGTGTTCATATCTGCTTTATACTGCTGATTGCCAGAGACAGAGATTGAGCTTGTGCTGTGTGTATGTGCTACGTGTTCGCATGCTATGTGTTTACTGTGCAGAGTCTAACCCTCGAGTACTCACGAGCTTTCGAGCTTACGTATTCGAGTCTTCCGTGTTCAGGGTTTCAGTGAAGGGTTCAGTAGCTGAGCTTGTTGATCTGGAATCGAGGATTATCTGGGAAGCTTGTGTTGGCTTTGTGTAATGATCTGATCAGTATTATTTACGTTAGCAGCTTTTGGGCTTATGTAATTAGCGGATTATATGTTAATAGTGTTTATGTGAAAAGTTTAAATTAATAGTGATCCGTGTTACCTTCTGACATATGTGCATAATTGAGTTATTGAGATGTGCCACCTGTGTATTGTAATGACGTGGCATTTCCGGGATCAGGGAGGGTGTTACATTATAATATCCGTCTTTTTAATATAAAAACACTATTTTATTTATTAATTGTAATATTAAAATTATTATAGATATTTAATGCATAAATATTTATAATGTCAATCATTAACTTTATATAACCAATAAAGCCAAATAATAAAATATGTGAAAACTTAGTTGGTTGGTTAATCAAGATGAACATTCTCTATTAATGTTAGATTTTATAAAATAAATATTTAGAAATTTAAAAGTATTTAATATCATATTGAAACACATAATATTTAATTTAAAATATATTGATAATGTACAATTTAAAGAAAACATCATTTGAATAAATAGATTTTTTTTTCAATTGTAGTATTATAAGTATCACATTTTTTGATAGTTAATGTATATATTTAAATTTATTTACACAATTAAATTAATTTGTGTAACCAATAGATCTACATAACAAAAATATATAGTAAATAAAAGGTTTTCTTTGTCGATATAATCATCGTCTATTATTATAATAAATAAATTCAACTAAGATATTTAAAAAGATTCATTTCAATATATTTTTAGAAAAACAATTAAGTTACTAATTTTTTTAAGAATAGTTATTAGAAGTTAAATACAATAATTGCATACTTAATTGTATTCTTCTTATGTATTTAAAAAATTAATTAAGTTATATAAGTAGTAGAGTTATTTAAGGAAAATGAGGAGGGAAATTTTTTTTTTTTTTTTTTGTGCAAGAAGAAACGTGGAACAAATTATTTTGTTTTAGTAATATATATAGATTCAATGAAAACCCAACTTATTCAATGCAGTACCAACGCAAATTAAAGAAGTCTAAATAGTTTGTTACACAAGAGAATTAAGCGTTTAATCACCGTCTGCAAAAGGGTTTGTTATCCAACAAACTAACAAAATAATTCCCTTCTTTAAATAAGAATTATTAATAACTTGTTATTAAAAATGTTTGTGGTAAATAATAATCAATGTATATGCCAACGACATGTCAGTATGGTTCATTGATTGCTACGCCGTTTTTTAACTACATGTCTAGATCCAGGCCTACAAAAAACAGCATAGTGTCAGTATATTTGTAACGGCAATTAGATCTATTGTTCAGCGTATTTGGTTTTCACATTTTTTTTATAAAATCTATTTTGTTAATTGATTTATACTGTTCAATAATTTTATTTTACATGATTTTAAAATTAGTCAGGTAATTTGTTGACAGCTTTTATTAGAATTTGCATAAAATAAAATCTTGTTTATTTTAATTTGAAATACAAAATTTGACGACAATGGTATTGTTAAAATTTTTAGATCGAAAACATAACGAAAACTGTAACATCCGGAATCTAGTAGCAGGTACGTGTAATTTTTTATTGGCTTAAAGAATTGTCTTAATGAGTTGGTGGATTTTAATTGGCTAATTACACATGACTTGGTAAAGCAGATTGCTATTACGTGTAATTTTAGTCGGTTGAGATAATAACCTGTCTAGTAGTAATTGTGGGTTCGGGGTTGTTTTAATGAGTTAATTAACATTCTAAACCCGAACCGGTGGTTTGAGATTAATTGGGTTAACGGGTGTTTACTCAGTGAATATTGAGTATTGTACCCGTTTTAATTGGGTATCAGACCCAAAACGTATATATATCCCAAGTAATAGCTTATTCCCTTCATTTCTAAAAACTCCAAGTGCATATGTGTGTGTGTGTGTTTCAGCTGATCAAAGAGAGAAAGGGAGGAAGGAACTAAACAGTAGCCATAGCCAAAGAATTCAGCATCTCATCATCCTCTTCAAATTAAGGACGTGAATTCGAAAAGAGTCGTTCGTTGAGTTTGGTAATTATGACCAAAATAAGTTATGTTGATATATTAAGTAGTTAAATTGGAGTTAGTTTATAACCCCTGAGATGGGTGAAAACGAGTTGGGAAGAGGATTCCCATGACAACCGAAAACAGAGCATAACCTGCACTGTTCATCGCCGCAGCACGACCGCGCTCCCCTGGTCGCGACCGCGATCAGGGTGAGTCGGTTGGGGTGATCGCTGGCAATGAAATAGCAACCGCGCTGCCAGACCGCGACCGCGATCGTGGCCGTGCTCCTGGCCGCGCTCGTGGGTCCTGGTCCGTTGACTGATATTGTGTCCGTGAATTTAGTAGTATAGTTGTTATGGGTTCAGTAGCTAGTCATGATAGTATAGTTGTATTTGTTGTTGCAAGGATTCGTAGCTAAGCCTGGGAATTGTAGAGACCGCTGTTGATAGCGAGGTTGTAGTCGTGTTTTAGGTGAGTTACTTACTTTGTTATTTACTATCCGGGTTCAACGCGGATCCTTTTATATGTGACACTTGTTAGCACAGAGCGGAGCACGTGGATTACGCGTATTGTTGTGATACGCAGAGTAGAGAGGCCTGTTGGGTCATTCCCAACTCAGAGGTCCTAACTACCACTACTTTGTGGAGTGGGCTACGCGGGCTATTCCGGGTCGCTCCCGATGAGGCGTCGGGCAGTTGAGGCCGACCGCATGTTGATTGTTTGTTGTTATATTGTGCTAACTATTTTATAACTGTTTTAAACTTGTTTATAGTAACTCACCAGCTTTTCGCTGACTGTTGATTTAACTGTGGATCTCAGGTATAAGGACTGAGGCTAGGGATACAGCGGGCAGTAGCCGAGACCCCGCACGCGGACAGTAGTTAGTGACTACTTTCGTAAGTAGTCTTGGTATTTTGTGGTTTGGCTTATCAGCCAGTGACATGTTGGATGACTGTAACCTATACTCACGTTGTGGTTGACTGACGTTAGTGACGGGGGTTGGTTCCCGTCTCGTTGTTACTTTATGCTTGACAATGATGCTTAGTAGTTAATTAGTTGTTTACCCTTGATGATGTCGCCTATGATTTGATGATGTGGACTATAAGTCCTATGTGGCATTAGTCACAAAAGTAGGGCTTTACAGCTTGGTATCAGAGCATTAGTTTAAGGTTTAAGTATCATTAGTGATGCTTAGGCTTAAACCAGTGTCTAGATCCTTGGGCTTGATCTCTGATGAGTAGGTCTAAGAACTTGTAGAGTTATGCTATTGTCGTTATAGTAATGTTGTTTATATTGTGCAGACCTTAAGGCAGATGAGCAAAGACCCGAGGGTCCCACCGGGGGACGAGTATCCGATGAGGAGTTTGCCCGGCGACTATAGGAGGCCTACGAGAAGGGCCGTGCGGAGGGTATGCAGTCCCTGACCCAGAGTACAGGCGGGGGCAGAGATTCAGGAGGTGGATCATCACGAGCGGGAGGCAAGGGATGTACGTATAAGGAATTCCTTGCTGCACACCCGCCAGAGTATCACGGTGAGCCCGGGGCCGTTAAGGCCATGTACTGGCTACAGGATATGGAGATGGCCTTTCGTATCATAGGTTGCCACCCTGATTAGATGACGACATTTGCTAGTGCCCAGTTACGGACTAGCACACAACAGTGGTGGCGAACTGTCAGAGACATGATGGGAGTTGGGCGGCATATGAGATGACATGGAGTCAGTTAAGAGCTCGTTTTGAGGAGCAGTACTGTCCTGATGACCGCAGGGCTCAGCTAGAGATTGATTTTCTGACTTTATTTCAGGGGCAGCGATCAGTTGACGAGTACAAGAAGATCTTCATCAAATGGAGTTTGTTCGCACCGCTATAGATTAGTACAGAGTCCCGGAAGACCAACAGGTTCATGATGGGTTTGCGTAAGCAGATTCGGGAGTTCATTGACACTAGTTATATCCCGACTTATGCCAGAGCAGTTTAGTTGGACCGTAAACGAGAGAGCGAGTTATCTCGTAGAGATCCAATAGTGGAGAAGCCACAATTGGTTCAGTCATCCGGACATGGTGGTTCTGATAGGGGCAGAGATAGAGATCGGGACAGAGATTGTCATTCCAGCCAGTTCCAGCCTAGAGGAGACGACTGTCGGCGCACAGAGTCTGACGGAGGAGATAGGTCTTCTCAGAGGTTCGATCGCAGGCCCGATGATAGGGGCAGTCATTTTGGTGGGTCAAAGCAGAGGGGAGGAGCGTCGAGCTCTGTGTCTGTTAGTAGAGAGCGGTTCTGTAAGAGGTGCTGCCAGAGGCACACCGGGGAGTGTGATCCCCGTCATGTGCGTTGCTTCCGATGTGTCTAGCCTGGCCACACTCAGACAGGATGTACTTCCAGGGACCCGTTATGCTTTAATTGCGGGCGACCTGGTCATCAGTCGAGAGATTGTACAGCTCCGCGGCAGGGAGAGTCGAGGCCACCCACGCAGGGTCAAAGTTTTGCTGGTTCATTTGCCCGTAGAGATACCGTTCCTCCAGCTAGAGGCCGAGTGTTTCAGTTGACGGCAGAGGAGGCCCAAGATACCGCCGACATAGTTTCTGGTACGTTCATTCTGAACGGTCATGGTGCCCGAGTTTTGTTTGATTTCGAGGCAAACCGTTCTATTGTTTCATTTTGCCTTTACTGTATATCTTACTGCTTCACCTGTTGACTTGCCAGAGCCATTGGTTATAGAGCTTGCTGATGGCAGTGCTTCTGTAGTTAGGCATGTTTATGCCCACTGTATATTAGAGAAAGACGGTTATCCGTTTAGGATTGATTTTTTGCCTATAGGGATCGGTAGTTTTGATGCTATAGTAGGTATGGATTGGTTAGCCTCTCAGCGCGCTGACATTGCTTGTTCTTAGAAGATTATTTGGCTACCGGTTTCTAAGGATCGTATTGTTACAGTGTATGGAGAGCGCAGTAGAGGTAGTGTTGGCCTCATTTCTGCGATTCGGGCTAGTCGTTGTTTAGCCAAGGGTTGTTCCTCCTTCCTAGCATATGTAGTTGATGCAAAGAAGGAAAAGCAGAGTATAGAGGCTGTCGATGTCATTTCTGTGTTCCCGGACGTGTTCCCCGAGGAGTTACCTGGTTTACCGCCAGACAGGCAGGTAGAGTTTCGTATAGAGCTGGTGCCAGGTGCAACTCCCATTGCACGCGCACCTTATTGTTTGGCTCCTACTGAGATGAGGGAGCTAATGAGTCAGTTGCAGGAGTTATTGGACCGTGGTTTCATCTGGCCGAGTACTTCGCCGTGGGGCGCTCCAGTTCTCTTCGTAAAGAAAAAAGACGGGTCGATGAGGATGTGTATAGACTACCGCGAGCTCAATAAGGTGACGGTGAAGAACCGCTATCCTCTTCCGCGGATAGACGATTTGTTCCACCAGTTGCAGGGAGCCAGTGTGTTTTCGAAGATCGACTTATGTTCGGGATATCATCAGCTGAAGGTTTATGACCAGGATACAACGAAGACAGCGTTCACAACCCGATATGGTCACTATAAGTTCTTGGTTATGTCGTTTGGGCTAACCAACGCCCTAGCAGCCTTCATGGACTTGATGAATAGGGTCTGCCGTCCGTATCTTGATTAGTTTGTCATAGTGTTCATAGATGACATACCGATATATTCCCGATCAGTAGAAGAGCTTGCGGCGCATCTGCGAGAGATTCTTAGTGTGTTGCGGCGAGAGAAGTTGTACGCGATGTTCTCGAAGTGTGAGTTTTGGCTTCGAGAGGTTCAGTTTTTGGGCCATGTTGTTAGTGGCGAGGGTGATTCTATAGACCCAGCTAAGATAGAGAGATGGGAGACCCCCCAGAGTGTAGCAGAGATTCGCAGTTTCCTGGGGTTAGCAGGGTATTATCGTCGATTTATTCAGGACTTCGCCTTGATTGCCGTACCATTGACTCGTTTGACTCGCCAGTCAGTCCCGTTTGAGTGGATTGAGGATTAGGAATTTGTTTTTGAAGAGCTGAAGCGCCGATTGTGTCAGGCTCCGGTGTTAGCCCTGCCTGAAGACACCAGTGATTTTGTTGTGTATACTGACGCTTCAAGGATAGGGTTAGGATGTGTATTGATGCAGAGGGTCCGAGTGATTGCTTATGCTTCTCGTCAGTTGAAAGACTATGAGAAGAACTATTCGACCCACGATTTAGAGCTTACGGCTATCGTGTTTGCGCTGAAGATCTGACACCATTATCTGTATGGGGTCCCGTTTACGTTGTTTACCGATCATAAGAGTCTCCAGTATCTATTCAGCGAGCGTGATCTGAATATGCGATAGAGACGGGGACTAGAGTTAATCAAGGTTTATGATTGCGACATTCAGTACCACCCGGGTAAGGCGAATGTAGTAGTAGACGAGCTCAGCCGAAAGGAGCACGGATCTTCGAGTTGGGCCCGTAATTATAGGGTTGAGGTGACGTCTACCCTGATAGAGAGGCTTCGAGAGGCATAGGCCACCGGGATGCATACACATAACAATCAGAGAGAGCATATTCTGGGTCAGTTGCAAGTGTTCCAGACTGACTCTCGAGGGTTATATGTGAGACATGGCCGAGTTTGGGTCCCTAGAGCCGATGATGTGAAGACCTCCCCTTCCGGGTCAGTCCTCAGAGTCTAGGTCCCACATCATGCAATACGATATCAACCATACTAAGATAGGGTAATTAAATTGCGGAATAATAAAATTACAAGTACATTACAAGATTAGGATTTACTTTACATATTTCAAAATAAAGTTATAAAAGGGTAACATCTAATCTAATCATAATATCATACATTACATCAAGTCTACCCAGAACCACCACATTTGTTGTCTTCCAATCGGTACCAGAAAGTGTGTTGAGTAGTGGTCTAAGAAAGCTTCAAAACTTGGATCTTGAATGACCTAAGTACTAGGTCCTGCAGGTGATTTTCCTTTGGCTTTTCCTGTAAAATATTAATGCAACATCTGTAAGCAAAGCTTAGTGAGTTTATAGATTTTCAATATCAACATGCGTGTCAAGCGGAGTCATTAATCTTAGCGTGATATGTCTTGGCTGCCGCTACAGCCCTCATGATTGAGATATAGAATCATAGAATCGGATGATGTTCAAGCCACACTCACGCTTAAATCGTGGGGATCAGCCACATACTGGGCTAGCTACCAGTAAGTCAACATGGCGGAACATCAGAGGTCATTACCAAGTTCATAAGAACTGGTGAAATAGCCGGGTCTAGAACAATAGACCATAAGGGCTAGTCAAGCTGAATCAATTCTATCAAATGTCTGATCAATATTGGAAGCATATGTCTTAGATGTCATGATAACAATGAATCATAAAGCAAAGTCTGAAGCAATATTAAATGCAATATGAAAAGATAAGCAAATAGCTATCATGATTCACTGGGCAACACCCAACCATGGTGTGCATAGGTTTCAATTCAGCTGATAAATGAATGTCAATAAATCTAACAGCAGCAATATATCTCAACCGGATCTATGCATGTTCAATCTGAATATCTATAACTCACTGGTCTGGGTCTTGGTCAAACAGATATATGAATCTGCCACCTGAGTTATCTCAGGATTTTATCTTGTCAATCTGTAATCTGTCAATTCTTTTCAAATCAGAGATCCGCTTTCAAGTCTTTAAGTCTTTAATTCTTTGTTCAGATATGAACTGAACCTGTCCAGAATTATTCATATAAATCTCATGTCAATTTCATCATTTCTTGGTCATTAATTCTTGTATTTTATCTGATTCTGATATCTGATAACTTGTCAATCTTTTATTAAATTCTCATAATTTCTCAAAGGATTTCTATATATGTATATATATATATTATATATATAATCATGTATTCAATCATTATTTAACTAAAATATAGAAATCAGCATTTTAAGACTCGGACCAGCCCGGATTCGGGTGTCCGGATTCGGATTGATCCGAAATGGTCATCCGGATTCGGTCCTAGATTTTCGAATTAAGCATAAACCGAATTAGGATCAATATAGGCACCGAATTCGGATCCTTCAAGATCCGAGATGTTATATCCGAAATCGGGACCATGCCACATCCGAATTATTATCCGAATTGGGAACCGAAGTGGTGCATCATCCGAATTCGGACATATCCGAATTCGGATCCTTCATGTTCATAAATTTCCAGATTTGTTCTTGGTGTTCATCATATTGTTCATACGGATTTTATCAATAATTAACAAATTTTCATAGTTATTAACATGCAATGTAATGTTTTGTTGTAACAACATTATTTGAGTATTTTTATAGTAATTTCCCTATCATAAACACACTAAACTAGATCAAGATCGTCCAAAATTGAACATTTTGTCAAGAACACAATTTTTATAAAAATTTCGATTTCTTCATATTTTGGACAATCTAATCACTGATTTTTGTTTCTGTTACATCTATTAACTTAAATTCATCATAAACTACTAAAATTTTAAACATGCAATAACAAATTCATAATTTAATTCTTTGGTTTCGATTTTTCTCAAAACCGAACCAAAACACATAAATTTCAAGATTTTCAGAAATATTTACCTCAATTTTTGCAGATTCTTGTTGTTTGTTGCTAATTGTAACTCTTCCTCGGATTAATTACTTCAATTGATTGTCAATTTATGGAGTTTTCGTTGAATTCTTGTGATGAACCGTGAGATAGAGAGAGATTAGAGAGAGAGAGAGTGAAATTCTTAAATGGTTGTTAAATAACCATTAATTTGGTTAATATATGTGACTTAGTTATATTTGTAGTTTAACCCACTAATCTTTTGTATTTTGCATCTCTTTATTCTAATCATTTTAATTATATCATAAATATAATTTAAAATTATATTTACTTAATAAATTTTCATTTCTTAATTAATATTTGCAATATAAATAATATAACAAAATTATATTATTATCTCAAAATAAACATTACATAACTGACCAAAAGTTAGGTTGTTACAGAATGGGCTCCACCACGCACAAACTTCGTCCCCGAAGTTAGCTATGTTCGAACAGACTGGGATAAGTTGCTTTCATTACATCTCTGGATTCCCAAGACTGATGCGAACCTTTGTGGTGTTTCCACTGGACGAGCACCATCTGTATATCTTTATTTCGAAGCTTCTTAGTCTTTGAGTCCAGAATACAGTCCGGCTCTTCAACTACTCGAAGCTTCTCATCAATTTGCAGGTTAACGTGTGGTATTTGAATCTCTCTTTCGTCTGCTAAGCTCTTTCTCAGATGACTAACATGAAATACAGGATGTATTCCAGATAAGTCCGCTGGTAGTTCAAGACGATAAGATTGGTTTCCAATCTTTTCAATGATCTTGAACGGACCAATAAATCTTGGAGCTAGCTTGTTTCTTTTAATAAAACGCACCACATTCTTCATTGGGGATACTTTCAACATCACCCAATCGTTAACCGCAAAGCTTATCGATCTATGTCGATTATCATAATATGACTTCTGCCTGCTCTGAGCTTCAAGAATATTTCTTCTAACAAGTTGAATCTTCTCATGAGTCAACTGTAGAAGGGCAGGTCCTGCTATTGGCGATTCGCCTGTTTCGCGCCAACAGGTAGGAGTTCTGCACTTTCTTCCGTACAAAGCTTCAAAAGGAGCCATCTTGATTGTAGAATGATAACTGTTGTTGTATGAGAATTCGACCAACGACAAGTGGTCATCCCAGTTACCACCTAAATCAAGAACGCAGGCACGAAGCATATCTTCCAGAGTTAGGATAGTACGCTCACTCTGGCCATCTGCATTTCCTCTAGAGTCTCTACTCGAGGATCAACTTCTGGAGCCACGCCTGAAGGGCCCACAGCATCCGACGATGGACCTGCTGTCGATGACTCTTGTACTCTGCTTGTTGAAGGCCTGGATGCCTGAGTTTGACTTGCTGTAGCTCTTTGTCTCCTTCTTTGTTGTGGTGGAGGTCGTTGCTGTTGCTGAGGCTGTTGCGGAGGCTGTTGTTGCATTGGCTGCGGCTGAGGCCCTTCTCCAGCCCAGTTCTCCCCTTCTGGGGCCACAAACTCTGGATCTATCACTGCACCAAAGAGAGGTGCATCGAGTGGTCTGACCTGCTCAGCCCTGCGGGCGTTGTGCGACTTGCAGTCAGCAAAAATGCGTTTATCTAAACTGCCACACTTTGAATATCTGGAAGCTGTGGCAGATTTGGCAAAAAATGGCGAATCAGCATCATCACAAAGCGTGGATACATCAAAATTTTTTCGCGCGCTGGAGCCGTTATCTGATGTACAAACTCCGCAAAGAACATCTCTGAATAGCAAAAGCTCTTATTATACACCAAAGCAATCATAGCCGACTGCATCTTGGAAACAATATAGTCGAATCCTGCCTTCTTCGGTGCAAAGCACACCATAATCACGTGCGCCAAGTACCTCCACTGGCCTATCAAACCACTTTTCATATAAGAAGCTTTAGTGATATCTAGTCCATAACCCATGCGCAGGAAGGCTGCTTGCCTTATGTTCACCGTGAAATCAATTGGCCCTGCCTCTTGTTCTTCAGACCCTAGCTGCAAAATTTGACGAAGCATATCCGCTGAGAAAACAATCGGCTGCCCTCCCACTCTAGTCCTCAGAACTGTTGGTGTCACCGTACAATCAACTTGTAAATGATCCCAGAATTGCCTAACATATGGCAATATTATTTGCACATTATGTGCTAGGGCATAAGAGACCCTTGAGTGTGCCAGAAACTCCACCATCTGCCTAAACGCCTGAGCTTCGGGAAGCTCCCTATCTGGCGATATTACCATGTTATGCTTTTGGAAAAATGCCCTTTCACCCATATCTGCACATTAAAGAATAACATATATTAGAAGTGAAAAATAACAATGAAACTTGTTTAATTTCGAATTTGTTTTAATTTTGAACTAACATAAGTCCAAAATCCAACACACTCGAATTTCTACAAGTTTGAATTTACAATTATGCAAACATTTCGAATTTAATAATAGATTCGAAGGATACATATTCGAATTTGACTGAATTCGAATTTTTTGGAAAATTCGAATTTTCTGACTAGTTCGAACATGATGAACATGTTCGAAGTCGGTCACTTTCGAATACAAATCCATGATTTAAACCCCAATTGACTTAGAAATTAGTATCATCTAGTCCTATTAGGTTCTAATCGAGGATGTATGTAATTTATTTGAAGTTTCTCCGATTAAAACTTGTGATTTTGAATCACAAAGCTTAAACCCCAAAAGCCTCAAAATTTGTCGATTTTTTGCTATAAATGAGCCCAAGGATACCTAAATCTTGTATAATACTGAGGTTTATACCTAGATTTATAGGTAGATTCGAACACAAATGGACAAAACTTCGAGAAATAGTGTAAAATTCGAAAACGGTAAACTCGAAGGTAAGTTCGAAATCGCAGAGGGCAAGTTCGAAAGAAAAGAATCGAAGGTAGGTAGGTGACATAAATGAGTCACTGTTGACCTTTATATACTAACCACATTCGAACTTGTACTTAAATTCGAATTTTCTGACAGTTTCGAATGTTAATTCGACTTTGTCTGGAATTCGAGTTTAAGTGAAAATTTTGAAAATTTTTGAATAAAATTCAACTTTATTCAACTTTTCCAACTTTTCCAACTTTTTCGAGTAACAGAACAAACTATGCAAAATTTATTTACATCAAGCAATAGATTTTCATGTAATGTTCGTTTATTCAATTAAAAATGCATCCTTAGTAATTTTGACATTTTTCCTAAAAAGAAAAATAAAATAAAATAAAATAAAGTAAAACAAAATAAAATTTGAATAAAATTTACACTTAAACTACTCAAAAATACTTTCAAAATTTACATCCTACACTAACAGAATACTTTTGGCGAGAAAGTCAAAGAAAGGTTCAATCAGATAACGGTGTCAAATACGCACTTTTAGTATCTTACTTTCACACTTAGGAATTTTTGATTCCTTGATTGTTTGTCGTGACACACATTTCTAGGCGATTGTTGGTATGGTTTTCCCTTTAAACATGTTACACTTTGGAATATCCCTTGCCCTGTTTATTTCAAGAAACTACCTTACGTGTCTCATACTTAGACATAATTTTATGATCAATGCATACACACAATGATTATAACTTTTCGGTATTGCAAGTTTTCTTTAAAAGGCAAACGTCGGACCCAGTTCTGTATTTACATACAACAGAGTGTCTTAGTTTGTCTTAAAGTTTATTTAAAGCTAGCAAGACAGCGGTGACAAGTCTGTACTGACGTACAACAAAGAGACTTATCTTGCTAACTCGAGTCAAACCATAGGCAACAGGTTTTATAACAAAGTTACTTATTTTGACTCTCAATTCACTATCATGATTTAACTGTTCTTTTCTTTTATTTAAGATGTATCTGATGTGGCTATACATTCCCCAGAAAATTTGCATACCTCCTTTAGAATCATTGTCTGTATGTCTCTAACATAAAAATTAAGACCTTTTGGTCATACATCTAAGTTAGTTACACATATGACTTTTTCTTGAATATTTTATTAGCTTTGAGATTCCCTTTGTGTATTATGCCTACCAACACATCAAACTAGAAGATGTATATCACTTAGAATTTAAGGTGCATTATGTGTGAAAGCTTAACACTTAGAGATTGTATCGACTGTGCTAATTTTCGTCACTTTGAACCTATGTATCTAAGACTTAACTCATTTTTTAAAATTCTCTTTTTACTTAGCTTTTTATGGTTTTCTCTCTTTTTTCTTTTGTTTTTCATAAATAAGAATAAGTTAATAAAATAACCTACTAACTTACTATAAAAGGAAAGAAATTCTACTTAGCTACTAAACTTACTATAAAAAGAAAGAAAACTTACTGCTATAAAAAGAAATAAATTCTACTAAGGTCAAGCTACTCTGGATTACGCATGCCATTTAGTTGAACTAACAACTCAAAACATGACTTATCAAAAGCTTTGGTAAACAAATCAGCATTATTATCTTCCGTTGCCACTTTACCAGCTTGATTAAATTCTTTTCAGCACAATCACGTATAAAATGGTGTCTTATGTCTATGTGCTTCGTTTTACTGTGTTTAACTGGATTATTGGTTATAGCAATAGTTGACTGGTTATCTATCCTAATAGGAGTATGAGTATAAGTCAAACCGTAATCCCACAATTTTTGTTGTATCCACAAAACCTGTAAACAGCAACTACCAGCAGCAACATATTCGGCCTCGCACATTGACACGGCTACCGAAGTTTGTTTCTTGAATTGCCAGGAAATGAGTCTCCATCCAAGGAACTGACAACCTCCAGTTGTTGACTTGCGATTCAAGCTGCATCCTCCATAGTCTGAATCACAGTGAATGCTTCCAATTCCAGATCACCATCCGCGTGATACCAAAGTCCAGCTTCGGTTTTGACTTGAGGTATCTTAGAATCCGCTTCACAGCTTTCATGTGCATCTCTTTTGGATTAGCTTGAAACCTAGCACAAATACACACAGCAAACATTATGTCAGGTCTAGAAGCAGTTAAATACATAAGTGATCCAATCATGGCCCGATATAACGTCGGATCCACATCGGTATCACTTTCTGTACCCGGTCTGAGATTATGATTCACTTGAATCCGCGTGCTAAAGTGAGCCGTCAGCTTGGTTCCTTCCATCCCGAAGCGCTCTAGAATATCGTAGACATACTTCGTCTGATGGATAAACATACCCTCCTTCCTCTGTTCAACTTGCAAACCCAGAAAGAAGTTAGCTCACCCATAGCACTCATCTCAAACTTAGACTTCATCACCTTCTCAAAGTCTTTGCACATCTGCTCGTCTGATGACCCGAAAATGATATCATCGACGTACACTTGTACCAAGATGAAATGTTCACCTTTCCTCTTCACAGACAACATACTATCAATTCTCCCTCTTTCAAACCCGTTGTCTAAAAGATGAGTTGGCATTGTCTCGTACCACGCCCTTGGTGCTTGATGTAGTCCATACAAAGCCTTATCTAAACGATACACTCTGTCTGGATACTTTGGATCTGTAAACCCGGGCGGTTGTTCCACATACACCAGTTCCTTCACTTTGCCATAGAGAAAAGCACTCTTAACGTCTAACTGATAGACTTTAAACCCTTTGAAGGACGCAAAAGCTAGAAACAAACGGATTGCCTCAAGCCTTGCTACTGGCGCAAATACTTCATTGTATTCGATTCATTCCTCTTGGTTCAAACCCTTTACTACAATTCTTGCCTTGTTGCGAGTCACTATACCCCGATCATCTCTCTTGCACTTAAAAACCCACTTGGTTCCTATTCCAACTTCTCCTCGAGGTATCGAAACTAACTCCCACACTTCAAGTTTCCTGAATTGTGACAGTTCTTCCTGCATCGCTTCAACCCAAGAGTTGTCTTTTAGTGCCATTTGCACATTCTTCGGCTCTACTTGCAACATGAAACACGAATACAAGCAAGTGTGAAAAGCCTCGGAGTCATTGATCATCGACAACAACACTGTGTTGTTATTCAAACTACTCCTAGTCCTCACACCAACATTCGGATTTCCTATGATACTCTCAACTGGATGATCCTTATTAATCCTTAAGTTTCTATCTGATCAACCCTAAGATTATCTCCTAAGTTTGATCCTATTTCTCCTAACGGGGGAACGACTTCAGACTCTACATTTTCTTCCTCATGAACACTGTCTTCAGAGTTAGAATTTGTTGTCTGATTTTCGTTTGTAGGCAGCTCAGAATCATTCTCTGCTAGAGATCTATCTTATGTTGCTGTAGGCTCAGATGTTGATGGAAATGTCGTCCTCGGAAAACTTTGACCCTCGTCATTCAGATTTAATGACGACAAGTCCTGTTCGATTGTACATGTATTTCCATCCAAAGGAATGTTAAATGATTCAAACAGTTTGTCATAATCAAAAATCCATTCCGGACCAGTTTGGGGTTCATGTGTATAACTAGTTACATCAATGTTATACACAATCTCTATTGTACCACTTGATTTGTTAAAAACCCTTTTATTTGGTGAGTTCGGCACATAACCTAGGATAACCTTTGTCAGCCTTTTCACCAAACTTAGGTTGATGTTTTGTTTTCATTAACGTACATGGTACCCCAAACGGTTCGAAGGCAGTTAAATTTGGTGGCCTTTTATTCAAAACTTCATAACAGGTTTGTTCAATGATTTGACAGTAAGGACCCGATTTAAAACATGACAAGCGGTATTCACTGCCTCCCCCCAAAACATGGTTTAAGCTTTAAATCCGAGAGCATGATCCTTGCTGCTTCAATCAAAGTCCTGTTTTTCAGTTCTGCCACCCCAATTTGTTGTGGTTCATAAGGTGCACTAAATTGATGTACTATGCCTTTGGATAAGCAATATACACCAATAACCGTGTTTTTAAATTCCGTTCCGTTGTCACTCCTGATACGTTTTACCCGCGTCTCATAGGAGTTTTTGTAACATCCCTACTTTTCAATTAAATGTAATTTACAATTTTAAGGACTTAATTGTCGTACTAATGGAATATTATATCAATTTAAATTAATTTTGATCATAATATCAGTTAAATGAGAAAATACGAAGTTGAGGGGTGTAATATGCAATTGGGTCAAAGTATCAAATAAAAGATGGAAAAACCCTTTCATTTTCAATATCTCACTCTCTCTCCTACTCTCTCGATCTCTCACTCTATCTCTCTCTAAGAAAAACCCATCAACTCATCATCAAATCCGAATTTGTTGGATTTAAGTGTTCAAAATCGGGATTCAAGCATATTGGAAGGAACTATAAGCCTTGCAACAAACGATTTGAGGTAAGAATCACTCAAAAGTTGCAATTTTTGATGGTTTTGGTTCGGTTTTAGGAAGAACCGATTTCTAAGATTATGTTGCAAATGTTAATGCATGTAATGTATTATGATTGATATGTTAAAATCGAGCATGTATGTTGTAGTATACCAAATTTCAGAATCAGATTCACACTCTAAGTATGATTGTTGGAATTATGTGTGTGTTTTAGTGTGTGTTCTTCGAGACTTATAGAAAAATGGACATAAATGGGTTGATTTGGTATGTTAGTGTTATGATGCAAGTTAAATGAGTACATTTAAGTTCATGTTTACAACTTTAGTTACTGAAACATGCAAAAATGGTCAAAACGCGAATTCTGGAAAATATGGAAAATTTCATCAAGTATGAACTCGGTTCGGACCTACTGGAACTTTGGACCATGCCCAGTTCGGATCCGTACCCAATTCGGACCAACTATGGTTTCGGACCATACCCAATCCGGACCCATCCCATTTCGGATCTACCCATTTCGGACCAATGTCTAATTCGGACCCCATACCCAATTCGGACCACTACCACTATTTCGGACCATCCGAATTCGGATGTGGTCCCAAATCAGTTCCAATTTCACTTAATTTGTAGAATTTAAGTTTTAAGCAATTACTGACATTAATTCACTATTACACTTACTTTACAAATCATTGTGGTGTTATCAAAACACACATTGATTCAGAGACAAATTACAATATACCAATCACTGTGAGTAATAGATTATCATTCTAACATTTATTGTCTTTGCATTCACACGTTTACAATTCAATGGCATGTTCACATTGTTCATTACATCAATTGGCACTCATGATTAATTTGTTGTTATGATGCAGACTCGTACTTGACATGTAACACAGATGTAGCCAGCGTTCATTTGAAATTGCATCTATTTACATCATGCTTGCACCGCATGATCATTACTTACACAATCTGATGCGACCTGGACTGGGGCTGACAGCAGGCCACTGTCGGGGACTGATCATCCCACTCGTTATCCTGGTCAGGTTTGACACATCCCCGATCATCATTTGAACTGCCAACCCCATGCTTGCACTACATAGTTTTCACATACTACGAGGCTTGCACTGCCTGTACACACATACATTGGGGCTTACACTGCCCATGGTTACGGAATGCTTGTAAAGAAATATTTGTTGTTTGCATAATCTGTTTTCTCACTAAGCATTAGCTTACTGTTGACTCAAAATGTTTTCAGGCAAAGGCAAAAGTGTAGCGGGACCTTCTACTTAAGCATTTCACTTCAATATTCCGGAGATTTAGAAGCTATTGGTACTTGAATGTAATATAGCTTTGGGCTGGGATTTATTACTTTCAAAACAATTTGTGATGTTGTAATAGTTAGACTTTATCACTGTGGACATGTATTCTATTGCTTTAGTGTGGAACTGCTTAAATCTAATTTAAGTATTCAATTTTAATTATCATGTCATTCATTGGGTTGTTTGTTGATCCTGGTGATTTCAATTATGCTATCCAAATAAGTGGGCGTCACAGAGTTTGGTATCAGAGCATTAGTTTGAGGTTTCAAGTGTCCGCGAGGACTTGGACTCAAACTTAGGTTATGATATTAGAATGGACTCATAGGAAACGATCCGAACTAAGATAGGATTGACATGCACACGGGGACAAATAAAGGGTAACCTTAAACACATAGGACTTGCAAATAAATGTTCTAAATATAAGTTGTTATATTTCAGAACATGTCAGGAGACGATATGACTCCTCAACAGATGTTCCAGATGATGCAAGCTCTCATGGAACAAAACAATGAGCTACAATCCAAAAGAATGGCTGAGCAGGCTCAGTCATTTGCCGATCAATTAAGGGCCAGAGATGAGGCCGAAGTGAAACGTAAGGCTGATAAACGAAAGAACAAGGAACAAAAACAGGATGATCAAGTGGAAAGACAAGGAGACACTGGGTCTTCCAATAAGTCAAGGGGTTGCAGGTTTAAGGACTTCAAAAGTAACGGGGCTGTTACTTTTGATGGAACTGGAGATGTTGCCACAGCATTGGAATGGATCACCACCATGGAGCGAACTTTCAGAATCAGCGACTGCGCTGAAAAGGACATGGTCCGGTTTGCAACCGCAATGTTTGCAAGAGATGCAGTCATGTGGTGGGATGCCATGACACATGTGTTGACGATGGAGGTAGTGTCACACATGTCCTGGAATGAATTTAAGGAAGTGTTCTCTCAGCAATACTGTCCTACTGATGAGAAGCGCCGACTAGAGGCGAAGCATCTGAACCTAACTCAAGGAACAAAGACGGTTACACAATATGCCGTTCAGTTCACCCGACTATGCATGTTCGCACCCCATCAAGTCGACACGAAAGAAAGAAAGATAGCCCGGTTTGAGGCCGGTCTAGACTATGAAATTCGCCAAACCATGAGTGGGGTTCGTTATACAACTTTTGCTGGTATGCTAGAGGCTGCTCGAAATGTTTGAGCAGATTGTCTTATTGTCTGGATATCTCATCGGTTCGACCGCCGCAGCACCAACTCAACCGTCGCCGCCAAAAAGGCATCGGGAGTCTGGATCATCCCGATTCTCTCCTCAATCCCATCAACAATCTTCATCACCCAAGAAGGGAAGGGCCTTTTCGGCCAGTTCTGAAATGAGAGACTGCAGGCGATGCAGGAAAGCGCACTCTGGGGAGTGCAAGACTCAGGATATGTACTGCTTCTGCTGTGGGCAGAAAGGCCATCACTGGGAGCATTGTCGTCGAAAAGACAATGCGTGCTACAACTGCCAAAGACTTGGTCATTTTGCAAGGGACTGCCCGAAACCCCCACGGGATCAGAATGTTCAACAATCAACGACAAGATCTTCTGCATCTTCCACTGCTCGCAGGGATCAATCTCAAAGGGCTCCAACAAGGGCATTCCAACTCACTGCTGAAGAAGAAAGGATGACCCGGAGGTGGTCACTGGTACGTTCTTTGTTAATTCCATTCCTGCACGTATATTGTTTGATCCCGGAGCCAACCATTCGTTTGTCTCCACTACATTTGCTCGTCAATTCAATATGCCCACATCAAAACTGCAATTTGTACTTAACATAGAGACTGCTAGCAACATGTTAGTTAAAGCAGACAAAGTATATAGGAATTGCACATTACTTGTAGAAGATGTAGTATTCAATATAGATCTGATCCCCATGGAGTTTGGGGAATATGATGTTATAGTAGGTATGGATTGGTTGGTTCATAACGAGGCCCAGATTGTATGCTAGAAGAAAATGATTAAGATCACCACTCCTGAGGGCCGAGACATATGCATTTATGGTGACAAACACAAAGGCGACTTATGCCTTATTTCAATTGCAAAAGCCCAAAAGCACGTTGCTAAGGGTTATTCTGCATATTTAGCCTACGTTGTCGATGCAATGGCTGAAGTTCAATCTCCTTCCACTGTTCCCGTTGTTTCTGAGTTTCCAGATGTCTTTCCAGAAGATATCTCGGGATTGCCACCTGATCGTCAAGTGGAATTCTGTATCGATCTCATTCCTGTAGCTGCTCCAATAGCAAAGGCTCCTTATCGTTTAGCCCCTGCTGAAATGCAGGAAATGATGAAAGAATTACAGGAGTTGCTGGATAAGGGTTTCATACGCCCAAGTTCTTCTCCGTGGGGCGCTCCTGTGTTGTTTGTTAAGAAGAAGGATGGCACATTACGTATGTGCATCGACAACCGTGAACTCAACAAAGTCACAATTAAGAACAAATACCCGTTGCCCCGGATTGATGATCTCTTCGACCAGTTACAGGGCGCAAGCTACTTCTCGAAGATTGATCTTCGTTCGGGTTATCATCAGCTCAAAGTACATCCAGATGACATTCCAAAGACGGCTTTCAGAACTCGTTACGGACACTATGAGTTTCTGGTGATGCCGTTCGGTCTTACAAACGCGCCGGCTACTTTCATGGATCTCATGAATCGAGTCTGCCGGCCAATGCTCGACAAATCGGTCATCGTGCTCATCGATTACATTCTCATCTATTCAAAGACCAAAGAGGACCATGCAACACATCTGCGAGAATTGCTAGAGTTGCTGCGCAAAGAGCGACTTTATGCCAAATTCTCAGAATGTGAATTCTGGTTGTGGCAGGTACGTCTCAACATTCGAAACAGTTTCATGATCCTTATACTCAATCGTAAACTCTTTGTTAACTTGTACCTTCTCAATATTCAATTCAGATCCAATTCTTGGGGCACGTGATATGTGGTGCTGGGATTGCTGTTGATCCTTCAAAAATCGAAGCTATCCAGAACTGGGAATCACCCCGCAACACCTCAGAAATTCGTAGCTTTCTGGGATTGGCTGGTTATTACCGCCGAGTCATCAAAGATTTCTCCAAAATCGTCATTCCGCTTACAAAGATTACTCGCAAGAACGCAACCTTCTTTTGGAAAGAAGAACAGCAAGTTGCTTTCGATAATTTAAAGAAGTTATTAAGTGAAGCACCAGTTTTAGCCCTGCCTGAAGGGAACGAGGACTTTGTTGTATACACAAATGCATCAGGCATGGGTTTGGGTGCTGTTCTGATGCAAAGAAGAAATGTCATAGCATACGCTTCCAGACAGCTCAAACCACATGAGAAAGACTACTCCACACACAACTTGGAGTTAACTGCTGTGACTTTCGCTCTCAAGCTTTGGAGACACTACTTGTACGGAACCAAGTGTCAGCTCTACACCGATCATAAAAGTTTGAAGTACATATTCAGTCAGAAGGACTTGAATATGAGGCAGAGAAGGTCAATGGAGCTGATCAAAGACTACAATTTTGAAATTCTCTATACCATCCAGGGAA
The DNA here is from genome assembly GCA_020465985.1 of Centrapalus pauciflorus. NCBI lineage: Eukaryota > Viridiplantae > Streptophyta > Magnoliopsida > Asterales > Asteraceae > Centrapalus > Centrapalus pauciflorus. The sequence goes on along the minus strand of JAANYP010000721.1, from coordinate 319,033 downwards.
AGCCAACGTAGTGATGCTCTTAGTAGAAAAGCATACTGCAAGGCATACTGTTATGCCTTGACTTCTACAATTCGGACATCAACTATCATAGACGATGTAAGGGCAGCTCAGTTGCAGGCCCTAAAGTAGGAGAATGTAAATAATGAAGATGTCAGAATTCAAATACTTTTAATGCAAGACGATGGAACTGGACTCAAAGGTGTGTATGGCAGAGTTTGGGTTCCTAAGTTGAGGAACATGCGAGAAGTAATTCTTGAAGAAGCTCATCAATCGAAGTTCTCAATTCATCCTGGTAGCACAAAGATGTACAACGACCTGAAAGCCGATTTCTGGTGGCCAGGACTGAAAAGAGATGTTGGTCAATACGTAGAGAAGTGCAGAACTTGCAGACTAGTCAAAGCAGGACACCAGCAACCCTATGGTAGTATGCAACCTCTTCCTATCCCAGAATGGAAGTGGGACCATATTACTATGGATTTCATAACATAGCTACCCAAGACACATCGTCAACATGATGCTATTTGGGTCATTGTTGACCGTCTGACAAAATCTGCTCATTTCATTCCCATTCGGGAAACCTATTCACTGGACAGTCTTGCCCAGATCTACTTGAACGAAATCTTCATTAGGCATGGTGTGCCTAAGTCTATTGTCTTTGACCGAGATAGTAGATTCACTTTTAACTTCTGGGCTGCTCTACAAAGCGGTCTTGGGTATACTTGAAGGAATCTCCGATGAAAGGTGTTACAAGATTTGATAAGCGAGGAAAGCTATCTCCTCGGTTTATAGGACCCTTCCGGATACTAGAAAGAGTTGGTAATCAGTCCTATCATTTGGACTTGCCGGAGGAATTGTCAGGTGTTCACCCGGTCTTCCATGTTGGTTATTTAAGAAAGAGTCTGGTGCCCGAAAGGGAACCATGGACTGATCATTCAGAAATTAAAGTTGACGAACGACTAAGGTTCGTTGATGAGCCGGAGTGTATTCTGGAAACAAAAGTCAAGAAACTCCGCAACAAGGAAATCAAGATGGTGTTGGTCAAGTGGAAGCATCATAAGGGAGCTAACCACACTTGGGAATCAGAAGAAGACATGAAGACTAAGTACCCAAGTCTGTTCAGCGCAGCATAACTTCGCGGACGAAGTATAGGCGTGATGGAGCCCATGCTGTAACATCCCTACTTTTCAATTATATGTAATTTACAATTTTAAGGACTTAATTGTTGTACTAATGGAATATTATATCAATTTAAACAAATTTTGATCATATTATCAGTCTAATGAGAAAATACGAAGTTGAGGGGTGTAATATGGAAATGGGTCAAAGTATCAAATAAAAGATGGAAAAACCCTTTCATTTTCAATATCTCACTCTCTGTCCTACTCTCTCGATCTCTCACTCTATCTCTCTCTAACAAAAACCCACCAACTCATCATCAAATCCGAATTGTTGGATTTAAGTGTTCAAAATCGGGATTAAGCATATTGGAAGGAACTGTAAGCCTTGCAACAAACGATTTGAGGTAAGAATCACTCAAAACTTGCAATTTTTGATGGTTTTGGTTCGGTTTTAGGAAGAACTGATTTCTAAGATTATGTTGCAAATGTTAATGCATGTAATGCATTATGATTGATATGTTAAAATCGAGCATGTATGTTGTAGTATACCAAATTTCAGAATCAGATTCACACTCTAAGTATGATTTTTGGAATTATGTGTGTGTTTTAGTGTGTGTTCTTCGAGACTTATAGAAAAATGGACATAAATGGGTTGACTTGGTACGTTAGTGTTGTGATATAAGTTAAATGAGTACATTTAAGTTCATATATTACAACTTTAGTTACTGAAACATGCAAAAATGGTCAAAAAGTGAATTCTGGAAAATATTGAAAATCTCATTAAGTGTGAACTCGGTTCGGACCTACTAGAACTTCGGACCATGCCCAGTTCGGATCCGTACCCAGTTCGGACCAACTATGATTTCGGACCATACCCAATCCGGACCCATCCCATTTCGGATCCACCCATTTCGGACCAACGTCTAATTCGGACCCCATACCCAATTCGGACCACTACCCCTATTTCGGACCATCCGAATTCGAATGTGGTCCGAAATCAGTTCCAATTTCACTTAATTTGTTAAGTTTTAAGCAATTACTAACATTAATTCACTATTACACTTACTTTATAGATCATTGTGGTGTTATCAAAACACACATTGCTTCAGAGACAAATTACACTATACCAATCACTGTGAGTAATAGATTATCATTCTAACATTTATTGTATGTGCATTCACACGTTTACCATTCAATGGCATGTTCACATTGTTCATTACATCAATTGGAACTCATGATTAATTTGTTGTTATGATGCACACTCGTACTTGACATGTAACACACATGTAGCCAGCGTTCATTTGAAAGTGCATCTACTTACATCATGCTTGCACTGCATGATCATTACTTCACAATCTGATGCTTCCTGGGCTGGGGCTGACAGGAGGCCACTGTCGGGGACTGATCATCCCACTCGTTATCCTGGTCAGGTTCGGCACATCCCCGATCAGCATTTGAACTGCCAACCTCATGCTTTCACTGCATGGTTTTCACATACTACGAGGCTTGCACTGCCTGTACACACATACATTAGGGCTTACACTGCCCATGGTTACGGAATGCTTGTAAAGAAATATTTGTTTTTTGCATAATCTGTTTTCTCACTAAGCATTAGCTTACTATTGACTCACAATGTTTTCAGGCAAAGGCAAAAGTGTAGCGGGACCTTCTACTTAAGCATTTCAGTTCAATATCCCGGAGACTTTAGAAGCTATTGGTACTTGAATGTAATAGCTTTGGGCTGAGATTAATTACTTTCAAAACAATTTGTGATGTTGCAATAGTTAGACTTTATCATTGTAGACATGTGTTCTATTGCTTTAGTGTGGAACTACTTAAATCTAATTTAAGTATTCAATTTTAATTATCATGTCAGTCATTGGGTTGTTTGTTGATCCTGGTGATTTCAATTATGCTATCAAAATAAGAGGGCGTCATAGTTTTCCACTTGGTCTATGAACCCAATTAGCTTGGCAGCTGTCTCGTCCTTCATACCTAAATAGAAAACCCAAGAAAATCGTGAGTAATCATCAGTAATAACTAAACAATACCAACTACCACCTATACTCCTTTTGTTCATTGGTCCGAACAAGTCCATATGCAACAAATCGAAAGTGGCAGCTATAGAGTTCCGAGTCTTGGACTTGTGTGCCTTCTTGTGTTGTTTTCCTTTCTTACATGGTAGACACTTGTCTTCAAACTGAAAACTCTTCATTGTAACACCTTGCACCAGTCCTTTTTTAGTAATGTAATTCATTTTTCTTAGGTGCAATTGTGTCATGCGTCTGTGCCATAAAATGGATTCAGTCTCTGAAGCTTTTGATGGTAAACATATTGGTCCCATCGAAGATTCCGGTTTATTCATGTCCAGAATGTACATGTCATTCTTCCTTGGGGCCCTCATCAGTATCCACTCTTCAGGTACTTTGAATCCCGGTTTCAGCACTAACGCCTCAGTATCAGTGAAAAGTACTGAGTTTTTCTTATCACAGATTTGAGATACACTAATGAGATTATGAACAAGTTTATCAACGTGGTAAACTTGATCAAGTTTGATAGTCCCATTAGTGACCACTCCAGTACCGGTGATATTTCCTCCTTTATTACCAGAGAATGATACAAATCCCCTACTCCCTCCCTTGAAGTCTGCGAGTAAACTTCTTTCCACAGTCATGTGCCTAGAGCAACCACTGTCGACGAACCACTTGTTGTTTGGACCTGTAGTTATCTCCTGCACATGAAAGAAAAGAGGTTGGTTATCACGGGGAACCCAAGCCATAACTGACTTGGTAATACCATTCTCGTCCACATACTTGAACTCTTTCATATACCCATCTCTCCTTTCAGGTGACTTGGGTGTTTGATTTGGAGCCTGTTGTGGTGCAGAGTGATTTAAGTTCACTCTCGGCCTTTGTGTAGGCATTTGCTGTGGAGCTCTTGAATAATTTCGATTATAAGGCATTTTCGAGTGATATATTCCTGAGCTCTACCTGGTGTTTGATGTCTTACAGGAGTGTGTGACCTAACCAGAGTGTACGCTCTTCTAGGTGTAGTACTCCTATAATTTTGTTGAGGTCCTGACCTAGTTTGATTAGGGACTCTATTCGGTGAATTAGTCCTAATCACTTCGTTTGGTCTATCTGACACAAGTGTTTGTTTTACAGCAGTTTTTGGTGTGGCTTGCACAATTTTCTCGGTATTTTGAGAACCACTTGTGCTTGCTACACTTGAAGAAGGTTTATGTTGTTCCGGCTTTCCAGTTTTAGGTGTAGAGTCTACCTTCCTATGTGGACAACTAGAAGCAACATGTCCCTTTTCATGACATCTAAAACACGACATTTTATCAATTGATTTCTTATGTGTGCCCTTTGATTTAGGTGTCTCACTAGTGTCATGTTCTTTTGTCTCAACTACAGTGACTGTTTCCTCTTGCTGATTATTAAAGTCAATTTTGGCTTCTCCTACAAGCTTATCACTAGAAGATGGCACAAATTTAACCTTCTTAATCTTGACATTGTTACTAGTCACCTTAGTTTCTTTATCCTTAACAATTTCAGACACAGGTTCAGATGCAACCTCTGATTCAACTGGTTTATCAGTCTTATCCCGAGGCTGAGGCACATAGTTATCATTGAAAGGTGGAAGACTCTCATTATACCCTAAACCTATAGGTTTCTTAGACTGACGCTGTGCATCTAAGATCTTCCCTAGGTTCAGTGATGAGTTCCTAAACTTTTCCAGTTTACTATTTACCTCGGCTACCTCAACCTTAGACTCAGCTAGCTCTACCTCTTTTATCTTAAGCTCTTTGGTCAATGCCTCAACATGCTCATACATTACTTCTATTCTAACACACTGCTCACTCAGCTTGTCTTTTAGAACTATGACATCTTGTGCATCTGCCTTAAGCTTATTTCTAAGGTCTTCCTTTATATCTAAGAGGCTAGCATTGTCTGATTTTGAGGATTCATTTTGAGCAGTTAGATTTTGATGTGATTCTAGAACTAATTTTAATCTATCATTAGACGTAGCACACAAAGCACATAAATCTTGGAATGTAGAGAAGTTTAGAATTACCTTTTCGTGATCAGATTCCACGTTGGCCATCTGTGCGGCGAACTCCAGAATCGTCTGATCTTCTGACTTTTCTACCAACATAGGACTTGTATCATTTTGATCTTTGTCCTTTGTTTCTTCCTCTGCTCTGACACTTCCAGTCTCCGTTACTTCATCCATAAAGGCTCCAGCGTTGGACTCTGGATGTGTACTCCAGTCGTATGTTCCATCGAGCTGTCTGTCAGATGTGACATTGGTTAATAGACCAACTATGTTTGCCTGATTGCTCGAACTACCTGGCTGATATCTCCCTTGACACTGATTCTGGTGCTAGTTCTGGTAGTTCTCAACTTTAGGTCTTTGACATTCTCTAGCGAAATGTCCAAACCCTTGGCAGTTGTAGCACTTAACTTTGGATTTATCAAACCCAATTTTATTGTTGCTGACATTGAGATTTCTGCCCGTCCTCTTGATGAATCTCTTGACTCGCTGAGTCACCATGGCCAGTTGCCATTGCAAATCCATCTCTTCTAAATCATCAGGGTCCACCTGATCATAATCCTCATCCCATAGCGCAGGATCGTTGATTTTCCTTTGAACGCAATTGTCATAGGCGGCCACAAATGAAGCCAAAAGATTTAAATGATCTTCAGCTGATTTTGCGCTCATCGGCATCTTTGAGTATCCTTGAGATGTAGAAGACGACTGAGTTGGCTTTTCTTCCGGTCTAGAGTACCCTAAGAAAGCCCGGCTCCCTAAGTCATCGACTACAACCGGTGTCGATGTTTCACCCGAATAGAATGCTGTAGCCGTCTTTACTTCACTTGCCACTGAAGGTTTGGATTTCCCAAAATACATATCCGGATCCTGTACTTGGTCATAATCCCGTTCCTTCTTCAGCAATTCAAAATTATAGGCCTTCAGTGTTCCTATGACTTTTTCTAGAGTTAGAGTATCAAACTTGTCTTCATCATGCTTTATCAGCACCACATACATCTCCTATTTGGCTGGTAAAGCATCTAGAATTTTTACAATCTTCTCTGACTCACTATACTCGACATCGTGGTTGTCTAACTCAGTCAACAAATGATAGAACCTAGTAATGGTCTCATCCAGCTTTTCGTTTTTCAAAGCCTTGAAAATAGCGAACTGCTGCATGAGCATTTCCATTCTACCTTTCCTAACCCTAGGATTTCCCTCACACCTTTTCTCCAGTGCATCCCACAACTCTTTTGCTGTTTGTTGATTGCGAAATGTGTGCAGGATCTCCTGAGGTAAAGCCATTCTAATGATCGAGAATGCTCGGTTCTTGGCCTCATATAACTTCTTATCATCATCCATCATCTTTTGATATAATAAGACGCGTTGACGGCCTTCAACCTCTGTTGTAGCTGGAACGTATCCATCGTCATTACAAATCCACATTCTCATATCATTTAATCTAGCAATGTCGGCGAACCTATCCTTCCACCAATAATAATCCTCCAATTTCATCAACTTAGGTGGAGAATTTGCCTTTCCGACCTCATGGTCCATCTCAATAAACCTTTGTAAACTTGTCGTTGTTTCAAAAATTTTTGAATTATAACTTAATTAATTTGATTTGAAAATAATTTAAATTAACCCTTTCGAACTTGTGTAGGTTCGAATTTGGTTAATTTTAAATTTGTTTGAAATCAAATTCGAAATTAAGTTTGAACTCAACTAAAATCGAAATAAGGACAAATTCGAAACTTTAGGTAAAATCGAAGTTGTAAGTTCGAATATAGTGTGATTCAAATATAAGGCAAATTCGAATTAATTAAACTCGAATCAAACCCTAAAGAACTTCGAAAGGAGCGTATTTTTCTAACAAACTCGAATTTTGAGTTACCCCCTTGATGTTCGAGCGTCGCAAGTTCGAAAGACGGCTAACAATTCGATTTTTTCAATGTTTCAGTTTAAACCAATATTTTTAAGAGTAAAAATATTGATTTCGACCAAAAACTTGAACTAATGCAAACTATTTTCCATTATTTTGCTTGTATAGCTCGAAAATCTATCCAAAAACGTGATTTGATGTGACACCCTTGCCACAACAACCACCAATTACAATACACCCAGGATTAATCACCAACATACAATAACATAATGATCTGATAACCTAAATTAAGTGCGGAAGCATTAAAAACATAAATAAAGTAGTGCAAAAAGTGTTAAACACCCTACGGTGCTACAAGGTACCAAGTCTAAGTCTACACACCCATACATTTATTACAATCATCCAGAATATATTACAACATTGTCCAAATCACAATTACCGATCAAATAGTGCCGAGTCTCCCAAATCTTCCAAACGACCTAACTAGAAGGTCCAGCAGTAGACTTCCCTTTTCCTGTAAAATAAAAATCAACAACTGGGGAATAAGCGGATGCTTAGTGAATACAGAGATTATGCATTTTATAAATTTTTATGAAGCCCAAGGATAACACAGATGACCAACATCGGATATCCACTTCGTACACAAAGTACGGACCAGAGCCGCAGCCCCTTCGAGCTCAAAGCTCGGCATTTAAACATACCATCTGAGACAAACGTACGATCGGGGATGACATACTGCCTACCGGGCCTAGGAGGGATCAGCTCCAGGTCATATAGCACAGTAACATCAGAGTAATCGATGCGACCCACCGGTCCATCACTAGATGCACAACAACCGAAAGGACATGCAACAAGTAAGAATGTGCATCTAAATCTACGCAAGTTAGTAGAATTTCAAACAATCAATGAAACAACAAGTCTCAGCAGGCAAAGCTTCCATAAAACAAATATAAACATGCGAAATCTACTGTACTCACAGTGGGTGCGTAATTATCTTTTAACCGATATTATTTCTCTTCGGGCTTTCAACCGGATCCACCAAGTACCCCACTGTGGGTTAAACAACACCACAAGGGACCTGTTATATCAATTACAACAATTCCTCATATCATTAACCGTTTAAATCCATAAAATCAAGTTTCGTAAGTTTGGCGATATTTTCCCCATTTTGGGTACATATCTAAATTCGCACTATAACTAAAGTTTGAACCCATTTCATGTTCATACATTGTCCTTTGAATAACTCTTGCCATTCTATGTGTTGTTTATAAGTTTCATTCAAAATATACAAGTTTAGAGAGTATATTTCTCAATTTTAGGCATTAAACTCGAATTTAATGGGTTAGATTCGAAACCATGCATCAGATTCGAATTCCCTCTTAGAATCTGATGGTACACATTCGAATCTAGGCATAGATTCGAACCACCCCTTAGAATATGATGGTACACATTCGAATCTAGGCACAGACTCGAACCCCCCCCCTTAGAATCTGATGGTACACATTAGAATCTAGGCATAGATTCGAACCACCCCTTAGAATCTGATGGTACACATTCGAATCTAGTACCAAACTCGAGTTTGTTCTTGTATTTCGACTCTGTTCTTGACATATTCGAGTCTGTTCATCATTTCAACTTAAATCCTTCATTTCTAAGGCTAAAATCACTAATATATCATGTATAATACCTAGTTTCGATTCTACTATGCATATATTATCATACTCCAGCAACATTTCAAGCAAAACAAGCTCAAATTCGCACAAAACAACAGATTCGAATTCTAGTTAACTTCAAAACCGAAACTATAAACTTAAAAGATTCGATTCTTACCTCAATTCGTATGAAATCAGAAATCTGTTTGTAGATTGTTGTTGTACTCCTCGATATCTTTCCGATAACGTATAATTCTCAAAAATCTGACGGTCGGTTTGTGAGATAACTTAGAGAGATGTAGAGAGAAAATTCTAGAGAGATAAAGTAGTGAGATAGTGTAAAATAGAAAAATGAAGCCTATTGCCCTTTTTATACAACTTTCGTCATTTTTGCACATTTCACCACTCGACCTAACCGGTTCCATAAAATACTGTTTTAATCTTAGAATTATCGTAAATAACTTTTAAATTCATAATACTCCACAAAATTGATTCTGAGTTCAATTTTCTTAAAAGTAGCAACAAACTTGCTAAATATCCAAAATACATAATAATCGCCCAAATTCAACTTAATTATATAACTTTTCCACTTAATTAACCAAAATACATCAAAATAAATCTGAGGATGTTACATTTGACCGTCTAAAACGTCAAGAAACCACAAATGTTACTTGTGAACACGAAGAACACCACGAACACCCAAAGGCTCTGATACCACTTGTATGGTCTGCTCTCTACGGATCTTATCTTGACGCGACACCTTCCAACGAGTGCGGAATCCTCGTTAGTGGCTTGATGGATAGACCACGCACACCGAAACACGGAGACTAGCACAGTGATAGACGAACAACGGATCGTCCCGACACGATGATTATCTCCAAACGGAACTCTCTCAATGCTAGCAAGTTTGAGATCGCCCTTTAGCTTAACCGCTCTGAAATTCTGCAAAAGTCAATAATTAATCAAGTTAACCCTTAATTATACTGACTGGTTCGACTTTGTCTAGGACAAGTTCCAACTTGGCCCAAGGCCTTTTTCCAACTTGTCCTCTTAACAAATTCAAACTTAAGCCTTCAAACTTATGTTTCAACTTATTTTTGAACTTATGTTTGAACTTATCTTTGAACTAATGTTTGAATTTATTGTAATACATTACACCAAGTTCAAACATACATACAATTAATATCAAACATATATAATCAAACATATATCAAACACTTGTTAATATTCAATATCAAGTAAATTGGCTTACACAAAATGCTATCTATACTTAGACTGCTATCGTCACACAGGATGTACTAACACATCTCAAGAGGCTTCTACTCACAACAGAGTAGAACCCGATCTTCACTAAAATTGGATTTTGTACTTTTCAATACAGATTCCAAGCTAATGGTTTTCAGTTACTTCAGACTGAAACCCAAGCGTATGCGACAAATGGCTCCTAATCACTTTAGATTAGAACCCGCGTCTGAAAGACAAATATTTCTGGAATTCCTGCCCTGAATTCAACTCTGAAGCTGCATTGATTTAGAGGGAGTTTTATTTTTATAATTTTTTTGCTCCTGATTTAATTTCTCTGAGTTGACTAACTTTGTGTGCTTATATCCAGGGGGAATTTCAGACGCACTTTGACGATGACATTTTTCAATACTGTGTGTGATTTTTCACGAAAATATTTGATACACACATAAAAAGAGTTTTTGAGCTGAAAAGAAAATTATTAAGATTTTCTGAATCGATCATTGAGATTAATTGATCTAATCTCTTTGATTTTCTTAATCTCATTTCTTCAGAGATTCCGTTTGTTATAACTCTTCCAATTCATACTTGATTCTTCCGTTATCTGCCAAGTGCTAATTCTTTCAAGAAAATATGATTATTTTCATCTCATATATCAGATTTTTTATTTCATTCTGATATCTCCCAAATTATCTGAATATCATCTCTGAAATTATATGAGCTGAATTTCATCATATCCCATGAGCTTCAAAGCTGAAAATATTTCTACTGACTCCGATTATGCACCAATCTGAGTGATAGGCATAAATATCGCTTCTATGGTCCAACCAGAACCGGAAGACCTACCCAAGAAGCAAACCATCTATAGTTTTTGTGGGTGAGGGTTCTTTAGGTCTATTAGTTGAGAAGTATCAGTTATCATGGGATACTGACAGGGTCGAGCAGAGGTAAAATATTAATGAGAGGGATACATTGAAAGGAGATGGTGGTGCATCTGATCATGCTATTCTTGTAAAGCTGACTGAATTTAAGGAAAAAGTGAGTCGGAGGGGAGCTTAGTTGAAAAATGCTAAGTGCTTAGAGTTGAGAAAGGATTAAAAGAAAAGTAAATCCTACCTAAATTGTGTTGGCTGGGTAAACCACATAATCTATCAAGCACTAGGCGACTTGATATTGAAAAAGACGTCATGGACCCAGTGACGCTTGCACTTAACCCCACCAACTACTCAGTTATCTCTCCAAAGATTTCTGTTTCAATAATCACGGAGATATAGCACTTTTCTATCGATATATTATTTGGATATTATTAATATTGAAACAAGGAAGACAGTTGCTCCGGTCTCCAATTTCATTTGACGCACATTGTGTCTAGAGCTGATTATATACACTTTTAGGACACATCGAGCCTGACAGTCTGCGTGACTATAAACTGCTAGTCCAAAGTGACTAAGCCGGAACAAATAAAAGTGATTCTTTCATGATAAAGGATTTCACGATTACTATTTGGAAATCCTACTAGTGTTAACATCACGCCAGCACTGAAATTAGGTCACATAGATATTTTCTATTTTGCAAACAGGAATCCTATGTGGTCCTGGACTCGCTATCTCACAAAATGAATGTGTTTCATTTTCCCCAAAGTTGAAAAGCTTTGTTATATTCTAAAAGAGTATTCATTTGAGGGGGAGTGAGATAAATTTTTTTAGTTTAGGGGGAGTGGATATCAGTTTACGAGGGAGAAAATCAATTTGTAATAAATTCTGAGTTGTAATTGTTGTTGTATTTCTTCTACTGTAATTTCATTGAATTCATGTTTCTGAAGTTTTTACATGATGTTCATAATTTTTATGATCATCATGAGGGGGAGAAAAGCTGAATTTCAGAAACAACTGTTGAGTAGTTTGAAGACAACTGAAGACAATTGCTACATCATATCAAGACAATTGATCAAGGGAGAGAATCAAAAGGTATTCATGATTCAAGGGGGAGTGTACTTACAAGAAAATACAAGAAAAGGGAAGATCTGAGAAGAAGAGATGTGAAGATCTGAGAGAAACATATAAAGAAAAGAAGAAGATTTAGAGATCAAATAATAGAAGAAGATTCATGAAAAAGTCCCTGAAATAATCTTTCATCAGAAAATTGATTTCATCTCTAAGGGGGAGATTGTTGGGTACAATATTTTGTAGAGATGAAATTAATTTTACTTAGAATAATTGTTTTCATCTCTAAGGGGGAGATTGTTAGGAAAAAATATTAAATAGAGATGAAACAATTATATTGTTTATTAGTTTAGGGATCTTAATGTAAATACAAAATACTTGTGTATTGTGTATAAATAGAAGTGTATGAGTACTATTGAATGAGATATACAATTCATGAATCTCACATTACACATACACACATACGAGAAGAGAGAGAGAAGAGGATTGCTGTGCAAGTCAAGTCAAGAACTCATTGTAATATTTTTCTCTCTATAATCATTCAATTGATTGTGTTGATAATTGTTGTTATTGATCATATGAATTGTGTTATATATGATTGAATTGCATGAAATATGAATTATCAGTTTATTCAAAGACTACTTGTATAAAAGTTATAAAACACATATATATCACTTGTTTTCATAATATTTACACTTATATGATGTGTTTATATATTTATAAACACATTTGAAGAAAACAACTTAAAAATAAAAAATAGATATTTATAAACTTGAGTTTTTATAAAACTTGTTGTTGTTGGTGATTATATATATTATGCAAGACTTATATAAACATAAATATAAGATGTAATAAGCTAGTATTTACTTAGTTCGAAGTATTTGGAGTATGAAATTGAGAAGAAGTTGAAACTCTTGAAAGATTTGCACCAAAAACTTTCTTGCAAATTTGAAGAACAAAAGTTGCAAATGTTGGCTTTGAATGAGGTGGTGGCCGGATTTTGCAAGGAGAAAGAAGAGAGTTTTTGATGTTGTGAAGGTGTGAAGTGAATGAGGAGTTTGGGTCTCTATTTATAGAGGAGAAAAAGGTGTGAAATGATGACAAGAATGGAGGCTGAGTAAGATGTCTTGCAAGGCATGGAGAAAGATGAAGACATGTGATGTTGATTGTGCATGGGATCCTTAATAAAAAATTGAAAGTCAACACCTATGTAGTACCGCCCCTAAGGCCGGCCACTACATGGTATTTTCATGTTTTTTTTTGTATAAATGTATTTAGAATGTATTCTTGTATTTCCCTTTTCTTGTAAATTCATAAATACTTTTGGATGCATTGTTTTAATGAATTGATTTAGTCTTGCATAAATAATGTTAAGTAATTGTATTAGTGTATGATTAGTGTCACTAATCATAATTTAATTATGTACTTAGTTGAATTAATCCTTCATATCGTAAATCGATCGGATTAATTGATTTCTCGATTCATCGCACCGATGAATTTGATTCTAATTGAGTTGAATTTCCTTATGAACATTGTTAATCACTTTGATTAATTGCTAATGACCACTGATTAGGTTATAATTGGCTAGTAAGTACAGATTAGGTCATAGTTGCTAACCTGGTTTAATGCCGGATGTTACATTATCCTAATATTTGTACTGTAATTCAAATTACGCAACTTAATTACTCTATCTTAGTTATAATTGATATCGTGTTGCAATTGTGGGACCTAGACGCTTAAGACTGCCTCGTAAGGGGTGGTCTTCATAGGATGGTATCAGAGCCCATAGTTTGAGTGAATTATGTATTATGTGGGTAATACTTGATCTCAAACTGAAGCAATACATAAGTATCAATCATTTTTGGTGGTTTGAACTGAGATAGGATGTACAGACTTATAGGATGGACATAAGGGTACATAGCTATATGTCTATAAACTGAAAGTTACATCATTTTCATTTTCAGTATAGATGTCAGGATCAGGTGATATCCCAAACAACATGACTCCCCAGCAAATGTTTGAGATGATACAACAACTGTTAGCACAACAAGCCGAACAACAAAATAAAATATGCAAGAACAGTTTCAGGCTAGAGATGAAACTGAAGCTAAAAGAAGAGCTGATAAGAAAAATAAGAGGAAAGATAAGCAAATCCAAAATGATGAATTTGATTCTGATAACTCCAACCTGGTTACCCAAATAGAACAACCAAAAGGCTGTATGTTTAATGATTTTAAAGCAAGTGGTGACATGAACTTTGAGGGTACTGTGAACCCAATCCAGGATTTGGACTGGATAAGCCATACCGAAGGAATATTCAGTATTTCTGACTGCCTTGATTCAAAGAAAGTAATATACGCTACTGTGCCGTTTGTCGGCGCTGCTCGTGCCTGGTGGAAGACTCAGAAGAGTATTTATGGTGAGGAGATCATTAAGACATTAGAGTGGGACCAATTTCTTGACATGTTTCACGCAAAGTACTGTCCTCCTGACCATTAAGACAAAATTGAGGTCCAGATAATGTAGTTAACGCAAGGAACCAGGTTAGGAGACGAGTATGAGCACGAATTCACGCGGCTCTGTGGCTATTCTTCGTATCAAGTAGCCACAGAGGAAAGAAAGATGAACCGATTTCGCGGAGGTCTGAACCCGAGATACAGACACCCTATGAGCTCCATGAAATATAAAACTTATTTAGAGATGTTTGAAGCGGCAAGGCAGATAAAGAGGGAATATTTAGAGTACGATGATCAACTCTATGCTTCATAGACAAATCCAGCATGTCCCTCTCCACCAAAGAAGCAAAGATTTGGCAAGTTCTTTAAGCCCAACAAATCAAAGTCCCAGCAAACCTAGCAATCTCGACAGTATAGCTCAGGCCTATGCCCTCACGAATGAACCGTGATTTTGCAAATGATGCAAGAAATCTCATATGGGTCAGTGCAATCTTGATGACGTTCCGGCTATGTGTGTTGCAAGATCGGCCACATAGTGAGGATTGTCCCCAGCGGGGTCTTGGATGCGCAAAATGTGGAAAGTGTGGACACTTCATGTATCAGTGCCATAGTGGACGCCGAAGCCAATCACAATCATCAGCTGGTGGATTAACAATGAAGAGTTCGGCTGCAACGCCAACTGTAAGGACTCTTGCATTCCAAATAACAGCGGAGGAAGCAAAGGAAACCCAAGATGTGGTTACTGGTATGTTCCTACTAAACTCTATCCCTGCTCGCGTATTATTTGATTCCAGTGTGAGTCGTTCATTCATATCGACTACTTTTGCTGGACGACTGTTCAAATCTCCATCAAAGCTTTCTGTTGTACTTGATATAGTGACAGCCGGTAACAATTATGTTATGGCTGTTCTATGTATCGAACTTGCACTCTACTTGTCAATAACATAGTGTTCAACCTTGATCTCATTCCGATTCCATTAAAAGAAGTTGACGTTATTGTTGGCATGGACTGGTTTATGAATAATGATGCTACCATCGTCTGCAACTGCCGAATCATCATAATCAAGTCTTCAGACAGCCGAGTGTTGGAAATCAAGGCGACAAACGAAAAGGTGCCCATTGCTTCGTTTCTGTTGAGAAAGCGTGTAATATCTGTCTAAGGGTCACGAATCGTATCTATGTTATGTCTTATCTGAATCCGTCTCTGAAGTCAACAAGAAGTCTGATTCTGATATTCTGATCGTCAGTGAGTTCCCAGACGTATTCCCTGACGATATATCTGGAGTGCCACCAGAACGTCAAGTCGAGTTCGGTATCGACTTAGTTACTGGTGCGGCCACTAGTTCAAAAATGAGCTTTGGTCATACATGCTCGAAACCAAATCGTCACACATTAAAATATTTGTGTGACTAAAGATACAAAACTAAAATTCACGTCTTTCTTTTAGTCACATCTAAACTCCTATCGTGTGACCAATCTAAAATGTATTGCCACACATTCGAACATTTATGTGACTAAAGGTATCTGATGTTTTTTTTTGCTGATTAAGTTTGAAGCATTAGTCACGTTACACACATAAAATGTGACAAAACAAACATAAAATGTGACAAAACGGCGTCACACAGTTGAACAGTGTGACCAATAGCCAGTATATGGTCACATGAAGTAATTTCTTATGTGACTAAATGATGAACTCGAATTTGTCACACACAATTTTAGTGTAGCCAAAAGCACATATTATGTGGTCACATAAGTTATTATGTGTGGCTAAAGTGTAGTGTGTGTTAGAATGTAAAAATGTAATACGTATTAGTCACATTGAGTGCCATTTTGTGTGACTAAATCATATGCCACTATATGGTAACTTGAATAATATTTTGGATGACCAAATCATATTCCAGTATATGGTCACATGAAGTAATTTGTTATGTGACTAAATGATGAATTCGAGTTTGTCACACACGATTTTAGTGTAGCCAAAAGCACATACTATATGGTCACATAAGTTATTATGTGTGGCTAAAGTGTAGTGTGTGTTAGAATGTAAAAATCTAATGCGTATTAGTCACATTGAGTCTCATTTTGTGTGACTAAATCATATGCCACTATACGGTCACTTGAATAATTTTTTGGGTGACCGAATCATATTCCAGTATATGGTCACATGAAGTAATTGTATGTGTGACTAAATCATATTCCAGTATATGGTCACATGATGTAATTTGTTATGTGACTAAATGATGAACTCGAGTTTGTCACACACGATTTTAGTGTAGCCAAAAGCGCATACTATATGGTCATATAACTTATTATGTGTGGCTAAAGTGTAGTGTGTGTTAGAATGTAAAAAATCTAATATGTATTAGTCACATTGAGTGCCATTTTGTGTGACTAAATCATATGCCACTATATGGTCACTTGAATAATTTTTTGGGTGACCAAATCATATTCCAGTATATGGTCACATGAAGTAATTGTATGTGTGACTAAATCATATTCCAGTATATGGTCACATGACTAAATCATGAACTCGAGTTTGTCACACACGATTTCAGTGTAGCCAAAAGCAGACACTATATGGTCACATAAGTTGTGTGTCTAAAGTGTAGTGTGTGTTAGAATGTCAAAATATAAATGTTAGGATATAAATTAATCAAGTAATTTTTATAAACTTAGGTTATATATAATCAATTAAATTCCATTCCATTCCATGAATAATAAAACATAGGTTAAAATTAATAAACTAATTTTGTAAACTTAGTTTAGAAAACAATTAGGAGCTTGATAAAATGTACTAACAACTTCAGATATTGAACTAACAGTTCCAGATTTGCGAAAACAAAATTTCTCAACTTAACTCAAATGAATAATAAAACATAGGTAAAAATTAATCAAGTAATTTTATAAACTTATGTTATAAAACACTTAACAGCTTGAAAAAAAATGGACTAACAACTTGAAAATTGAACTAACACTTCTAGATCTGCACTAACAGGATTTCTCAATTTAACTTTAGTGAATAATAAAAGTTAGGTTAAAATTAATCAAATAAATTTATAAACTTAGGTTATATACAATCAATTCAATTCCATGAGTAATAAAACTAAATCATAATATATGACATTATATGGTCACTTGAATAATTTTTTGGGTGGCCAAATCATATTCCACTATATGGTCAAATGAAGTAATTTTATGTGTGACTAAATAATTTTCCAGTATATGGTCACATGAAGTAATTTG
Source organism: Centrapalus pauciflorus (assembly GCA_020465985.1). Taxonomy (NCBI): domain Eukaryota; kingdom Viridiplantae; phylum Streptophyta; class Magnoliopsida; order Asterales; family Asteraceae; genus Centrapalus; species Centrapalus pauciflorus. Next base: position 301,462 of record JAANYP010000721.1, on the reverse strand, counting down.
TTATGTGACAAAATCATGAACTAAAGTTTGTGACACAGGATTTCAGTGTAGCCAAAAGCAGATACTATATGGTCACATAATGGTTTGTGTGACTAAATCATATTCCACTACAATAACTTACTGCACCATAAAATAAAATGTCAAAGTCACATAGAAACTAAGATACGCACAGATAATCATTCCATAAATTAATTAAGTAAAAGGTCATTTACAAGACATGGTTCCAGCACACGACATGGTTCAATCACTTGGATATTCGTATAATAATACATTCACAGTTGCTTCGATAATAATCATCTCTTGATTCAGTACCCAAGTCACGTTCATCCACACGTGGCAAAATGTTATCCATCGTGCGGGTGAATGACGGTGCTAAATTCCTCATCAATTTCATCATATATATCTCTGTAATTCTTCGGAGGTGTGTTGAAGACAATAGACAACTTTTTATCGTTCTGGTCTTTCACATAAAACACTTGTTGTGCTTGTGAGGCTAATATGAACGAATCAAGCTTGTGGCCTAAAGTAGTCAGGTCAACGAATGTATAACCAAGCTTACGATCACGTTTGACCGCACCAGCCTGATGGTTAACCCAATCACATTTGAAAAGAGGGAGTTGCCTGAAACGAAAATCTAGTACCCATATTTCTTGCAAAATGCCATAATACAATTTGCGTCTTGTGGTTGCTACTACTTTGGATATGTGCATATAGTCTGTCACAACACGAACCCCACTGTTTGGTAAACGCTGCCGTCACTACATTTAGTACGAAATGTATACCCGTTGATGTTATATGCAGTGTGTTTCAGTATGGTAGCGCGTGGTCAATGTGAAATCCACCTTACGGTTTCTGAAACACTTTTTTTGGATATCGCTAATTCTCTCTCAACCTGAATATTATATCATTACAATTACATATATGAGCTTCAAATTGAAGGAACAACTACAAACAGTTACAAAAAATAATTAATTACCTCTAGGTCTAACTAGGTAACAAAAGTTTTACTGTGCTCATCCTCAAGGAATGCTTTTCGCTTACCCGGGTTTTGTGTTTCCAAAATCTGTTTGTGTCACCTGAAAGAAGGTGTTAATTTGTGGTAAATTAATATGTTTGATGCAAGATTATAAGTAATTAATGAAATAGACATGTGTTAGTAATACTTACTTGATATATGGTTCAATTTCATCTGTATTGTGTATTACGTACAAATGTGCTATCCCAAGTAGTTATGCAGAAACTTCACTTGACTTGTCGGCCGACAGTGGCTTTCAGTCTTCATTTATTTCATCACTTTCATCTGTATCACCTGGGATACCAATAGTTTTCATGGACTTTTTATATTCGCCGAAAAACTCTATTGTTTCTTCTGCAATAGTCTCCTCAGCAATGCATCCCTCTGGTTTATTTTTATTTCGCACATGTCCTTTAATAACATTCATACAGCGTCCGAAGGGATACATCCAACGAAAGCATACCGGACCACATAATTTTACCTCCATAGTTAAGTGCACAGTCAAATGGACCATAATATTAATAAGGGAGGAAAGAACTCTTCAAGTAGGCAGAGTGTGACAGAAAGTTCTCTTGCATCTTATCTAGTTCATCTAACACAATTTCTTTGTTGCATACCAATTTAAAGAAAAAGCAAAACCTGATGATAGCATATCGTGTGGGTTCGTGCATGATTGACCGTATTGCAATGGGAAAAAACTCTTGCATAAGCATGTGATAGTCATGTGATTTAAGCCCGATGAGCTTCCTGTTTTTTAGGCTGACTAAAGACGAGAAATTTGAACAATAGCCTTGCGGTACCCTGATGTTGCGTAACGTTTCACAAAAGATGTCTTCTTCTTCATTCATTAATGTGTAACCTGCTGCAGGTAGTACTAATTTGTCTCCGTCTTTCCAAGCAAACAACTCTGGTTTATTTATACCAACTCTGCCAGATCCAATCGAGCATTCTCTCCATCTTTTGTCTTTCCCGGATGATATAGTAAAGTTCCGAGGATACTCTCACCAACATTCCTTTCAATGTTGAACTTCATTATGCCTCCAATACTCAAGATTTCGATACCAAATGTTGAATTTCTTCCAGTACGCACGATCTTCTTCGTTTACTTGGATTGAAGTACCATCTTCTCTTCCTCTTTTCCTTGTGTGCTTCTAGTTTGGTCGTTTTTACCCTTCCTCAGTTATTTTCAATATCTTTGACCTGGTTGTAAATGTCTTTTCCAGTCATTGGTTTTGGACACGGGCGGAAATCTTGTTTTCCAATAAACGGCTTCGTTTACCTTCTGAACGGGTGTTCCTATGGTAGAAATCTTATGTGACCAACATAGCTTTGCTTGGATGATGCAGGAAGTCTAAGACAATCAGTTTCTTTCCCACATACTACACAGCCTTTATATTCACTGGTTGAGCAGCCACATAAAGTACCAAGTGCAGGGTAATCATTTATTATCCATAACACAACCGCACGTAGATTAAACATTTTGTTTGTGGCAACATCATATGTATCGACCCCTGTCTCGAATAAGGTTTGCAGCTCATCAACCAATGGTTCTAAAAATACATCAATATCATTTTCTGGGTATCCAGTCATTATAAATTGTCTTTTCATACGCAACCATGGAGGAAGGTTCCAAATCACAATTAAAACTTGCCATACACTGTTGTCACACCCCGCTATAGCGCAAACACGAGATGTAACAGTGTTGTGATCATAGCATGGGTTAAAGATTCCATACCATACATTATAAAAAGTTTTTACATCCAAATAAAAAGAAATTGTCTTGGTTACAACCATATCGAAACATGAAATAGTATAGTGCTTGATAAAAAAAATGTGAAGACATTTCCAAGCACACCAAAGCATGCATATCGTAGAGATCTGATTTTTAAGCTTGATTCTCTGAAAAGCATGCTAAAAATGGTCAACTATTGAAAATAGTTGGTGAGTTCACAGGTTTTGTATGTAGCAATTAAAAAAAAGTTGCTAAAAAAATTGGTAAGTGATGTTCAACGGTTGTATGTTGTAGCACATGGTGACATTGTATACAATGTATATGAGATGAGCCACTACTCAATCCTAAAAGAAATGTTGACTTGAATGCCACATGTGTAATCACATATATGTTTGTATGATAAATATGCACTCACTAGGACCCCATGAGTGGGTAGTCAACCAAATATCGATATCCATAAGTACCATCCGGCACAACGAATTGAGTTAAATGAGTAGTGTATGTTGTGTGGACTTACATAATGTATAATTTGTTAACTCATAACAAGACTACAATTTTATATGTACCAAAGTGCCAAAAATATGTGAACAATGTATGAGTTCATATGTATCAAGAAATGTAACATAACCGTATAATTTGTAATACAAATTTCATGCTTTTCCCCCAAAAACGGTAAATAATATAAAAAGGGGCTGTGAATACTCACATCGCTGGAATTGAATGGGTGACAATAGTAGCAAGGCTTGAGTCCTGAACATGTCTAATGTCCGCCTAAAACACACGATAGGGATTCTATGTAAGCTTGTGATTTAAATCTTTAAACCATACATTATACATAGTTTCTTATATATTTTCATACAATGCCATATTTGTTGATAAATCCTTTAGATGTATGGAATATTTTTGTTTATAGTTTAGTTTTTATTTTGCAAGGAGTTAGATTAAATAAAATGAATGGAATAAAGTAGAATACATGATTTATTTTTGTAAAGTATCTCAATGTAAGACCTAGTTTATGATTGCAAAGTGATAGTGGACAAAACACCATCTGTCCAGATTTGATGACCTCACTTTGCAAGCACTTTCCGTTATATTTAAAGTTCTGATCAGGTCATAATATTATTTAATGTTAAACTTTATTGTTTTAGGAAGATATTAGTATATTGCAACCATTTTTTGGAGATGTCTAAGTCTACTTTAAAAATTATACAATTACAGAAGTCTAGAAGGTTGAACAGATTGCACACCTTTCTTGCATGGATTGTTTGGAGGGTCAACCCTCAATAGATTTGTGTGAGACCACAACCATTTGAAAGCTAACTCATAATAAATAACAGAAGTGGATTCGAGTTATTTGAATTATTATTATGAGAGTTATGTTATTTACAAGTCACATGAACATTCTGCCAGATTTTTATTTTTTGCACACTTAAATTTAAAAATACGTCTTCATCGAAGAATCTAACTGGCTTCTGTTGACACCAGATGGGTTGGAAATCTAACTCATTAAATGAATTTCCAAAAAAGAAATCAGGTCCTTTAGAGCTATAATGAGTGAGATATGACCATTTGAAGTGATGAGTGGAAAGCTGTCAGAGACACCTTGAAGACAACATGCATCTTCTTGAAAGATCAAACACTTGCATGCATATATATCCTTAAAGGTTTTGAACTCATTTTTCTGCATAAAAGTGTTGTGTAATATCTTCATAACACATATACCCCACATAAGACTCAAAGAGTGTGGGATTTTTAGTGTTTGAACCTTGCATCACCATGCATGTGCATTTTTGAGTTCATTTAGTCTTCTTCTTGTTCGTGACATGGGTTTGATCATGTGCATTCATCTTTTTTAGATGTTTTCATGTCTTTGATGAACAATCTACAAACATCAAGATTCAAGAAGGTTATTGAAAGAAACAGTAAGTGAAAGATAATAAAAGTTCAAGATAACACAAGAAAATATGAAGGAAATCGCAACTAGTGTTCATGCAAGTTGAATGAACACTTGATGTTACCTTGATCTTCAACTTTTGATGTTTTTAAAATGAAGATAAAGGATGATATTCAGCTGAATTTTTGAGAGAAAGTGGGTTTTTTCTGTTTTGAGAATGTAGAGAGAGAAGTAGTGGATGATGAGTGCTGAAAGTGTGAGAGGTAGTGGGTATTTATAGAAAAATCTCACTTGTCTTCCCTTCTCTTCTCTTGGGTCAAAAGAATTTGTGTATATATATGTGTGTGTGTGTATATATATATATATATATATATATATATATATATATATATATATATATATTATTTTATAAAGTTGAAAATATATGTATTTAAGAGTTGGTTGCATGTTTGTGCACAAAAAGTAAAGTTTATGCTCATTTTCTTACTAGTTTGTGACATAAGTAACTTTTTAGCATTTATAATTTATATTTATAAAATTTTATCTTTCAAATTTATGTTTATCTTATTTATTATTATTTATGTAAACTTTTATAAGTTTGTTGCTATTTTAGTTAAAATGACACAATACGAATGTCTTTCTTCAAATCTTTGATTAAATTTGTTACTTATGTTTTCTCTACTTACTAAGTGAATTCAACATTATGTTTCTTTGTATTTTGAATCATTATTAGCTTGTTATGTCTATCCATAAATTATATTTTCCGGCATTGTACGAAAATTATCAGAAAATTCTGCGCCGAACACAGAAAACTAAGTAATCTATCGAGGTTTAGCAAATGTCAGTAACTTAGGTTCCTATTGAATGTCTAAATAACTAATTGAGTATTCAAAGAAGTACTTTAGCATATATATATCGGGGTCTAAACTGAAATGCTAAATCGACAGTTGTCATAGTCTCCCCCTGTTAAATGAATTTCTTCCCGAAATTCAGATTATTGATTTGAGTGCTGTGACTTTTCGAATAGATGAGGATATTTACTTTTCATAGCGTCTTCACGTTCCCACATAAACTCAGGTCCTCGCTTTGCATTCCAACGAACTTTAACAATGGGCATTTTATGTTGCCTGAGTTTCTTAACTTCTCTATCAAGTATCTCCACAGGTTCCTCTCGGAAAAGTAGCTTGTCATCAACTTGAACTTCATCAGTCGGGACAATCATTGGGTCTTCAGCTACACACTTCTTAAGATTTGATACGTGGAAGACATTATGAATAGCACTTAACTCTGCAGGTAGTTCGAGTTTGTATGCCACTAGACCAATCCTTTTTAGAATCTTAAAAGGTCCAATGTATCTAGGACTTAGTTTGCCTTTCTTCCTGAATCAAAATTGTCCCTTCCAAGGTGATACCTTTAGGAATACACTGCTCCCCACTTCAAATTCTAGGGGTTTCCTTCGGTTATCCGCCTAGCTCTTCTGCCGATCCCTAGCCGTCTTAAGTCTATCTCGAATAATCGAGTTTTGGTCATTTGTCTCTGGAATGATTTCAGGTGCAGTCATTTGTCTTTCTCCAACCTCCAACCAACTAAGAGGTGAACGGCATTTACGCCCGTACAATGCTTCATATGGGGCACATCCGATGCTGGTATGGTAACTATTGTTGTAAGAGAACTCAACTAAGGGTAAGTGCGCACGCCAAGTACCTTTGAAATCCATCACACATGCCCAAAGCGTGTCTTCCAGCATTTGAATCGTACATTCACTCTGCCCATCCGTGTGCGGGTGATATGTTGTACTCAAATCTACTTGAGTACCTAATGCCTTTTGTAGAGAATGCCAAAATCATGACGTAAAACGACTGTCTCTGTCCGAAATGATGGAGATTGGTACTCCATAATGGGTAACAATTTCGCTAATGTATATTTGCGCGAGCTTTTCCATCTTGTAGCTATCCCGAATGGGTATGAAATGTGTTGATTTTGTCAAACGATTCACGATGACCCAAATGGAATCATGTCCTTTGGCTGTCTTGGGCAGCCTTGTAACGAAGTCCATTGTAATTCCTTCCCATTTCCACTAAGGAATTTCCGGTTGTAGCAACAGTCCCGAGGGTTTCTGGTGTTTTGCCTTGACCTTTGCACAGGTTAGAGATTTACTTACATATGAGGCAAAGTCCTTCTTCATTCCCGGCCACTAATAGTGTTCATTCACATCTTTGTACATCTTGTCGGACCCTAGGTGTATGGAGTATTGGGATTTATGAGCTTTTGTTAGAACCACATTCCTAAGATTGCAATTTTAGGAATCCAGATTCGATTCTTGAAATAAAGCATCCCATCTGATTTGGACTCAAATCTTTGCTCCAAATTACGCTATTCTTCATCCTTTACGTTTTCTGTCCTCATTGCTTCTTCTTGTGCCTCAAGGATTTTTGTCTTTAGACTGGGTTGTACTTGCATAAATGTTGCTAAGATACATACCGACTTAATCCCTTCATTTCTCCTTGACATGCCAGTCACTACACCAGCTCCTTCTTTGTGCCTTTTTTACTTCGCATTCAAAATCACTAAGAAAATCCATCAAGTTGGTTTTATAAACAAAATCTTGCACCATTAATCCAAGTGCTCGCACCCTCGCAGGTTTCACCTTCTCCTTTCTGCTTAAGGCACGACTACTACATTAGCCTTGCCCGGGTGGTATCGAATTTCACAATTGTAGTCACTAAGCAACTCTACCCATCTCCTTTGCCTCATGTTGAGCATCTTTTGGTCAAGAATGTACCGCAAACTCTTGTGATCGGTGAATATAGTGCATTTGGTGCCATACAGATAATGTCTCCAAATTGTTAATGCGAAAACCACTGCTCCTAACTTCAAATCGTCAGTTGTATAATTCTTCTCGTGGACTTTCAAATGTCTTGAGGCATAGGCTATAACTTTATCCTTTTGCGTCAATTCACATCCTAGACCTTGATGTGAAGCGTCGCAGTAAACTACAAAGCCGTTAGTTTCCTCTGGTAATGCCAAAATTGGAGCATTGCATAATTTGTCTTTTAAAAGTTGAAATGCATCTTCTTGCGATTTTCCCCATTCAAACTTTTTTTTCTTCTGCGTCAATGATGTTAGTGGTTGGACAATTTATGATAAATCGCAGATAGTAACCTGCCAACCCTAAAAATTGGCGAATTTCTATTGGAGTCCTTGGTGCATCCCATTTCTTGATTGCCTCAATCTTTGTCGGATCAACATGGATTCCGTCTTTGTTAATCACATGACCAAGAAAACGTACTTCCCTAATCTAGAAGTCACACTTAGACAACTTAGCGTACAACTTTTCCTTCAGAAGCATTTCTAAGACTATCCTCAGATGTTGCTCATGGCTTTCCTTGTCCTTAGAATAGATTACCATGTCATCTATAAAGACTATGACCAACTTGTCCAAATCTGGTCTACATACCCTATTCATTAGGTCCATAAACACGGCTAGAGCATTTGTCAATCCAAAGGGCATGACTAGGAACTCGTAATGCCCATAACGTGTTCGGAAAGCTGTTTTAGGAACATCCTCCTCTCGGAACCTTAATTGATGATAACCAGATCGAAGGTCTATTTTTGAAAAGTATGTTGCACCCTGCAATTCATCAAATACATCGTCAATCGGCGGTAGGGGGTATCGGTTCTTAATCGTCAGCTTGTTCAGTTCTCTATCGCACATTAGAAAAGATCCATCTTTCTTTTTGACAAACAAAATTGGAGCTCCGTAAGGCGAAGAGCTTGGCCGGATAAAGCCTTTGTCAAGAAGTTCTTGAAGTTGAGCTGATAACTCCTTCATCTCAGCTGGTGCCAAACGATATGGTGATTTGGCTACCGGAGCTGCTCCAGGAGTAAAGTCAATATGGAATTCGACTTGTCTCAATGGGCGTAAACCGGGTAAATCTTTTTGAAATACTTCTAGGTAATCTTTCACCACCTGAATATCCTGAATTTGCTTCTCCATAGCCCTTTTATCCACTACATGTGCTAAGAAAGCACAACAATTCTTTCTAAGGAATTTTCGTATCTTAATACTAGACACGATTTTTAAATTCCTACTTGGCTTATCTCCGCGTATAAGAAAAGTTCCTCCCTTCTCAAGGGGTAATTTGATGATCTTTTCGGAACAATAAATTTCCGCTTGATGCTTGGATAACCAATCCATACCTACAACCACATCAAAACTTCCTAATTCGATCGGGATGAGGTCGATGTCGAATACCCAAATATCCTAATTCAAATTACACCCAACTAATACATCATTGACCTTACGTTCTTACCATTTGAAAACTCAATTATGTAGGGATCAATTAAGTTCTTGGCTTCTACATTAATTAATGGTCTAAACTCAGATGAAATGAAACTTCTATCTGCTCCTGAATCAAATAATATGTATGCATAGTGGTTGTTCAAGAGAAACATACCAGTCACCACATTTAGGTCATGTCCTGCTTCATCGGCCCCTAGAGCAAAGGCTCTTCCTCTAGCTTGGCCCGTTTGATTCCGATTGCCATCAGTACCTCTATTCAATCTGGGCAAGTATTTTTAAAATGATCTTGGCTTCTACACTCGTAGCAAGCCATTTTCCCACCCTTGATTATTTCCTTCTTTCCATCCTTCACGGCCCTACAATTCTTGGTAGCGTGACCTGCCTTCTTGCAGTTGGTAGAGTATGAACAGGGACACTCATGATGATAGCTGCATTTGTTACACTTGGGTAACGTGCCGTGATACTGCCGAGGTTCCTGAGTCTGCATCCCATAATTTCCTGCTGTCTTTCGCTTCTTGTTTGAACTTCCACCTTCTTTCATCTCCAACTGCCTTTCCCTCTTTTTCTTATTGCACGAGGTCTTTTGTCCCTGAAGGGTTTAAACATATTTTTCACAAACTTTTAGCGCAACGGAATAATAAAACCATTTAAACCATCACGGACCGTCTGGTATTAACATAAATCATAATCAAACATAGAGGGTTTAGTAATCGTACCAGATTGCACCATTGCAATGAGATAATCACACGGAAAAGCTTCAGGTGATCCACACACGCTTCACCGTTGAACCGCGACCATGGATATCGCAATGATACGATCGAAAAACTGAACCCCGTGAGGGTTGCTGTGTTTGGCCGAGAGAGAGAGAGAGCTAGAGGGGGGGGGGGGATTTTTCTCCTTCAAAAAAAAAACCCTTAGGTTATAGATAATTCCTAATATTAACTAAAAAAATAATTCTAATAATTATCTATTAGTTTATTAGCATTTATCTATAAAGGAAAAATTATAAATATTATCTAATAACATTCATAATTATCCTATAAATATATCCTTTCATGATATCAAATATTACTAATTGGTCCCTCGACTTTCGATCGACTTAATCATCCATTAACCATTAAATGGTTCGGTGGTGCACGAATGTGTGACCCTATAGTGACTTATGACACTGGATATAAATTTAATTGATATCGAGCACACAAAACCTTTCAGTCTCCCACTTGTGCAAGACAACAATTTATATTCATTTCCCAAGGAGGTCCATAGCCAGACACTTGGGGTAACCAGATCATAAGCGCTCTTATATTCTGAGTGATATTCTCACAAAACGAACGTCCTAAGGAGAATACAAGGCTTAGTCCTTTTGCAACGCGATATTGCAATTAAGCATGGGGCATGGAGCAAAATCAGTCTCGCCACACTTAGATTCTGTTTCTCGACCTTCTGATTTCGACTGATCTTCAACAGACATAGCTTGAAACATCACAGCTTATCCGAGCGTGGCCATGCATTTATATGATTTTCAATCGCCGAGGGGCCCAGAAATATCTCTTTCTATTTAAAGAAAGGTGCAAATCCCATTTTGACTACTTTCACCCCGCGTCATACCTCCAACTGAAACTGACCTCGAACCGTTATTACTGATTAGTTACGACCAGCGTTAGGTTAGGCCTAGGCGACAACATTAAGTATACCAGGTATCTCAAGTATCTCAGGTAGTGAGGACAATCCTAATTGAGATGACTCATGACTAAGCTCCATAAAGTGATCTCAATGCGGGTCTTCCAATAATTGTTCGCAACAATTACTCGTGGATATTTGGTCTCAACTGCTTTGACATGTCAATCTCTCATCGACATCACCAATGTACCACGATAACGTTAAAACCTTATTGTAGTTACCACGATAATAAGTAGTTATGGATGTTTTAGAATGATACCATATCATTCATGGATTACTAAATCATGCAAAGTAGAACAACGTTAAATAATTTATGCGATAAAATCATCTCCCATAATATATCTCATAAAACTACATATTTAATGCTACTGTTCTTTAATTTGAATCAAATACTACTACATACCACTAATCTAATGATTTTAATCCCATAGATCTACTATGACGTTCGTGCTTGATCTGGGCGAGTGGTTTGGTTAGTGGATCAGCCACATTATCGTCAGTTGGAATTTCCATAATCCTGATATCATCTCTCCCGCTGATCTCACGGACCACATGATATTTTCGGAGAATGTGTCTGGTCCTGTAATGTGCTCTTGGTTCCTTAGCTTGCGCAATGGCTCTAGAGTTGTCACAGTGTAGTTCTACAGGCTCAGAGATGCTGATCACAACTCTTAAGTCTGCAATGAAGTTCTTTAACCAAACTGCTTCGTTTGCTGCATCTGATGCTGCAATATATTCTGCTTCTGTAGTTGAGTCAGCAACAGTGTCGTGTTTCTTGCTTTCCCAGCCCACTGCACCGCCGTTCAAAGTGAATACATAGCCTGACTGTGACTTGGAGTCGTCTCTGTCTGTCAGGAAGCTTGTATCAATGTAACCCTTTACACGGAGTTCGCTATCCACATTTCCAAAGAACAAACACATTTCTTTGGTTCTTCTCAAGTACCTAAGAATGTTTTTTACAGCCATCCAATGATTGTCACCTGGATTCTTTTGATATCTGCTTGAGACACTTATAGCGTAAGCAACATCAGGTCTAGTGCAAAGCATGGCATACGTGATAGATCCAACGGCTGAACTGTATGGTATCTTATTCATCCGTTCTATATCTTTCTTCATAGTGGGACACTGTGATCTAGATAGAACTGTGCCACCTGACATTGGAACAAACCCTTTCTTGGCTTCTTCCATTGAGAATCTTCTCAAGACTCTGTCAATGTATATGCTTTGGCTAAGCCCAATAAGCCATCTCGATCTATCTCTGTAGATCTTTATTCCCAGAATATAAACGGCTTCTACAAGATCCTTCATTTGGAAACACTTATTCAACCAACCTTGGTTTGATTCAACATCTTAGTGTTGTTTCCAATCAGTAGTATGTCATCCACATACAGGACCAAGAAGGTTACTTTATCTTCTCTGAACTTTGTGTAGACATAGGGCTCAAATTCACTTTTGATAAAGTCAAACTCTATAATCTTTTTGTCAAAAGTCAAATTCCAGCTGCGAGATGCTTGCTTTAAACCATATATTGATTTAAGCAGCTTACAAACCTTTTCAGGGTTCTTTGGATCAACAAAACCATCATGTTGTTCCATATAGACCTCTTCTAACAAGGCACCATTGAGGAAAGCGGTTTTGACATTCATTTGCCATATCTCATAGTCATAATATGCAGCTATGGCTAACATGATCCTAATTGATTTAAACTTGGCTTCAGGTGCAAAGGTTTAATTATAGTCAATCCCCTTTGACTGTGAATATCCTTTTGCTACTACCTTAGCTTTATAGGTTTGTACATTACCATCCATGTCCATCTTCTTTTTGAAGATCCACTTGCACCCGACTGGCTCGGTGCTTTTTGGTTTGTCAACTAAGTCCCAGACTTGGTTGTCGTACATGGATTGTATCTCTGACTTCATAGCTTCAAGCCACTTGTCTGAATCTGATTCAGCCATAGCTTCCTGATAGTTTGAGGGTTCTGGTGTTTCCCCTACTCCATCAACCAGCAAAAATCCATATCTTTCTGGTTCATGGCGTTCTTTATCAGACCTACGAAGTGTCGGTGTGTCTATATCTTCCTGAACGATTTCTAGTTGAGGTATGGGTTCGACCACGGATTCACTTATTTGTGTTTCTTCAACTTCTTGAAGAATTATGTCATCTCTATAGTTTTCCTTTTTCTAGAAACTCCCTTTCAAGGAAAAATCCATGTCGAACAACAAACACTTTGTTTTTGGATGGATTGTAGACATAATATCCCCTAGTTTCCTTAGGGTATCCCACAAATATGCACTTGTCAGAATTAGGGTTTAGTTTGTCTAATATAAATCTTTTGACAAACACTTCACATCCCCAGATCTTCATGAAAGACACTATGGGACTCTTCCCATACCATATCTCATACGGTGTCTTTTCTACCGCTTTGGTCGGTACCCTGTTCAGAGTAAACGTTGCTGTCTCAAGAGCGTGACCCCAAAATGAAAGTGGCGGGTTTGTACGATGCATCATCGATCTCACCATATCTAATAGGGTTCGATTTCTTCTCTCAGATACACCATTCCATTGAGGAGTGTATGGAGGAGTGAGTTGTGAAATGATTCCACAATTCTTTAGATGATCGTCAAACTATTGGCTTAAATACTCTCTACCTCAATCTGATCGACGTATTTTTATTGTTTTTCCAATTTGATTTTGTATTTCATTCTGAAATTCTTTGAACTTTTCAAATGTCTCAGACTTACGTCTCATCAGATACACATAGCCATAACGACTAAAGTTATCTGTGAAAGTAATGAAGTACGGTATCCACCTCTGGCTTCATGACTAAAAGGTCCACATAGATCACAATGTATGATCCCTAGTAGGTCATGTGCCCTTTCATTTCCCCTAATTAAAGGTTTCTTCGTCATTTTACCGTATAAACAAGATTCACAGGTTTGATAAGAATCTTCATCGAAAGAATCAATAATTCCACTCTTATGAAGTTCTGCAATCCTTTTCTTGTTTACGTGACCAAGACGGCAGTGCCACATGTAAGTTTTGTTCAATTCATATTTGGACTTTTTACTTACATTATAGATTGCTTCATTGCTTGGATTCAATAGATTCAACATGTATAGACCATTTAGTGATTTAGCTTCAAAATAAAATACTCCTTTACGATAAGCACAAATCACTCTTTTGTTATGAGAATAATTAAATCCCTGGTCTATTAAAGAATCATATGAAATAATGTTCTTAATTAGTTTCGGTACATAATAACAATTATCTAGTACTAAGACTAATCCAGAAGGTAACAATAACTCGTAGGTTCCTACAGCTTCGACACCAACACTTGATCCGTCACTGACCCGCAAGTTAATGTCATCCTTTCCAAGCACTTTACTCCTTCGAAACCCCTGTAAGTGGTTACAAATATGATTACCACATCCAGTATCCAATACCCAGGAGTCATAGGAAGTATGTAAACAATCTATCATTTAGATACCTGGTTCATCGACTAAATCGATTTCCATTTCATCCACTTTCAATTCACAGTCACACGGATCAAATATGGATAATCATAATCCCCGAGCTCATTAATCCAATGATCTTCTCCGACTTTTAGAAAGTCTCCGACCAGACTGTCTTTAGTTACCTTGAGCATCTCATGGATCTCGTCAATGTTGACAGTATTGTCCTGTACACTCTCATTTACAACACCCTTGTAAAAGTCAGTTATGTGTCAAGAACTATGAGTTTAATCTCATATAGATCAACGATTCCATTAGCAATCTTTAATTTACTGATCATTAATCTTTAACATGTGTTCATTAACTGTCTGACCATCTAGCATCTTACATGCTGTCAACTCTTGCATGTAATAATAGGGCATAGAGCGTTTGCAGAATTGTTCCAGCTTTATCATGGCCTCATAGGCACAATTATCTCTAAACCTTTCTGACAATTCAGGTAACGCTGAGATGACCACGAGACTCATTACATCAGATTCATCCTTTAGGTACTTCCTATAAGCATCTTTCTCTTCTTGAGATGCACTTAATGCAGGCTCAGTCGGAGGAGGAGAGTCAATGACATATAGCTGTTCATCAGCATCCAGAACAATTCTAATGTGATAAAACCATTCTACGAAGTTTGGTCCAGTCAGTAATTCATCAATAATAAGCGCTCGGAAAGATTCTCTTTTTGCTTTCACTTTTGCTACAGATTTAGAATAAAAGGAAAAACCAACTTTTAGTATTTGTTTCAATAAATAATGCTCAATAAATATAATCCCAAAAAAAAAAAAATTTATTGAACCTACTAGAACCCCTTTTGCTTATATGTGCACCCAACGGAGGCTGAACCTACACATTTAAGTTACTTGAGTAGATAACTATTATCGATTATAAAAAACCTTTATAACTTCCAGTATCCTATGAGACTCCTTGTAAGGGCATGATTAGTCTCATCCATACCTTGGGCAACAGTCTTACTGAGGAATCACCAATGACACACACCATATAACAACTGCAAGACACTGTCCCAACTCTTACTTAGGATCCGCAGTGCTTACCTCACACCTTCCAAGTTTGCGGCACAAGCACCCAACGAAGGCTGAACCTACTTGTGACGACCGATTAGCGTGAGTGCCACTATATGGACAGTATGCCGTGTCATATTTGAAGGGATTTTAAAAGTGTTTTAAACTTTTATAAAAATGACCAGTTTTTATTTCAAAAAAACTTTTGAAATTATTTAATAATCAAATTATTAACTTTTTTGTTTATCCATGCAGGCATATCGGCCAACCACGCAGTTCGATAATAAACAACAAACAAAATGCAATAGCCTTGCCAGACTAATTTGATTCTCAAGAGCACTCGAGAATCAAAGGTCAACCCTAAGGGACGGATTACAATTACAATAATAAACAAATAAAATCTTTTAAGCTCCCACTGGCTTCAAGATTCCTGTTTGCTTCTTGCGTGATCCATCATGATATCTTCGGTCTTCGAATAAATTTAAAATTTCAAAACTTATTCTAAATACAATTTAATTTTTAATTACATTCAAAAAGGGATAACAATTGGCACGCAGGCGTCCAATACCGAATAAAACAAAACACAACACAAAGGGCTAACTGGCTCGACTATGCATATCAATCACAAATTTAAACAACTTTAAACAGTGATTTAAATAATTAATTAATAACTAGCTTTATTAATTAATGTCACTATAATGACAACTTAAGGTTTTGTCAAAACAACTTTTTTAAAAAAACGATAAGTTGACTTTATAACTCGATAATTAATAAACCCATTTATTAATTTTCTCAATAAAAAATAACTTCTTTTATTTAATATTATCAAATAAAATTAATAACTAACTTTATTAATTCAATTCCAAAGATAAATAATAATTTAAACAAACTTTGAAACTTATACTTATCTTCAATATTAATCAAACTCTTTTATATTAATATTATCCAATTAATAACTCTTTATTAATTAATTTAACCAACAGAGATAATGTTATTTTAACTAACTTTAAACTAACAATATCTTATTATGATGATAAGTTGGACGGATTCAAAAAATTAACAATAAACCTCAACCAACTACTTTAATTAGATTTAAAATTAATAATAAATTTGAATCACATTATCAGAATATTGTAATTATAATTAACGAAATAAAAAAATCAAAAACTTTGACTTTTTCATGTTTCTGTTACAACCCCCGATTAAAAAACTTTGACTAATTCTTTCCCCTTTTTTTTTCTCTTCGGCCACCCAAAACACAAAAAGAAACATTTTCTTTTTTTTTCGGCCACAAAAAAAAAACAAACAAAAACATTTTTTAATTAATTTCATTATTATTAAAATTATTCCTTTTAATAATAATAATCACAAACAATTCCGACTTTTTAATAAATTCATAAAACGAGCATTTAAGTTGTAAAAATTGTACCACATTGCAATCGGCCGAGAATAATCTCCAAAGCCAAGCAACCATCGATCGAGATTCATCTCAAAACCGAGGCATGATTTTAACAACAACAATGCATCGACTTATAAATATAAACCAACAAATCATCAATTAGTTTTATGCAACTACGAGGTGGCTCTGATACCACTGAAGGGTTTAAACAAATTTTTTACAAACTTTTAGCGCAACGGAACAATAAAACCGTTTAAACCATCACGGACCGTCTCGTATTAACATAAAACATAATCAAACATAGAGGATTTAGTAATCGTACAAGATTTCACCATTACAATGAGATAATCACACGGAAAAGCTTTAGGTGATCCACACACGCTTCACCGTTGAACCGCGACCATAGATATCGCAATGATACGATCAAAAAACCAAACCCCATGTTGGGAAATATTCTAAGTAGTTCAAACTGTTAGTTAGATTTCTCAAACTGTTAGTAGTTTTCTGTGTAAGTACAAAGTTCATGCTGTTAGTTGAAGAAGTTCGAGCTGCTAGTAGAAAAGTTCAAGCTGCCAGAGTAAATCTACTCAAGCTGCTCTGCTCAAGCTGTTAAGTGATTCAAGCTGCTCAACAGTTTCATAAACAGAAAGTGCTGATATTCAGGAAAAGATATTTACATGAAGATTCCAGCATATCTACTATTAGAGAAGTCAAAGTCCTTCAAGGAAACAAATCAAAAAGCATTATAAATACATAGAATAGGTTTTTCTATTGTATCAAGTTTTCTGCACATTTAAGTTTGTAATTGCTTTTTGTTTAAGTTTTCATAAGCCTCTAAGGTTCTAATAACCCTAAGAACAATTTGTGTTCTTCGTCTAATCAAACAGATTAGAGGTGATTGTAATCATTCAGTTCAGCAATACAATATTCATTTATGTTTATCTGTTATGGATTCTGAAAGCTTTTATTAAAATAATTAAGTGTTATTCCGCAAACTTCTTAATTAGACTTTGATTTAATACAAGATTATTGGTTTACACTCTGATCAATTCAAATCAGTTAATCTTAGGGAGTTAAGTTCAGATCCTGACAAGTGGTATCAGAGCCACATGTCGTTCTTTGTTTTTCAAAGTCGAAAGCTTTCTTTTAAAATTTTAATCTTTTGCAATGGAATTTGATAATAGCAGTAGTGGATCTGGGCAAGGACTCAAAGTGTCTATGCTCAAGCCCACTGAGTTTGAGATGTGGAAACTCAGGATTCAACAGCATATTCAATTCATTGATTATGCCATATGGGAAGCTGTTGAATTTCCTCCTGTAGTTGATCCTGAACTTGATGCTGAGGGCAAACCCATCAAAACTCCTCTAAAAACTGAACTTGAAAGAAAGGCTAGAATGAATGAAGTGAAAGCTCTTACACTTCTACAAATAGCAATTCCTAATGCTTATCAACATCAGTTCAAAAGTTTTATACTGCTCATTCTCTTTGGATTGCTTTAGAGAAAAGATTTGCTGGTAATGCCAGTACCAAGAGAAATCAAAAGGATCTTTTGAAATAGCAGTATGAGAACTTTTCTGGTGGCAAGAATGAAAACCTTACTCAAATCTTTGACAGGTTCAACAAACTGATAAGTGAATTGGAAAGTGCAAAAGTCAGTCTGGTTCAAGATGAGGTCAACAGAAAGTTTCTTAGATCTCTTGGAGAAGAATGGACAGTTTATGCTGCTCAATGGAGAACAAAAGACACTCTTGATGAAATAGAACTGGATGATCTGTACAACAGTCTAAGAGTGTTTGAGATTGAGATTGACACTAAAAAGAAATCTCTTTCTTATAATCACGATACTGCTCTTCTGTCATCTGAAAAATCTAATTGCAGTGATTCCTTTTCAGGTGGTGATGGTAACTCTACTGAAGCTCACTATGAGGCTTTTGTTGCTAATGATGGACTGTTTGCTCTAAATGCTGAAGATCTAGAACAGATTCATCCAGATGATCTAGAAGAGATGGATCTGAAATGGCAACATGCAATGCTGACCATGAGGGCCAAAAGGTTTCTGAAAAGAACTGGCAGAACCACCTTTCCTGCCAGAGCAGAAGGCAAACCAGCTTTGGATAAGTCAAAAGTTGAGTGTTTTAAATGTCACAAACTTGGTCACTTTGCTAAAGAATGCAGATCTCAAGGTCAACAATCATCAAGGCCTTAGCATACTAATCAGGCTTCATCATCACAAGCACTTGTCTCTCAAGAAGACAATGTGTTTGACTGGAGTGATCAAACAGAGGAAGAGTTTCAAAATCAAGCTCTAATGGCAGAAACATCAAATGTCTCCTCCACTGAATTACCATCTGAGGTAAATTCTAAACTTTGCTCTCAAACATGCAAAAATATGGTTAAAAAGTACAGAGATCATAATGAGAGCATGTGTAAAACTCTAGCTAAGATGGAAGAAAGGAGATATGAATACATGCAGGCCATAGAAGATCTTGAAAAACAGATCAATGACTATAAGGATAATGAGATTCAAATGGGACATGATAGAACATATCATGAGTGGGAGAAAAAGGAGCTAAATAAGAAAATAGAATCCCTAAATAAAAAATTAGAAGAGACTAAACAAAAGGTGTTAGAGGCTAATAAGGAACTAGAATCTATCAATATAGATCTAGGTAACTTCAAATTGGCAAATCAAAAGCTGGAACACCTAATGGAAGTCCAATTTAAAGGCAGGGTAAAATCTCAGCTTAATCCCAAAGAAGGTATAGGCTACAGAGCTACTCCACCCCCATACAACAACAAATACATTCATCCAATGAGTGAGGTTGCTGATAGGCTTGTTAATGAACCATTAGATGAGTGTATGACCACTGTAGATCCTATCCTTGATAACAGCCCTGAATCTAAAGAAGATCAGATTCAAAATAGAGACTGTGAGTGCACAGCAGTTGAGAAAGAACACAAAACAATGAGTGCACCTATAGAAATCCAAATCCCCAATAAGAAAGGAAAGGAGAAGATGAGTGTATGCAATGCTGCTCCACAGGTTTTTGTACCTTCTATCTGTAACACGGCATCTTCTTCAAAGAATAATAAAAAGGGTAAAAATGTTCCAGTCTGCACATGCCAAAAGCATGGTGTCCAAAAGTTTCCCAAACAACAGCAGGTAAGGGGAAATCAGAGGAACAAGAACCAGATATTGTCCAATAAAACTGGTTCTCCAATTCAAACAGTCAAAAATGCTTTCATTGTGGCAGAAAAAATTACTTGGCCAGGGATTGTTTTTATAAACCATCTGTTGCAAAACAGACTGTGATTCATCAAAAGACAAACTCTCAAAATTCAAAAAATTCAAAGGCCAAACCTCCTACTGCATCAGTTCCAAAGAATACAATGGATCACATGTTCTCAAAAGTTAATAAGAAACAGTCCACACACCAAAAACAAGTTTTAGCTAAACCAAAATTAAGTTTTAAACAAATATGGTGTGTTAAAGGTAAAAACTCAGGAGAACCTGTTGATACAAATGTTGAAACTGCCAAGTCTAAAGTTGAGACTGCTAGTGCAAATTCTCAAGCTGTTAGCTCTATAGACTCAATTCAGACTGGTAGGCTCAAAGTTGGGACTGGTAATGGATCATCTGAGACTGTTATTGAAAAGGATGGACAAAATACCTGGATACCTCATGTGATAACTAAGTACTCTCCACAAAATCCATCAGTGGATCTTACTAAGTATAATAAATCAAAGACAGTATTTAGTTATGTTAATGCACAAGGACAACCCAAAACCAACTTGGTTTGGGTTTACTCCACTACTAACTAAGCTTTTATTTGTGCAGGGCAACCACAGGTCACCTCATAAAACAAGATGGAATTTGGACAGTGGATGCTCTAGGCACATGACAGGCAATTCTGAGTGCTTGTCAAATTTCAAAGGCTTTGAAGGAGGATTTGTTGCATTTGGAGGCAACTCCAAAGGAGGTAAGGTTACAGGTAAAGGTACTGTTAATGCAGGCAACATGATTTTTAATGATGTTTTGTATGTTTAACAGCTTAAGTATAACTTATTGAGTGTGTCTCAAATCTGTGACAAACTAAATATTGTTTTGTTTACAGATTCTGAGTGTATTGTCCTTTCAAAAGATTTTAAAATTCCAGAAAATCTTGTTTTACTAAGAACGCCAAGAAAGGGCAATGTATATTGTTTGGACACAGACCTTTTATCCAAATCAAGTACTTTAAGCTGTTTGATATCCAAAGCATCATCCAATGAGTCTGCTCTTTGGCCCAAAAGGATGTGTCACATGAACTTCAAATCCATGAATGTTTTAGTCAAAAAGAACCTGGTAAGAGGTTTTCCACAAAAGGAGTTCATATGTGATGATCATTGTGTAGCATGTCTTAAAGGCAAGCAACACAAAACTTCTCATAAGGCCAAAGAAGTAAATTCAATCTCATCCGCTCTTCATCTGATTCATATGGATCTATTTGGTCCAACATCTGTTTTGAGTTTGAATAAAAGGGCTTACTGGTTAGTCATTGTTGATGATTTCACCAGATTTACTTGGGTTTACTTTCTTAGGTCTAAAGATGAAACTGCTGAGCTAGTTAAGTCATTTATTCTTAAGATAGAAAACCAATCCAACTCAAAAGTCAAGGTGATAAGATCAGACAATGGAACTGAGGCAATATAGTGCACCAAGAACACCACAGCAAAATGGAGCTGAAAGAAAGAACAGAACATTAATTGAGGCTGCTAGAACCATGCTAGCTGATTCAAAACTACCAATGACCTTTTGGGCAGAAGTAGTCAATACAGCCTGTTATGTTCTAAATAGGGTTCAGATTGTTCAATCACAAGGAAAAACTCCTTATGAGTTATTCCATAATAGAATACCCTTAATAGTCTTTTTCAAGTCTTTTGGCTGTCCATGTACCATTCTTCACACTAAGACTCACTTAGGAAAGTTTGAAAGTAAGGCTGAAGAAGGTTTCTTTGTAGGATACTCAAATCAAAGCAAAGCCTATAGAGTATATAACAGTGTGTCTAAAACCATTGAAGAAAGTGCCAATTTTGAATTTAATGAAAATACTGCAAATGTCAAAGGCACTGGTCCTGATTGGTTGTTTGATTTAGATTCACTAACTAATTCTCTGAGATTTGTTGAGTATACTGCAGAAGCTGATGCACACAGGTTTGAAGCTGTCAATGCAAATTCTCATGCTAGTAGCACAAATGATCAAGCTGTTGGCACAAAGTTTCAAACTGCTGCAGATTCAAATAATTGGGATGAGTATACAATTATACCACTTTTGTCTTGTGACCCTCCAGGGGTTCTGAATGCTCAACATGATTCAAATCCAGACACTGAAGTGCAACTCCCAAGTCCTGAGAGAACAGCTCTAACACAAAGGGAAACAGTCCCAGACTCAAGTCAAGCTGTTCCAGAAGTTGAACCATCAACTGGTCCTGATGGAGATGATACAAATCTTGGATCCTCTTTTCAGACAGATAGAGAGCCTACACTCAGGGTTCACAAGTATCATCCTCTCAATCAAATAATGGGTGATCCACGTACACCTGTGCAAACAAGGACAATGGTTCAAAATGAGACTGCTGCTGCTGAACCAGCAGTTCTTGAATTTAGTCTAGCTGCATTTGAACATGCTTGTTTCATGTCTTAGCTAGAACCTAAAAAGGCATCAGAAGCTTTGAAAGATTCATTCTGGATTGAGGCAATGCAGGAAGAGCTACTACAATTCAAGATTCAGAATGTATGGACACTTGTTGATCTTCCTAAAGGAAAGAGAGCCATTGGTACAAGATGGGTGTTCAGAAACAAGAAGGATGAGAGAGGGATAGTCATCAAGAACAAAGCAAGACTAGTAGCACAAGGGTACACTCAAGAGGAAGGCATAGATTATGATGATGTATTTGCTCTAGTGGCAAGAATTGAAGCCATCAGACTGTTTTTAGCTTATGCAAGCTTCAAAGGTTTTAAAGTGTATCAAATGGATGTGAAGTCTGCTTTTTCTATATGGCACAATTGAAGAGCAGGTCTATGTGTGTCAGCCTCCTGGTTTTGAGGACTACAAGTATCCAGACAGAGTCTACAAGCTAGACAAGGCTCTCTATGGACTCCATCAAGCTCCTAGAGCATGGTATGACACTCTGTCATCATACCTTCTACAGAATGGGTTCAAGAGAGGCACTCTATACAAAACACTATTCACAAAGTCCATCAAATCTGAGATTCTGCTTGTACAAATATATGTTGATGATATCATCTTTGGATCAACCAATGACAGTCTGTGCAAAGAGTTTGAGGCTTTAATGCATAAAAAGTTTCAAATGAGTTCAATGGGAGAACTCACCTTCTTTCTAGGATTGCAAGTCAAGCAGAAGCCCACAGGTCTCTTCCTAAGTCAATCAAAGTATGTTAAAGACATACTGGAAAAGTTTGGGTATCAAGATACCAAAGTTGCAAGTACTCCTATGGATCCTCACAAGCAGCTTCATACAACCAAAGATGGAATAGATGTGGACATTCATCTATACAGATCTCTTATTGGATCTCTTATGTATCTAACATCTTCTAGACCTGATATTATGTTTGCTGTTTGTGTGTGTGCTAGGTTTCAATGTTCTCCAAAGGACTCCCATTTGGATGCTGTTAAGAGAATCTTTAGATATCTCAAAGGTCAACCACATTTAGGCCTCTGGTATCCTAAAGACTCTCTTCTTGACCTAACAGCCTATTCGGACAGTGATTATGGAGGATGCAACATTGACAGAAAATCCACAACTGGTGGATGTCAATACTTGAGAACAAGATTGGTCTCTTGGCAGTGCAAAAAGCAAACAACTGTCTCCACTTCATCTACTGAAGCAGAATATGTAGCAGCTGCAAGTTGCTGCTCCCAAGTAATGTGGATTCAAAATCAACTGAGAGACTATGGTATGAATTTCCTATCCACTCCCATTTATATTGACAATTCAAGTGCAATTAGCATTGTACAAAATCCAGTGAAATTTCCCAAAACCAAGCATATAGACATTAGATTTCATTTTATAAGGGATTGCAATGAGAAGAAATTAATCCAAGTTACCAAAATTCATACTGATGATCAGTTAGCTAATCTATTTACAAAACCATTTGATGTAGGAAGATTCACCTTCCTAGTATCAAATATTGGTATGGTCAATATTGATTAATTTGTTTTTCTTTATACATATGCTTGATTAAGGGGGAGTCACTGTTTCATTAGCAGTCGTCTAATTTTCAACTAACAGCTTGAGTATTTTCTCAAGCGGCTAGTTCATTTTCTCGGACTGTTAGTTGTTTCACTTGATCTGTCAAAGTGTGCAGGGTAATATGGTCATTTCCGTAAGTGTGTGCGCGGGTTTAGATATTTTTCAAAACCTTTAAAGGTTCCAGTTTCGTTCAATTGTAACTACCACTTGCAAAATATCTTCCACAACCCTTCTTCGATTCTCTGAACAATTCCCACGCACATCACTGAAACCCTAAATTCTTCGTTCATCAATGGAGTTCGTCAAAGAACACAACTGTTTACCTTACTCTCTCAAACACGCCGATCTTGAACCGTTCCATGACATGATGGACTTCCTTCGAAGTTCCCATATCCATCATGCCCTTACCATCAATCCCACTATCTACATATCTCATATAGAACAGTTCTGGAAATCTGCCTCAGTTAAAACCGTTAATGGAGTCACATCCCTGATATCCAAAATTGATGGCAACACTGTCTCTATCACTAAGGAGATCATTCGCCAACACCTGCATCTTCAAGATGCCTCAGGTATATCAGACCTATCTCTTGCTGCTTTACATAATGGTCTTCATGCCATTGGATATAGGGGTCCTGCTGAATCTTTTACTTTCTTTAAAACAAATTTAGCCCCTAAGTGGAAATATCTTGTACATATTATTTAGCAATGTATAAGCCCAAAAAGAACTGGTTGGTCGGAATTTTCATCAAACATAGCCACTGCCTTAGTGTGTTTATCAACCGGCCAACAGTTCAATTTTTCTAATACGATTTTTCAGGGTATGCTAAGGCATCATGCCCTAAAACATGGGAAATTTTTTATGTATCCTAGATTTTTGGCTGAAATTAATGCAAGAACTTGCAGTAATTTCAATGTACATAAAAGTATTCATGTTTCCCATAGGCACTCTTTACCTTCAATAAAATGTCTTCTAAAACAAAGTGCCAATGTTTTGACTGTTGATGTCCCATTGCCTTCTGCAATGTTGGGCATCATTCCAAGAAACAGAGGAGAGGGTCCTGAGTAGGCTCAGCCAAACATTACTGCTTCACCCCCAGGACCCCAACCCACTCCTCATGATACTCAAATGCCTTCTCTTCCTATTGTTAAGCCCACATCCCCAATCATACTATACAAAAAGAAAAGAGGTCCAGGAGCTCCTTCCTCCTCAGCCATCATACAATAGCCAAATAACCCTGTGCAGGAGGACACTTCTGCACAGAATATCCAAAGGGCACCCATTGAGGACACTCCCAACCTCAATCAGGAGGTGGACATCTCAACAAAGATTGTCCATATGGGTTCTGTGGCTGACACTACTGTTGCTTCTGCACAAGAGGCACAGGAAAGTGCCAACATCAATATAAGACCACACCCATGTCAACAGAAAGTGTGCAAGCACCATCTGGAAGTCCCCAGTACCAAGAACAGAGGGGCCCAGAGGTTTCTACTTCTGGTATTCATGCCAGTGATAGATCACAAGCACCACATTCGTTTGCTGATCTTGAGGCTAGTCTGCAACTCATGTTATTGACGGATCCTAAGCTGCAATCTGTTGTAGCAACGTTGGAATACCATCTGTCCATCATTGCTACACAGGGGGCACAAATAATTGCACTCAGACAGGCAGAAGCAGCTCAAAACCAAAGAATGGATTATCTCCATAAAGGGTTTATCCTCTGTGGGAATAAGATCATTAAATTAGAGCAAATGATTCGAACCCAATTGGCAAAGGTTGTAGGTCCTCCTGCCCAAACCAATGCTTCCAAAAAGGGGGAGAATCAGGAGGTCCCTCAATCAGTCCAAGCAGCTCCAACAGTCCAAGACTCTAGGCTTGCAGTCCCAACAGCTTCTCAAGCTGTTAGCCTAGAAACTCAAGCTGCTTCTACAAGAGCAACTGGAATTGTTATAAGAGAAGGAATTCAGGCTCCCATCAGTTCAGTCAAAGCTACATCTTCTGCTACCAAAGATAAGGGCAAGGGTATTCTCATTGAATCTCCAAAGCACAAATTCTCTACTAGAGAAGCCCAGATTGCCTTTGATGCTGAAATTGCCAGAAAGATAGCAGAAGAACAAGATCAGGCTTTAGACCAGCAAACCCATGCCCCAATGCAAGATGATGAAACCTTAGGTGATTACCTAAGAGGGTTTGTGGTCAAGCAAGATGAAAGGAAGAGGAAAATGCCAACTGGGCATTCAAAGGCTGAGCATAGATGATTTTTGATTAATTTTGCCTTTTCAGCTGGCATCCCAAAGAAGATGGCTCAGTCCATGAGCACAGAAAGGCTGCAAGACATCCATGACACAGAAATGGAAAAACGTAAGGTAGCCAAAGTCTCCCAAGAAGTCCAAAGATCACAAGATCCAATTCAAGCTGGTACAAGTAATGTTCAAGCTGCTGTCAGTAATCCTGCTCCTTCTGTTCAAGCTGCTGCTCCTATTCCTCAATCAGATACAATTTCAGTAGCAAAGCTTGATCAGGTTAAAAGGGTGTTGTTTGAGCATCAACTGTAAAAAGTGATGGAGATTGAAAAGTCCCTCGACCAGCATGATTTCTCAAAACCTCTTATTACTTACTGGTATGCTAAGTCAATGGATAACATTGACTTAAGATATCATTTTGTAGTAAGAAGAGAAACTGGTCCTGAGGAAGAATATAAAAGTATGATGCATATAGTCCAAGGGATGACCAGAGATGAGCTCACAAGAATGTATCATGTTGGGTCTGCAACTCAAGTTAGATCATCTCCCCCACAAGTAAAGCAAGCCATTAAAGATCTGGAGAGCATTTTTGATCCTGAGTCAATAAGGAAGGATATAGAAGATGCCAAGGAGATGAAGATTGCACAAGTTGATCTGTTTGTCAAATCAAAGACTTACAGAATCAAGTTTGCAAATGGATCCGGTATGTTCTTCAATTTTGAATTTTATGATCTTCCAAAGGCTATGCAACTTCAGATGAGATCAGTAAGAATATATTGTGATAGAGAAGATCTGAAGAAAGAATTTTTGAAGGCAGTCAATCAGAAACTTGCACAGTTGTAAGTTTTTGAAAGCCTTGGTTTGTAAATAATAGTTTACTTGGTTATATTTCCTTATTTGTATAGAACTTAAAGTCTTATGTAAAGAATTTAAGTTAGGGGGAGATTGTTGGGAAATATTCTAAGTAGTTCAAACTGTTAGTTATATTTCTCAAACTGTTAGTAGTTTTCTGTGTAAGTACAAAGTTCATGCTGTTAGTTGAAGAAGTTCGAGCTGCTAGTATAAAAGTTCAAGCTGCCAGAGTAAATCTACTCAAGCCGCTCTGCTCAAGCTGTTAAGTGATTCAAGCTGCTCAACAGTTTCATAAACAGAAAGTGGTGATATTCAGGAAAAGATATTTACACGAAGATTCCAACATATCTACTATCAGAGAAGTCAGAGTCCTTCAAGGAAACAAATTAGAAAGAATTATAAATACATAGAATAGGTTTTTCTATTGTATCAAGTTTTCTGCACATTTAAGTTTGTAATTGCTTTTTGTTTAAGTTTTCATAAGCCTCTAAGGTTGTAAAAACCCTAAAAACAATTTGTGTTCTTCGTCTAATCAAACAGATTAGAGGTGATTGTAATCATTCAGTTTAGCAATACAAGCAGTTTTGTTTATTCATTTATGTTTATCTGTTATGGATTCTGAAAGCTTTTATTAAAATAATTAAGTGTTATTCAGCAAACTTCTTAATTAGACTTTGATTTAATACAAGATTATTGGTTTACACTCTGATCAATTCAAATCAGTTAATCTTAGGGAGTTAAGTTCAGATCCTGACACCCCGTGAGGGTTGCTATGTTCGGCCGAGAGAGAGAGAGAGAGCTAGAAAGGCGGCGGGGGGGGGGGGGGGGGGCGATTTTTCTCCTTCAAAAAAAACCTTAGGTTATAGAGAATTCCTAATACTAAATAAGTAAACAATTCTAATAATTATCTATTAGTTTATTAGCATTTATCTATAAAGGAAAAATTATAAATATTATCTAATAACATTTATAATTATCCTATAAATATATCCTTTCATAATATCAAATATTACTAATTGGTCCCTCGACTTAATCATCCATTAAGCATTAAATGGTTCGGTGGTGCAAAATGTGTGACCCTATAGTGACCTATGACATTGGATATGAATTTAATTGATATAGAGCACACAAAACCTTCAGTCCCAAAGTTCCAGATCTTACAGCATCATTTTTCAGAGTTGTTGCTAGAGCTACTGCATTTTGAATGGTAGTAGGTTGCGCCGCAATGACATTTCCTCGGATTTCTAGTGACAAACCCCAGATGTAGCGTTCAATCCTTTTCTCCTCTGGTGCAACCATATGAGGAACCAACCTTGCAAGATCGTGGGAACGAAAGGTGTACTTCTCAATCTCCTTTCCTTCCATGGTGTGATTCCAGAATTCTGCTTCCAACTTCTGAATTTCGCTCTTTTGACAAAATTCCTTAGTTAGGAGTGCTGTGAATTCCTCCCACGGAATTTGGTTTGCTGCATCTCGAACACGAGTTCGTACTGGCAAATTCCACCAGGTTAATGCTCGACCATGGGGTCGTGCAGCTTCAAATTACTTTGCAATCTTCCGTACACTGACTTATGTTTAGCACAGATTCGATGCCTTCAATCCATGCAATTAATCTGGTTGCTCCTTCAGTTCCGTGAAACTCCTTAGGCTGACAAGACATGAAAGCCTTGTAGGTTCTTTCATTGTTATGAGAGTCAGAGGTTCCTCCCTCATTTCTATTACGGAAGTTAGGTCCTTCACCACCTTCTCGTCCAGCATTAATCATCGCAGTGACTTGTGATACGATGTTAGGAATAGCATCGCGAATGTGTTGACCTATGATCTGATCCAGTTCTGGGTTGGTTACTGTGTTGCGTGTGGATCTTCGTGGCGGCATGGTTCTATAAAAATATTGAATTTATTTGTTTTAATATTGGTGCAAATAGTTTGTATCAAGTTTTTAGGATAGACTATTGTTTGCATATAAATTAGATCATTAGAAGAGTCTTGAGGTTTCTAAACCCTTTAAATAGATTCCAAAATTTAGGGTCGATTACAATATTGGAGATGAAATAAGACACGGAATAAGTTCCTTCATTTAAATAAAACAAGAAATTTAAATACTAGTCTCCTTAAGCCATGTCTTGAAGATGGAAACCAACAGTAGCATGAGGAATATGGCCACAAATATTCTTCCTATAAGGCGGTACAAATACCCAACCTTTTTCAGAGCCAATCTAGCCTCCACCCTAGCTACTTCGACACTCCTCTTTGCTTGTTCCAGTGCTGCACTCGTATGGTCCACCATCTCAGTTAAACTTGCCTGCACATATCGCTGATGTGTCAATGTGCCTCTAATGTACTCCGGTTCGGTCTTAAGGGCCTCAAGTTGTTGGGTCTCCCCATATGGCCTTCGAACTTCTGGCACGGGTCTTCTTATAGCAATTGGTGGTGTATGGGAAGTCGCTGGCGGTGGTGCACTACGTCCAGCTCTGTTTAATATCGGAACTAGGACCCTCTTTCTTGCAGTGTGCTTGATCTGAAGTCCTTGACGTGGCGATGGGGGTTGAGGTCTAACAGGCAAGTGTAGATGGTATGACTGCTCAATAGATTGAGCTTTACTAGGATCCTCATCAGAAGTATCGAGGTTTCTAGACAAATCCTCGCTATCGCTCATGGGTGTGTACTCGGGGGGGCTAAAGCAGGATGAATTGGACTTCTCCATGGAGCTAAAAAAAATATAAGCATACTTAATTACTAAGGCCAAAACATATTTGATTAATAACGATATGGGCATATATGTTTTATGTATGCAATTGCTAAACATTTGGCCTAAGGGTAAAAATATCCACTTTTGACTACCAACAGTGAATGGCCAGTCAGGTCGATCGGGAGGCAGGATTCTTTCGTCATATGCCTTTCGGAAAATCCAACAACCAAGCCGAACGACTATCCTAGGCACCTTTCATGTGGTTATATCGACTTGTGAATATTTCCAAACATAATCATGTATGCTTAATCACTTCTATCGGCATAGGGTGTTGTTGGTAATATGCAATGATCACACACACACAAGATGAAATTTTTGCAAAAGTATTTGTAGCACAAAATTTATTTTCAAACATACTCCTAATGTAATTACTTCTAGTCATGCATTATATTTTCTTGATTAAACAAAGGAGATCAAACTTTGTTTAATTGAGATCCGATGATGCTACACTTGACTTAATTAACTAGTAATATGTTAAATAATTTAGAAATGATGTTTTGAGTTAGTGGTTATAGTTTAAAAGTTTTTCAAATGGAAAACTTGGTATTCTCTATAACCAAGGCTCTGATACAAAAAACTGTCACACCCCGCTAACACGGAAACACGAGATGTAACAGTGTTGCGATCATAGCATAAGTTAAAGATTCCATACCATACATAATAAAAGGTTTTTACATCCAAATAAAAAGAAATTCTCTTCGTTACAACCATATCGAAACATGAAATAGTATAGTGCTTGATAAAAAAATGTGAAGACATTTCCAAGCACACCAAAGCATGCATATCGTAGAGATCCGATTTTTAAACTTGATTCCCTGAAAAGCATGCTAAAAATGGTCAACTCTTAAAAATAGTTGGTGAGTTCACAGGTTTTATATGTAGCAATAAAAAAAGTTGCTAAAAAAATTGGTAAGTGATGTTCAACGGTTGTATGTTGTAGCACATGGTGACGTTGTATACAATGTATATGAAATGAGCCACTACTCAATCCTAAAAGAAACGTTGACTTGAATGCCACATGTGTAATCACATAAATGTTTGTATGATAAATATGCACTCACTATGACCTCATGAGTGGGTAGTCAACCAAATATTGATATCCATAAGTACCATCTAGCTCAACGGATTGAGTTAAATGAGTAATGTATGTTGTGTGGACTTACATAATGTATGATTTGTTAACTCATAACAAGACTACAATTGTATATGTACAAAAGTGCCAAAAATATGTGAACAATGTTTGAGTTCATATGTATCAAGAAATGTAACACAACCGTATAATTTGTAATACAAATTGCATGCCTTTCCCCCAAAAACGGTAAATAATATAAAAAGGGGTTGTGAATACTCACATCGCTTGAATTGAATGATTGACGATAGTAGCAAGGCTGGAATTCTAAACATGTCTAACGTCCGCCTAAAACACACGATATGGATTCTATGTAAGCTTGTGATTTAAATCTTTAAACCATAGATTATACTTAGTTTCTTTTTATATTTTCATAAAATGCCATATTTGTTCATAAATCCTTTGAATGTATGGAATATTTTTGTTTATAGTTTAGTTTTTATTTTGCATGGAGTTAGATAAAATAATATGAATGGAATAAAGTAGAATAAATGATTTATTTTTGTAAAGTATCTCAATATAAGACCAAGTTTATGATTGCGAAGTGATAGTGGACAAAACACAATCTGTCCAGAATTGATGACCTCACTTTGCAAGCACTTTTCGTATATTTAAAGTTCTAATCAGGTCATAATACTTTCTTATGATAAACTTTAATATATTAGGAAGTTATTAGTATATTGCACACATTTTTTGGCGATGTCTAAGTCTACTTTAAAAATTATACAAATACAGAAGTCTAGAAGGTTGAGCAGATTGCACACCTTTCTTGCATGGACTATTCGGAGGGCCAAACCTCAATGGATTTGAGTGATACCATAATCATTTGAAATCTAACTCATAATACTAAATACCAGAAGTGGATTCGAGTTATTTGGAGGCTTATTATGAGAGTTATGGTATTTACAAGTCACATGAACATTCTGTCAGATTTTTATTTTTGCACACTTAACTTTAAAAATACGTTTTCATCGAAGAATCTAACTGGCTTCTGTTGAAACCAGATGGGTTGGAAAGCTAACTCATTAAATGAATTTCCAAAAAAGAAATCAGGTCATTTGGAGCTATAATGAGTGAGATATGACTATTTGAAGTGATGAGTGGAAAGCTGTCAGAAACACCTTGAAGACAGCATGCATCTTCTTGAAAGATCAAACACTTGCATTGATATATATCCGAATTTAAAGGTTTTGAACTCAATTTTCTGCATAAAAATGGTGTACGATATCTTCATAACACATTTACCCCTCATAAGACTCAAAGAGTGTGGGATTTTTAGTGTTTGAACCTTGCATCACCATGCATGTGCATTTAGGAACCTATTGAAAGTCTAAATAACTAATTGAGTATTCAAAGAAGTACTTTAGCATATATATATCGGGGTCTAACCTTGAAATGCTAAATCGGCAGTTGTCACTGTGATGCCTATTTCCTCTATTTACGTCAACCCCATCAGCCGATATTCCTAGCGTTAGATTTCTTGGATCTTTACCAATTACCAGGAATTGTGTATCTAAGGTGCGCCATGCTTGTGAATCTGCGGGGTGACGTAACACACCATCCGTTTTCCTCCTTGTTACGTGCCATGTTAAATCTTCTGAAATTCTCTGTATCCTAAAGAGACGTTGCATTCTTGGTATTATTTGAAAATACCACATGCTTTTCGCTGGAATTTTCGCGTACACTAAATTCGTCTTCTTATCCACCTTCCATCTTGATGTCCCACAAGTTCGACACACAGTCGATTCCTCATCCTCCTTCCAGTATAGAAGGCAGTTGTTTGTACCGACATCAATCTTTTTGTATGCTGAACCCATCAAATTCAGAATTTTTTTTGCCTCATAAGTTTTTTCAGGCACTTTGTTACCATCCGGTAGCATCTTTGTTAGAACTTGTTTTTGATTGATGGAAAATCAAAGTCTAGGGTTCAAATTGTAATTAGGTAAAAGTTGTAGATATTATAAATAGCTAGGTTGACTTTGTAATGTGGGACGGATCTGACATTTGTAAATCAGAATAGTCTTTGCACGGAATTTCAGAGAAGAATTTCTAGGGCTACAGTACGCATTATCCATTTCATCTCAGTAATCAATTTTGTGATTAATCAAATCATTCGGTTAGTTGTTCTTGATCTTATTATTTGTTGTATGAATTAATTGTTTACTGATAAGTAGGATTCACAATTGGTATCAAAGCTTTAGGGTGATTTTTGATTGAAATTTGATATTTCGAACTTGTTCTTGACATTTTTTTCGAAAAATAGAAAATCAACAAGGGTATTAATCTTATTGATTGTTGGTTTTGATAATTGGATCGAAGGAAGGTCTTAGGAAATAGATTGAATTGATCATAATTTTGTTTTGATTTTCCAAACACAGAAAAAGATCTGTTGATTTTTCAGAAATATTGAAAAACCGAGTGTTTTCACTGTTTCATTGAAAAATACATACTTAGATCTGTTTTTGGATGAAATTCCTTCATAAAAAGGCATTTGAAATCAAAATCACTAACTTCGATATCAATTTGGGCTAAAATAGGGCATTTGTACAAAATCATTTGAAATCCAGACTTGAAATAGTTGAAAATCTAAGAAACTCGATAAGAATTGTGTTCTAGTGTTACTCGAGTTGACATCATATAGAAATCGAGTTGAAATAGGTTCAAATCGAGTTGTACTTAAGTTTCAATCGAGTTGAACTTAAATTTCATTTGAGTTGAACTTAAGTTCTAATCGAGTTGTTTTGCTTTATATTCGAGTTGACTTGCTTTATATTCGAGTTGACTTGCTTTATATTCGAGTTGACTTGCATTCTATTTGAGTTGACTTGAATCATATTCGAGTTGACCTCAATTAAATTCGAGTTGATTTGAACTTAATTCGAGTTAACAATAAGATACAATCGAGTTGTATTCAATTTCAAATCGAGTTGTTGAATACAAGTAAATTTTCAAGGGAATTGAATCGAGTTGATAATCTGAAAAATGCAAGGTAACTGGGATTTAAAATCCCAAGGGGGATGCTGGGATTTTAAATAACAAAGAAGGAAGGGATTTAAGAAATACTGTCCCACGAAATCCGCGAACGAAATGCCCCCTAATACTTTTTTCTTGAAATGATAGGGTATGACATGCTTTCCAGTTCTAAAAATATCTACAAATGTGGCATAGATGGTGTTGCCCCTAGGGCAAAAATGAATCAACAGCGAATTAGACGGTTTAGAGCAGCCAAAGATGCAGCAGGTGCGGTATTTATGTTTTTCATGTTACTCATTGATTATTTAAACTTCATATTTTTATCGACTAACCTATGTGGCTTTTCTCTTAAGGCAGCTGAGGAGGAAAAGATGAGGGAGGAGTTTGAGAGGGAAGGTAGATATCTTCCTTCCAAGCAAGAATCTCAGACTTTTGACTCGAATGTTATTACTCCGGGCACCGAATTCATGGCAGTCTTGTCAGTTGCTCTGGAATACTATATTCACCAATGATTGAACAATGATCCTGGATGGAAGCCCATAAAGGTAATTTTTGATGATGGTCTAATTGAGCTTAATTGAGTTGATAGAGTGCCAAGATCAAGCTCAAGCTCAACATTAGAATTTTAGAACTTGAAGCTTTAAACTTGATTAAGATTTAATATGAAGCAAGTAACACTTTTTATATTATAGATGGATACTTAACATCCAATTCAACATTAGCTCGAATTGACTTGATTCTAGTTTGTAATAAGAAGGCTAATCATGTATGTGTGGCTTGATGTATGTATGCATGTATGCACACACATAACTGGTAATAATGAAATATAACTTACAAACTCAAGAAGGCTTGTGAGCTTTACAAGTCTGGTATTTTACCACAGCTCATTAATTCTATAATCTACTAGAGTAGGTCTCGAGTAGCTAAGGAGTTGGCTTCACTAGATTGCACATTTACACCCCTACTCAAATCCTGACCATGGTTTAGAAAAATAAAAGTATGCCTATAGTACAATATTAGTTACATTACACTATCGATCTTTGAATTATATGTGAATTGGTGAGGGAACATTTATTTGCACTAGAAAATTTTTTTAACTCGCCATGGTTGTTTGATTGTTTTTTTTTATGTTATCCTTTCGGATGCCAATGTTCCTAGGGAATGGGAACATCAAATAGTGTCATATACTCGTCTTCAAAGAAATCTTTTTGGTTTAGATCCAAACATTTGCCATTGCTTATATGGTTTGGTATTTTTATCCTTGAAAGCACATATGTTTTTTACATTTTTGTGTTGACTTTCTTTGTTTTCTTAATTTATTATATTTATCAGGTTCTTTGTATCTATATTTTTAAACGACAGGATGCTGATCTGATCATGTTGGCTTTGGCTACCCATGAAGTTCATTTTTTAATACATAGAGAGGTAAAAGCCTACAAACCTTTTTAATGTCATAAAACAACAATGTAATTTTTTGTTTGTCCCATTTAGATCATCATTTTTTTCCAGTACATTTTAGGTAATTGCCTAAGCCATTTTCGAAGGTAAAAATGTAATGACCCAAGTGGGACGAATTATCAAAATATAATGATATGGATGTCAAAATAAGACATAGTGACCTAAGTGGGATAAAGTGATAAGTATGCTGTTGTTTATGACACTAACACTTGAGTTTGTTGATAATGCTCTTATATTTCTGATATATGTACAATGACGATCTTGGTTTATAATACAGGGATTATTGAATCGATAGAAGCATCAGCATGATTCATAATCATGAATTCATGGGTTTTCTTGACTTTTGTAGTAGTCAATAATCATAGAAAATACTCCGGAGTTAGTGCAGAAATCGGATCACGCATACACAGTTCATGTACATGATATAGCAGTAGTGGCACCTGGTTTTCAGTCACCTCCTTATACGTCATTAACCAATACTAAAAACTATTTTAAGACTCACCACCAAACATATTAATAAACAAAGTCAAATTCTAATTTCTTTGAATTCCATTCAATGAAACAAACGTCATCTAGATGTAAAATACTTGCAGCCGCCGTTTTGCGCGGGTACACTCCTAGTGCTAAAAAAAGGTGCTCAGTCTGCAAAGAATTATATAAAATAACTGAGAGTAATTATCAGGGCTCAACATAGGTTTTACATGCTCAATCTCAATTTAGAAACATATTTTGCTTAAGGCTCATAATGCTCAAATTGATCAACTAAGGCTTTTTTCAGTGACATATGAAAATATAAATCTTGACTCAAAATGGCTTAAAACTGAAAATTTCAACTTTTCACAGGACTCGAGCTCGACTGCTTTGGACTCGAGTTCGAGTGTATAGTACACGAGCTCTCTTAAGCTCCTTTCTTCAGCTTGGATAAAAAATTTGTCTAACACTTCGTCGAGTTCAATATACTCGAGCTCGAGTCTTTCAACCTCGAGTTCGACTCCTATAAACTCGATCTTTGAGTCCTATGTACTCGAATTGCTCAACTTAGTTCCAGAAACAAATTTTCCAGACGTGAACGTACAAATCCAACTTTTAGCTCATAAATCAGTTATAAACTCAAAAAAACAACTTCCAATTCATTAATAATCGTTGCATGTCTATTTCGATCACTTAATAACACTTAAATCCTTCATTTGTTCAAGAACACCATAAACACACAATGAAACACACACTAAGCTTGAATTCGTACCTGTGCTTCGGATTTGCTTCAAGTATTTGTTTAAACAACTTTATAAGCTTCAATTACCATTTATAAACTGATAAAACATACATGCAACATCATTTAATCAAAACCATCATCCTCTTTTGGTTTTATCCAAAACCAAAACATAACCTTTTTAAAATTAGAAATTACAGAATATTTATCTTGAATCCATGATTATTTGATGCTTAAACACTTGCAATTTGCAGATTCAATCAAGTTTACAACTTGATTTCTAGTCTAAAAGGATCGAATTCTTAGAGAGAGTTAGAATCAGCTAGAGAGATAGAGATAGAGAGAGTGAGTGAAACACTTTTGAATTCATGAAAATGAAGGGATTTCTCCCTTTTCCCTCTTTTTCATATCACTTAACAGAAAATACATCCTTGGTCCTTTTACTTGTATTTCTCTTATTTGCTCAACAAACTCAACATAATATTATATATCCACAATTATCTTTAATTTAAACATTTTCCATAAAATTTCATATTGATTGAAGTCATTTAATTAACGACCCACTTTAATTACATTAACAATCTCAATCAAGCTTACAATAATTTTTTAAATTTCATGCTTAGTAAATGAGATGTTACAAATATGAGTCCACCACGCTTGGACTTCGTCCTTGAAGTAATGCATTCTTAAACAGCTGTGTGCATTTCTTCATTATATGTGCTTTAGTTTCCTAAGTCTTTGTAGATCCTTGATGACTGTTTCATTGAACTAGAACCATATCAATAGTCTTATTGCTAATCTTCTTCACTTTAGTATCTAATATACATTCCGAGTCTTCTTCAAAACGGAGTTTCTTGGTGACTTGTTAATCTTCATATGATGTTAGCTGTTCATTATCTGGCTTCAAATATTCTCGTAAGTTGCTAACATGAAATACAGGATGAATGTTGGTCATCTCCTCAGGTAACTTTAATGGATATGTTTGATTCCCTATCCGTTGAATTACCCTGAATGGACCAACATATCTCGGTGCTAATTTTCCTCGCTTGATGAACCTTACCACTCCCTTCATAGGGGAAACCTTCAACACAACCCAATCATTAACTTGAAATTCTTTGGCCTTATGCTTTTTGTCTTGGTAAGACTCCTGTCGATCTTGTGCAGCTGTAATGTGTTGTCTAACCATTTTTGACTTGTAAAATTGTTCGCCTTGTGATGGGAGTCTCACCTGTTTCTCGCCAACAGGATGATGTTCTTCACTTCCTACTATATAGGAACTCATATGACGCCATCTTTATCATAGCATGGTAGTTGTTATTGTATACAAACTCTTCCAAGGGAAGATGATAAGCCCAATTACCACCTAAATCCAGCACACACTCATGTAACATATCTTCGAGAGTCAAAATTGTCCTGTCACTTTGCCCATCTGTAGGAGGATGATAAGCCGGAGTCATGGTGATTTGTGTGCCCAATCCTTGCTACAATGCAATCCAAAACCATCGAGTAAAGCGACTATCTCTATCAGACACTATCGACTTAGGCACATCATGCCTCGTGACAATCTCATGAACATAGATCTCTTCCAACTCTTCAAAGAATAATTCTCTCTAAATGGAATAAAATGTGTTGATTTCGTCAATCGATCAACTATTACCCAAATTGCATCATGCTGTCTGCGGGTCTTAGGTAGCTTAGTCGCAAAATCCATTGCTATGTTGTCCCATTTCCATTCCGGGATGGGTAAAGGCTACAGACTACCATAGGGCTGTTGGTGTTCTGTTTTGATCAGTCTACAAGTATGACAACATTGAACTAGTTGGCCAATATCCTTTTTCATTTCTGGCCACCAATAATCTAGCTTCATATTGTAGTACATCTCAGTGCTGCCAGGATGGATTGAAAACTTGGACTAGTGTGCTTCGTTCAGAATCTTTTCTCTAATATCTTCCAACTTTGGTACCCATACACGGTCTTTGAGAGACTTCAAACCTTGCTCATTTTCTGTTAGCAACTTTTTTTCGACTTTCAAATCCTCGAGCTGAAAATTCTCTTCTCTTAACGCTTCTTTCTGAGCTGCTCGAATATCCTCAAGTATTACAGAAGAAAAACTTACATGTGACAAGGCATACAAACATTTAATTGAAGAAGGTTTGCGACTCAATGCATCTGCTACTACATTAGCTTTGCCAGGACGGTAAAAAATTTCACAATCGTAGTCTTTACTAAGCTTCAATTCTCATCTTTGTCTCATATTAAGCTCTTTCTGACTTAATTTATGTTTCAAGCTCTTGTGACCAGTATACAACTGACACTTCATTTCGTATAAGTAATGCCTCCAGAGCTTAAGCGCAAAATTAACCACTGCTAGTTCTAAGTCATGAGTGGGGTAATCCTTCTCATAATCCTTCAAGTGTCGAGAGGCGTAAGCAATGACCTTACCTCTCTGCATCAACACACATCCTAACCAAAAATTTGACGCATCACCATACAGAATAAAATCCTCATTGCCTTCAGGTAAGGCCAATATTGGAGCTTCGCTAAGTTTTCGCTCCAATGTCTGAAAGGCTACTGGTCGTGGATAACTACAAGGACTATTCTTGAGAGTAAGTGAAGTAAGTGGCACCATGATTTTCGAGAAGTCCTTAATGAATCTCCTGTAGTACCCTACTAAGCATAAGAAGCTTCTAACCTCTGAGGCATCTGAGGTGCTTCCGAGTTCTTGGTTGCTTCCACTTTTGATGAATTAACAAAAATCCCATCTCTAGATATTACATGCCCTAGGAACTGTATCTTCCTCAACCAAAACTCACATTTCAAAAACTTTGCATACAGTCTTTCCTTTCGCAACAACTCTAACAGATATCTAAGATGAACCGCATGTTCTTCCTCAGGCTAAGAGTATATAAGTATATCATCCGTAATGAAAATAGCAATCTTATCTAACATGGGCCTACATACCATATTCATCAAATCCATGAATGTTATTGGCGCATTGGTAGGCCTAAATGGCATAACCGGAAACTCAAAATGTCTATAGCATGTACGAAACACAATCTTAGGAATGTAAACAAGCATGCTTAAATAATAAAAGGAATCTGTAATAACCGTCACAAATCAGGTTAGCATTTGTCACTTTAATAGTAATTAGTGTTAAATCAAAGTGATTAACAAATTCATAAGGATTTTTCCTTACAAACAGAAACAAGTTCATCGGTATGAAACGACAAAGAAATTAATCCGATCAAGTTACGGCATAAGAGATTAAATCAACCAAGTTCTTGATTTAATTAAGATTAGTGACATTAATTATGCATTAACAATCTTTCATAACTTTAATTATGCAAGACAAAAACAAATTCATTAAACTAGTGTATTCCTAAGTATTTATGAAATTATACAAAAAGGACAAGAATACATTTGAAATACTTTTATACAAAAAAATATAAAATAAAATCATTTAAAAACCACTCATGGCCGGCCATGAGGGTGACACACACCCAAAGTTGACTTTTAATTTTTTATTTTAGAACCCATGCACCATCTAAATCAACATTTTCACCATGCTTGGTGAAACTTGTACTCAACCTTCACCTTTTCATCATTCACCACCTTTTCTTCCTCTATAAATAGAAAATCAAACTGTCATTCATTTCCACACTTGCAAGAGCAAAACTCTCTTCTGTTTCTCCCAAAAAATCGGCCAAACCCCCTCTCACAAAACCAAAACTTTTCTTCATTTGTTCTTCATGTTTTTCAAGTGTTCTTGGTTCAACAAATTCAAGACTCTTTCCTTCTATACATTTGATTTCATTTCCTTCATCGAAGTAAATAGAAACTATCTTATTTACTACTTTTATTGAAGTTAAATATATGTCTTGCATAATATATATTCACCAACAACAACAAGTTGCATCAAAAACCAAGTTTATGAACAACTAGTTTCTATTTTTAAGTTGTTACTACAAATGTGGTCATAAAAGTATGAACACACAATGTAGGAATAAATATTATAAAAACAAGGTATAAAAAAGTTTTTCATAACCTTTTATACATGTGGTTTTTGAATAAACAACAAGAATCACAAGTTGTTGCAAGGTTGTGAAATTCAGATTTTTTCGGAAGAAACATTACATCAACTTTGAAAAATCATAACTAATTCAAAACTAAACGAAATTAGTTGATTCTTTTTCCAGAATTTTGATCATGTGTTAACTAAATATCTGGAAGTTTTCATAATTTAATTTGGAGTTTTGAACCCTCAAATACTGTTTGGGAACCGAAAAGTCTAATAGCTCAATTGTTGTTTATATATGGGTTTTTAACGGACCTTTTCCCTAACCTAAACACCTCGAAAAATGACCGCTTTTATCTTGAAAAATTTCTTGTATATAGTAAATTCATGATTAAAAATATCAAAGCCCAAATCGTTTTGGAGCTTGGTTAAAAACAACCTCAAAGTAGGCTGAAAAACCTCGATAAATCTTGGAAATTCTTATAAATAAACTTGAATTTTTAAATGGGTTTTTGTTTATGGACTTGTTATGTTGGATGATTTAAAGTTTAAAAACCATCATACATGCATATTATCATTTAGAGGCCTTATTAAGTCTCTCATATCATTTAGGACTTGGTTAAGTCCTTCCGGACATAGTTACAAGCACACTTCTCGATTTATCACTGTTGTCATCACTACTATGGTGAGTTTTCATAGCCCCTATTTTACTTGTTCATATTATTTGGGGTGAGAATACATGCTCAACTTATTCTATGGATACAAGTACTTGAATCATTTCATGTATTACACAAGGTTACACTTCACCACCGCCCTCAATCACCGTTAATTACTTCGTAAAACGTGAATATTATGGATAGATCTATTTGGGTTGACGCCCCCATCCGGGTTGGTCGCGCCAATTGTAAACGGATGCATAATCATTTGACATTTATTGGTATTATGGTGATTGATACCACATATGGCACTCAAAAGTTAAGTTTCGGGGTCATGAGACTTATGATAATACTTAAAACTATTGATTTGTTTTTGTTTATACACTGAATGAAATCTTGTGCTTTCCATACATTGTCTATATTTATCATGTAAACCTATGAGCTCAACTTTATGTTGATGTATTTAGAATATTATTCTCAGGACCATAAAGACAAAAGTATCGCATGCATGGCATTCTTGCAAGTTTTTCAAGTTTCGGAGTCACCGGACATTTCAAACATTACAGAGATTGATTTTCATAACTTAAACTCTTTGGTCATGTATTTTATTCTCCGCACTAGTGAACTCTGTTATTATTATGAGTGTAAAACAATCAAACGTCCAATTTAGAGGTCGTTCATTATTATTGTGCCTTTATTCCGCAACGTCATGCCTCGTTGCCATGCGGGGTATCGGGGTGTGACAGAATCCAGATGCTCCATTACAGTTTACGTAACATAGTAAAAGGTTTTATATCTGCTATCTAATACATTTTTTATTATTACAACAACTCAACATTATAAAAGATAACCAAACAAATCTCCAGTCTCATCACATTACCACAAGCTCAGTTAATAGTCTCTAGTCTTCTAGCTCAAAACATAACTTAAAGGTCTCACAGGACTCTTGCCTTTACCTAAAAAGAGTAAACATCTTAACGTTAAGCGAATGCTTAATGAGTTCATAGTAGTCCATGCTATAAGTATTTTATGTCACTGATCAAAACGCTCAAACGCTCAAAGATTAGCAAGTCTAATGCCCATGCTCAGGGTAAATCTCATGCTCTGATTTTGGGACACCAGCTCAAGGAAAGGAACCGTCAACCACTTTAGCAGCACAAGCAGGGATCAGCCTCATACGGGGCTAGCTACCCGTAATATGCTCAAATATAGTGGATGCTAGTCAAAGTTGCTCAACATTTGCTCGAGAGAAAATCAACGAAAGGTCATGCATGCTTATTGTCAATGCTAATGTCGTGCTCATGCTTATGTGCTCATGTACAACTATTGTGCTCATGTTTTGCATGCATCATGCTCAATAAAGTTTAACTGACTAAACAGATCATGTACTAGAGTAAACTGGGCAACGCATGCATCACTGTTAACTGTTACTCATGAAAGCTAGAAGCTTTCCAATAATGCTCAAGAAATCAACTTTTGTCCCAAATTAACATAAAAATACATTTACACATGACTAACTACAACTCACTGGTGTTGTAAGTGCTCAGACATGCTAAGAATTGCTCAAATAGGCCCAAGATTGCTCAATCATGCACAAGATTCCTAAAATATGCTAAAAATAGGTGCTCAATCTGCTTAAAATTATATAAAATAACACAGAGTGATTATTAGCGATCAACATAGGTGCTACATGCTCAATTTCAGTTTAGAATCATAATTTCTTTAGGCTCATAATGCTAAAAATTGATCAATCAAGGATTTATTTAGTAGCATATGAATATATAATTCTTAACTCAAATGGGCTTAAAACAGAAAACTATAACTTTTCAAAGGACTCGAACACGACCCAATAGGACTCGAGCTCAACTGCTTTGTACTCGAGTTCGAGACTATAGGGCTCGAGCTTGCCTCAACTCCTTTCTTCAGCTTGGCTTAAAATTTTGGCTAACACTTCCTCGACTTCAATATACTCGAGCAGGAGTCTTTCAGACTCGAGTTCAACTCCTTTAAACACAAGTTCAAGTCTTAAGGACTCGAGTTCGACTCTGCTAAAATTATCAAACCTAGGTTATTAAATCCCTTTCAGTCCACATTAGTAGGACTCAAGATTGACTTGCATAAAACACAAAATTTGACTAAGTTGGAATCGAGTTCGAGAGCATCGAATCTTAAG
Organism: Centrapalus pauciflorus; assembly: GCA_020465985.1. Taxonomy (NCBI): domain Eukaryota; kingdom Viridiplantae; phylum Streptophyta; class Magnoliopsida; order Asterales; family Asteraceae; genus Centrapalus; species Centrapalus pauciflorus. Next base: position 258,203 of record JAANYP010000721.1, on the reverse strand, counting down.
TACTTGACTTTCTGAACCTATCTCCAGAAACAAATTTTCCAAACTTCAAACGTTTTCAATCCAATTTAGCTCATAAATTAGTTATAAACCCATAAAAACAACTTCCAAGTCATATAATCATTGCATGTCATTTTCCAACGCTTAAATCGTACATTTGTTCAAGAACACGAAGAACACACACTAAAACACACACTAAGCTTGAATTTGTATCCGTGCTTTGGATTTGTTTGTCTTCTTCACAAAAACGTCACTGTTACATACAGTTTTCTTCTAAATCTCAAAATTACTTCGTTGTAAGGCATTTAAGTGTTGGATCTGTTTTCCACTTTTTCAAAAACTTATCTTCATGATCCTTTATGCAGGAGTACATATCATTTCTTTCTTGTTCAAGTATTTTATATCTTCTCTCATTCTCTACCTTCTCAAAATGTAACGACTCAGACTTAAAAACATCATTTGTGTAAATGTGATCCCCGTCATAAATATTGCACTCATAATTGATTAGGTGGTGATTGTATGTATGTATGTATGTATGTATATATATATATATATATATATATATATATATATATATATATATATCTGTGTGTGGGTGTGTTTGATATGTGATGAACAAAGAAAATGATGACTCAATCAATGCACACACACAGCCACATTTTTCAATTAGATATTCCATATATGCCAAAGTTGTTACAAAAACCTAGGAACCTCTCTCTTTGTAAACATAGGTCTATGTTTGAGGGGTTTGCATTAAATACCCCTTAACTTTCTAGTAAAGGGAAAATTACATTTAAAAGGAAAAAAAATTACAATACATTACAAAAGTGAATCCACATGATCTACATTTAAAGCCTAACATTCTCCCCCTTTTTCAATCAATGCAGATAGTTGGGGACTCAGTCTATTGTACCACGGTTTCCCAGTTTGAGTTCAAAGTTCCTTACAATGGCTCATGTGTAGTATGTCGTTTATTTTCTAATTGCCTCTCTGATGGTCAACCCTTCCTTTGTCTACATTCTAAGTTTTCTTGATTCTTTCTTTCATCTCTCTTAAGAGTTTGTTCAATTGCTCCTTATCATGTGTAGTGTGCCATCAGAATAGTGGGTGATATCCTTGAACCTCATTAACCTTTTGTTTCCTCTCTTGTTCAAGTAGACTACACCATGCTGAAGTTTCAAAATGACACGTTACATGGGTTGATGGTCAATCCTGGGAAAACTCTTGTCAGGGGGACTCAGCCGAACTCTTACAAAATTATTCTTAATGGCCATTTGAAAGTCTTTCATGCACGTGAATATAGATTGTCTATTCATACACCAAGTGAAGGCATAAAGAGCATTCTTAATAGGTTTTGTCACTGTCTTGTACCTGGCCAATTGATCATGCATTATTCAATGTCATCAAATGTCATAAAGTCTATATCTGGTTCATTGACCTCTTATTGTGTACCATCTTCCCTAGTGAAGAAGATGGATGGCGTGAATACTGTGACCATTTTGTATCTCATTATGTTATGGACCATTTTAACCTTCGACTCTGACCACGCCAATTTTTACTCTCCATGCTCTCTCAACATCATTTGGTTGTATTATTCTAGCTCCCATTCAAACATGCAGTTCTATTAGTAGCTTTCGTCTGTAGCTGTTGGGTTCTTCATTAATACTGCCCTGAATCTATCTTCAAGGTATAACTCGCATAAAATATCAAACGACATCTTCGAGAGGTATTTTTTTAAGACCTTGGTGTGGCCTTTTTCCACATCATCCTGGTTAACACGTAGCAAGTGACAAACTTGTTCTTGATGTGTGTCAACTAGCTGTTGTTTTTCTTGTCGTGGAAGATTAGGAATATTTCCATGGGAGAACCAGTTTACCCAACTAGCCTCGGTTTCATCATATGTTTCTTCAAATTCATGTTTGTGGTATGAAACAATCTATCGTTGTTGTTTAGAATTTAGTGAGTTGTTGGACTGATGAGATAGGATGGTTTGGAAGTGCGATTTTTAGTGAGGCTAATTGAGAAGTGGTTGGGGTGGTTGTAGTCGAAATGGAGGTGATTGCTTTTTCATTTTCTGGTTCAGGCTTTGGTGAATTTGAAAAGTCAAAGGATGATGAGGCGTCATCAGAATCTATGATAATCAATTTTGGTTGAATCTGATGACCCTCATATGGCACCAAGGCTAAAATATCATCACCTCCCTCTTTATTCTGCCCATACCCTTCTCCCTCAAATGTTGCATCCCAAGGTTCGGTTTAGGGATGTTTCTCCCCCTCAGGATGATCAGGGTTATCTAGGTCATCATGTTTGAGTTTGTGGAACAATGCCTTAGGGCGGCATGAACTTTGAAGATCAATTATGGAAGACACCAACCGATCCATTCATTTATTAAGATCTGCCTTTACTTGTAATATAAGTTGCTGCATATTATCGAAAGAGTCAGTGAAGATTAAAGATGTTGTGGTTTTTTGTTCTATAAGCTTGTCAATGTGGGCAAATATTTGGATTGTAGGGGTACATGGTGGAAACTCCTGAGAAGCAGCCCCTTTACCCTTTAACAAATAAAGGATATGGGAGTATTGCTTCTTAGTAGTCGCTTCAATGGCCTTCTGGTCTACCCGGGTGATGACACCGACCTCACGAAGAGCGATTGTGAGCATCTCAGGAGTAATCCTGGGATGACCTGATACAGATGGCTTTGAGGTAGTTGTATAAGGATATCCATTCTTCATCTCTGGTCCGCCAGGCGCGGAGCCAGATCCTGATGTTTGTGAGGACGTCATGTACACGCCCTTTATCAGCTGTAACGTGTTATAGGGTGTGGGATGCGACGTGTTTAATGGAGAGGATGTCACTAAGAGAGGCGTGTCACCTTTTTCAACATCACCTTCCTCCAGATGATGGGGTGATGGTAGATGTGCTTGTCCCTCGTGGAATGAAGCAAACTCCTATTCAGAGGAGCTTTAATGGCTGGGGGTGTGATGTGTCTACTGGACTGGTAGACTAATTATAACTTGTCTGTTTTGCTGGTTGTGGATGGCGTAGTCGGTTTGGACTATGCCTCATCTGGATACACCCCACGAAGATACAACCTAACCCTCTTCGGTGTCCAATCTGCATATAATGATAGAGGAAGCGAGATATCCATTACTGGGACCGTAGGGATGTCCCATATATGTTTGAATCGGGACAAAGTCACTGTCTTGTGCACATCTGCCTCTGGCCTCTCATGAATTTCATTGCCATGGTCCATGGTGTATTGTATTATGAGTTGTAGAAAGTGTTGAACGGGAATGAATTTGCGTTCCCTTTTTGAGCCTCGGTCCATGACCACATGGTGTAATTAATGGAATATGAATTCGGATAATCGCAGTGGCGGTCATAGGCGAATGCTGCGAAAACATTGTCGGGAAATGAATGGTCATTGAATCATGCCCTTAGTGCTTTTCGGTGAAGCGCTGGTTGATGTTGTCGAAAAGCACCTGCCAATGGGACTGTAATTTTTTCATTTTGAAATCTTATGGCTCCGTTAGAGTTTCGTCATATCCAAAAGCTTGGACTTCTTAGAGTATGATGGAAGGTGCAGGGATTAGGTCGAAGTTGTATTTGTCGAGGTGAAGTATTTGGATGGGAGGCAGAGAAAGTGGTGAATGGTTTATTTGATGACGCGGATGGGTACTGATGAGACTGTATTATTGTGTGTTTTCGGTAGTTTTAAGGCTCATATATGCATTTTCACTTTGTAACTTCATTACTTTTACATAATATTTCATTTTCATGGTCAGGAAGTCATTTCAAAGCACCACGAAAAAATTCAGCGCGAAACGAGTAAATGGGGGTGCAAGCCTAAGCCGCCCTACGCTGCCAAAACAGTGAGTTTGAGAGTTAGAGAGCAGTTCCAGCGTACCCCAAGCACAGGTCGGTCGTACCTCGGGCGTAGGGCTACGCTATTGCGGCGCAAAAACCCTCAGACCGCATTTCTACGTCCAAAACCCTAAAAATAACGTCCTCTATAAATAGAGAAGACATGCGGACGTTTTGAGGGGGTTCCGGTTTATTAAAAACGCTGGCGAAGCCCCGCAACAATCAAGTCACGGATTAAGTACGAAGAAGTGAAGTGCTAACCGTTCATCTCCTAGAAGCCTAATGATGATCTGCACAATTATTTCCGGTGAGGAACACGTGATGAAGGGCTAAACACTTCATAGCCGTTTGCAGACGATCTATGGCTAAGTTTTATTTAATTGGAAGATTTTATTGTATTGATGTGTTATAAGAATATTGAATACATTTCGTTACACAAATGATATACATTTGGTTATTGTTATAATTGAATGATTTAATTGGTAAAAACAAGATAGTTCCATAATGATATTATTATTTGTGACGAGTCTATAGTTTAGAGATTAAGACGAGTAATGAATATTGCATACGCTATGCTGAGATTTATTGATTAAAGTGTTTTTGATTAATATGACTAAGTAATTGGTTATGTCTATGTGACCATTGCATGATATTCAATTGAATAATAACTTATGTTGTAGTGAATTCGTAAATGGTTATCTTTAATTTGGTTTGTTATTCGATCGTAGTTTGATTTGCCATTGTTTAGTATTAATTTAGTTTTAATCACCATTCCAGACAATCCAATTCGCAAATTAAATCTTTTTTCTAGTCATAAATAAACTAGCAATATAACTGTAACAACCAAGCTTAAGCGTTTCTATAATTTATTTAATAATCTAATTTATTTACATTATATGTAATTTAATTTAATTAAGTAAAGAAATTATTTAATTAAGTTAAAAATATGTTATAAAGTATTTAGTTGATCAAATCTAAAAGAGATGTAATGAACATAAAGTTTAGGTGTTAAATTGTAGATTTAACAAACTTGTTAAATAAGTAAATTAAAAATGAGATTTAATGCTCAATTATCACAGCAAAGAAAACTCAAAAAAATTATTCTCCTTCTCTCTCTTCAACCTACGGCCATCTTCATCTTCCTCATCATGAACATCAATTGTGCAACAAAATTCAGAATCAAGTCAGAGATATCTACAAACAAGTATCAAGCAACAAAATCTACAAGATTTGAAGGTAAGAAACTAATTTCTTATGTTTAAGGTTTATTTGAGAGTTTAAATAGAAAAATTCAGATTTTTAAATCTGAATAATTGATGTTGCATGATTGTAATATCAGTTGGAAATCATATATTGAAGTCTATAGAAGTTACAGAAAAAAAAAATTGTTGTTTAAATCATACAAATAAGTGAAAAATCTGACTTTTTATAAAGTTTTGTGTTATTAAAAAAAGTCATAATTTTTGGACAAATCTGAGTGATTTAACATGTTTATGATGGGGAAAATAGCGTAGAAATACCCCAATAATGTTTATATAACATTAGATTTCATTGCATGTGGCAAAAATGGATTTGGCTAATTTTTATGTAAAACCTGTATGTGTCGAAACTGCAACATCAAGAACATCTGGGAAAATTTCGAAGTGTTGGATCCGAATTCGGATGGGACCGAATTCGGAAGGGATCCAATCTAGGATGGCTAAACTCGGATGCCAATCTCGGATGCAAAATTTCGGATGAGTGATGATCTGAATTCGGATGATCCGAATTCAGATGGCAAATTTCGGGAGGCTAAAACTCGGATGAGAGTCCAATACTAATATTCTTATATGTCTTTGGACTAGACAAACCACATTGAAGAAATCTTCAGAATCTCTGACTGCTTAGAATTCAAGAAAGTAAGTTTTGCCACTGCTTTGTTTGTCAGTGCTGCTGGTGCTTGGTGGAAGACATAGAGAAGCATTTATGGAGAAGAGGTTGTCCAGACGTTAGAGTGGGACCAATTCCTTGATACGTCTCACGCTAAATATTAGCCTACTAACCAACAAGACAAAATGGAGGTCCAATTGATGCAGTTAATCCAAGGAACCAAGTCAATAGACGAGTATGAGCACAAATTCCTGCGGCTCTATGGCTATTCTTCATATCAAGTAGCCACAGAGGAAAGAAAGATGAACAGGTTTCGTGGAGGTCTGAATCCGAGGTACAGACATCCAATGAACGCAATTAATTATAAAAGTTATTTAGAGATGGTTGAAGCGGCAAGACAAAGAGAGAGGATACCTAGAGTACGACGATCAACTCTATGCTCCACAGACAAACCCAACATATCCCTCTCCCTCGAAGAAGCAAAGATTCGGCAAGTTCTATAAGCCTAACAAATCATAGTCCCAGCAACCCCAACAATCTCAACAGTACAGTTCACCTCAAAAAGCTCAAGCCTATACTCTCACAAACGAACCGCGATTCTGCAAAAGATGCAGGAAATCACACATGGGGCAGTGCAATCCTGATGACATCACCTGCTATGTGTGTAGTAAGATTGGCCACAGTAGTGAGGAGTGTCCCCAGCGGGTTCATGGATGTGCAAAGTGTGGGAAGCATGGACACTTTCTGTATCAGTGTCAGAGTGGACGCCGAAGTCAATCACAATCGTCAGCTGGTGGTTCTACGATGAAAAGTTTAGCCGCAACTCCAATTGCTAGGACCCGTGCATTTCAAATTACAGCGGAGGAAACAAAGGAAACCCTAGATGTGGTTTCTAGTATGTGCTTACTAAATTCAATACGTAGTCGTGTACTATTTGATTCCGGTGCAAGTCGTTCATACATATCGACTGCTTTTGCTCAAAGATTGTCTAAATCTCCTTCAAAGCTACCTGTTATACTTGATATAGAGATAGCCAGTAACAATTATGTTATGGCTGATTCCGTTTACCGAAATTTCACTTTACTTGTCAATAATGTAGTGTTCTACCTCGATCTGATTCCGATACCGTTAAAAGAGTTCGACGTCATTATCGGCATGGACTGGTTAATGAATAATGAGGACACTATCGTCTGCAATCGCTGAATCATCAGAATCAAGTCTTCAGATGACCGAGTGTTGGAAATCAAAGGCGACAAGCGAAAAGGTACCCATTGTTTCGTTTCTGTTGAAAAAGCTCATAAATATCTGTTTATGAATCGTATTTATGCTTTGTCTCGTCTGAATCCGTCTCTGACTTCAAAAAGAAAACTGTATATGATATTCCTATCGTCTGTGAGTTCCCAGACGTATTTCCTGATGATATCTCTAGAGTTCCACCGGAACGTAAAGTCGAATTCGACATTGACTTAGTTCCTGGTGCGGCTCAAATTGCTAAAGCTCCCTACAGACTTGAGCCTGCAGAGATGCAAGAAATGTTAAAACAACTGCAAGATCTGTTAGAGAAAGGATTTATCTGACCTAGTTCATCTCCATGGGGTGCACCTGTCTTATTCGTTAAGAAGAAAGACGAAACTCTCCGTATGTGCACCGACTATCGTGAGTTGAACAAAGTCACTATCAAGAACAAATATCCTCTACCCAGAATCGATGATTTATTTGATCAGCTACAGGGAGCAAGTTACTTCTCCAAAGTCGACCTTTGTTCTGGGTATCATCAGTTAAAAGTCAAAGAAGAGGATATACCAAAAACAGCCTTCCAACGAGATACAATCATTACGAATTTCTCGTAATGCCTTCCGGTCTAACGAATGCACCAGCGGCGTTCATGGATCTCATGAATCGCGTGTGCAGACCTATGTTGGATAAGTCAGTTATCGTGTTCATCAACGATATTTTGATATACCCCAAAACGGAGGCTGATCACGTTCTTCATCTGCGTCAACTGCTAGAATTATTGAGAAAAGAAAGGCTCTATGCAAAATTTTCAAAGTGCGAATTCTAGCTCAGAAAGGTATAACCTTATATTGTCTCGAGCTATTTCTTAAGCGTTCTTTGTCTGAATAAAAACCTGAAATTCTTCTTTGTCTTTATAGATTCAATTCCTTGGCCATGTCGTATCTGGCGAAGGTATTTCAGTAGATCCGTCCAAAGTCGAGGCTGTTCAGAAGAGGAAAACGCCTCGAAATGCCTCGAAATGCCTCTAAAATCAGAAGTTTTCTTGGATTGGCTGGTTACTACCAGCGATTCATAAAAGACTTTCGAAGATTGTTGTGCCATTTACAATGCTAACATGAAAGAATACTCCTTTCGTATGGTCTGATAAACAGCAAAACGCATTTGAAACTCTGAAGCAAAATCTTATTCAAGCGTCAATCCTAGCCTTACCAGAGGGCAATGATGACTTTGTTGTCTATAGCAATGCATCTGGTACCGGTTAAGGTTGTGTCCTCATGCAAAGGGGAAAAGTCATTGGATATGCTTCAAGGCAATTGAAAGATTACGAGAAAAGTGCACCAACTCATGATCTTGAGTTGGCTGCCGTTACCTTTGCACTGAAAATCTGGCATCATTATCTCTATGGAACTAAGTGTCAACTTTATACTGACCATAAAAGCCTCAAACACCTCTTTACTCAAAAGGATCTGAACATGAAACAGCGACGGTTCTTGGAGCTCATCAAGGACTATGATTGTGAGATCCTATATCATCCCGAAAAAGCCAACGTGGTCGTGGATGCTTTGAGTAGAAAAGTGTTTTCGGAAAAGTGTTGCTATGAGCTATCTTCGGTTGTATTCTCTTCTGATCTCATTGAAGACATCAAATTTGCTCAAGCCGAATCGCTGAAATAAGAAAATCTTTGTTTTGAAAATCATATAGGGCAATTACAATTTCTGTCTATGAATCATTTGGGACTTCAATGTCTCAAGGGAAACCAAATCTGGATTCCAAAAAATAGTTCTATTCGCAACACTCTTCTATCCGAAGGTCATAAGTCCAAGTTGTCTATTCATCCTGGCAGCTCAAAGATGTACTTCAATCTTAAAGCTGATTATTGGTGGCCAGGAATGAAGAAAGACATCGGTCAATTCATTGAAAGCTGTATAGTTTGTCAAATGGTTAAGGTAGAACACCAGAAACCCTTCGGGAATATGCAACCACTACCAGTTCCTGAGTGGAAATGGGAGCATATAACCATAGATTTTGTCACGAAATTGCCAAAAACCAAGAGACAGCACGACTCCATCTGGGTAGTCGTGGATCGTTTAACGAAGTCAGCTCTTTCTCGTCACGGTGTGCCAAAGTCTATTGACTCTGGTCGTGATAGTCGTTTCGCATCAAGATTCTGTAAAACGCTACATGACGCGATGGGTACTCGAATTTCCATGAGTACTGCTTATTGTAAGGTCCACCATCTATGGATCCAATCAAGGCATCGCGACGTGAAACGAGTGCGAAATCCTCGTATCAAGGTTCCGGATCGATTACACGGGAACACGGAGCCGAACAAGATGTTAGCCGATAGAATACCGACCCTACATGATGTATTGCTCCGTTAGATGCTACAAAACTCTCTAGGTTCGTCTGAATGCTCTCACGAATCTCTGAAAGTGTAATTCTCGAAGTCCTTTGAAATAACACAAATAAGTTCATGCTATAACCCTTAAGTTTTGTGCATGACCCAAGCCCACGAACTTACAAGTTCAAGCCTATGCAGATACGAACTTACCAAGGCTAAGTTCGCACGAACTTAAGAGGCTTAAGTTCGTGGCCTTGACCTTAAGAACTTATTCTCACAATCATGAACTTAATAACAACATAATACACAATCATGAACTTAAGACATAATATGAACAAACAACCATGACTTGTATTAATAATGCCCTATCTATTACAAAAACTAGACTGTTGTCGTCACACAAGGTGTATCAGCAGACTCCCCCTTGACGATAACTTCTAGTTGATATTCATTAGACTATAGAGCTAGGATTATTTAAATTGCTACCAGCATGAAATCCTTGCTCAACGAAATCCTTTACCACTCTTTGATACTTCCTGCCCTCTGACCTCCAATTTTCATCAAAGAAGATTGATTGATTATTAAGCTTCTATAGGTCGTCCCGAGAGAGATTAACTAAGTATAAAGGATCATATACACGCAAAATCACCTTTTCATCTTTGTCTTCCCGTCTCATTTTCGACGTACCACCACATCAAGTTTCCCAAAACATCTTGTGGCATAGGCTTTAATGGAACTTTCTTCAGGCACTTGACTGACTTGTAATACATTTTTATCCACGGCTTGCCAGTTAGTGGATCTATCCTCTTTTCATCCGTGACTCGTTTGCCAATCCTCGGATTCAGACTTTCAAACTTTCTAGACCGACCTTCCCTTCTGATGATCTTAGCAATGACTTCAGCATAGGGGTCGTCTCCAATGTTCACAAGCTCCTTCCAGGCTAATGCCTTTATTTCACATGTTGGTAATTAGTTGAAGTGCTTGAGTCTTCTTCTTAAGTACTGAAGACCGTCTCTTCTTTTTATGATGAAAAGCTGCAGTTCTCTATCATAGAACCAGCTAAGAATTCCACCTGATAACTTCCCTGGACTTAGCATCTTCATCTTCTTCTTTATCGCCAAGTCCTTCTTCTTCTCCTCTTCTCGGAACCACCATCTTCTTTTTTCTTCTTTAGTAAGTTCCCTGTCAGGCCTTTCAGTATTCGATTCATTATTTAAATCAGATCTTAGCATCTCCAGGTCTATCGGAATCTGATCTTCATTCACGTATTCTTCCGTGATATGTTGCTTATTTACAATTACTTCATCAACCTCATCATTTTAGTCTATGATTACTTCATCATCAGACTTCCATTCAGGTAATCTTCAGGAATAAACTCACCTTCATCTAGATCCTCCTGGTCTATATGATCTTCAAGATCGAATCTGATGTCTTCCTCCTCATCCAATCCCAACAAGGTTTCGATCAGATCTTCTTCAATAACTTCTGTAGTCTCGGGACCTTGCCTTTATCCTTTTCAGCCCCTGACGATCCGGACTCCCCTTGAATGTTAGCTTGCTGAGCAGTCTGTTAAGTAAGATCTGCTAGCTCACTTTCTTTTTGCGCGCTGGGGTCGTCTCCTTCGTCTTCTTGGCGGCTTCCCCTTAGCTCATCGCCTCTACAACTACTCTCCCCCTGAGTAGCGTGATCTTTCAAGATCTGCTCAAGTACTACGATCTATTGCTGTTGGGCTGCCACAGTCTGATCTAAGACTACATTATGCTGATCTAGCTGAGCATTATGCTTTTGTAGCTTGCTGACTGCCTTTCAAAGTTGAAAAATTTTGACTGTTTGGAGATCAACTTTAGCTTTTAGTTGAATAAGGCTTTGGGTGTTTGTCGATGTGGATGTTGATGGAGTAGTTGTGATGGTTGCTGGATGTATGGCGGATGATGTAAAAGGCCCTGACTGATCTAGACGTTGGTGCTTAGCCCTTTGGTGCCTTGCAACCAACGTTTCTTCGTCTGGCACAAACTCTTCATCTTCCTCTTCTTCATCTTGGAGACTAAATGATTGTTGTTAAACTGTTTGTGGCTGCACAATGAGTCGAGTACCATGATGACCAAACGAAGTCGAGGGATTCGCAGCCTCCCTGGCGTCACTTGATGTCTCGGAATCTGTCTCCACAGCCACAGTGACATCCTCCGGATGATAGTTCTCAATATCCTCAAAAATATTTTCCGGGGCCTCTTGAGGATGAAGGATATCCTGGATTAACTGTTCAGTGATAGCTTCTTGAGCAGCTCCTCCCTAAGCAAAAGTATCTTCCAAAGTCTCTTGGATCGGATCAGCCTGTGCTACCGATGTTATAGCCACAGCTGCCGCTGCCGTCCTCGGTGGAGGCTGAATTAGAGCAACCGGTTCTTATTGTGTCGGTGCTTGTTGTTGGGGCTCATTAACTATCCAGTCTTCTACATCTGGAGCAACAAACTCTGGATCTATTGAAGCTCCGAACAATGGAGTCAACTGCGGCCTAACATTTTCTGCCCTTCTTTGATTATGGATCTGACAATCTACAAAAATCTTCTTATCTATCCCTGCTACAACAACCACTTCCGGTAGAGGTGGCAAATTCGGCAGGAAGTGCCTGATTATCATCATTACGAACCACGGGTATAGCAAAAATCTCTCCCGGGTTGGCGCTGTGATCTGATACACAAATTCTCCAAAAACGAAGCCCGAAAAATTAAACGGCTTGTTATATACCAACGACATCATCCCGGACTATAGTTTGGATGTCGTCGTGTCAAAACCTGCCTTCTTAGGCACAAAACAGACTAGTAGCACATGCATGAGGTATCTCCATTGGCCCATGAGTCCACTTTTGACATACGAAGCTTTAGCCAATCTTGAACGTATCCCATCCTTTGAAAGGCCGCTTGCCTTAGCGCAGCTGGGAAATCGACTGGACCATCCCCTTGTGCTTCTGTTCCCAAATTAAGAATTTACCTCAGATTGTCTGCTGAAAATGCAACCGTTGCCCTGAGAAATGGAGGTACTACAGAACTATCCACATGCAATGTATTCCAAAAATGACGAATATACTGAATTATTAGCGTTGGATTGTGAGTCAACGCATAGACTATCCTTGATCTTGTCAAAAATTCCAGAATCTCTCTATACTGCCCTGCCTCAGGAGCTTAATGGTCTATGCTAACCACCATATTGTGCTTATTGAAAAATGCACGATCTGTCATTCCTGCACACGCAATAAATAGATAAAATTTCTGAAAAAATAATATTGGAAAATATTTAATTTTATACGAACTTGATTAAGTTCATTCTGTCACACCCCGTTACCCCGGTTGGCAACGAAGCGTGACGTCGCAGAAGCGTAACCATAATCATAATGAACGACCACTATATGGACGTTTTCAAAAATACATCAATATAACTTTAAAATATAGAAATGTTTTACATAGCTTGAAATGATAAAGAGTAGTTCGCACGGTACAGAGATTTAAATACATAACTAAATTAATCAAAATAATGCAAATAAATTTCCGATGGTATGAAAATGCATGCGACTCCAAAAGTACGGAAGCTTGAAAATACTTTCGATGCGGCGCACTTGCCTTAATTTCCTGAAAATACACGCTAAAATACGTCAACAAAATTGTTGGTGAGCTCATAGGTTTACACGTAAATCTGACTTGTATGGACAACAACAGTTAAGTTTGAATTTATAAAATCATAAATTCCATGTTATGTATTACATATAAACCATCATGCAACCGAAGCTTAATTAAATGAGTTTGTCCTGTGCAGTATTCCCAAACGTAATACCGTGTGTTGGATATATATGCATCCCGCCGCTAGCCGATTAAGACTAACCCGAATGGGGGACATGACTCCCGATAGATCTATCCACAATATATTCACGCTTACAAATAAATGCAATTCACGGTTCATGATTTGAGGGCTGATGGAACCACATGTGTAATACATAATAGAAATGAAGTTGTTTTCGTGTCCATATAAAAATGTAGCATGCATTTCAACCACAAAACATAACAGTGTGAAAATAGGGGCTATGAAGACTCACCGAGCTTGTGATGGCAAATATTGGCGTAAAATGCAAATTAGCGTAGATTGATTGGCAATGCACCGGATGTGTTTAATCGAGTCCTAAATGATAATAGGGACTTAATAACTCTTATATATGATATTATGTATATATATAGGTTTTTATGTCTTAAATCACCCAACATTACAAGTTTATAAATAAAACCCACTTAAAACGTCAAGTTTATATATATATATATATATATATATATATATATATATATATATATATATATATATATATATATATATATATATATATATATATAATTTTCCAGCTTTTCGAAGGTTTTTCGGTCTACTTTGAGGCTGTTTTTGACCAAGCTCCAACATGATTTAGACTTTGGTTTTCTCGGACATTAAACTACTATATACAAAAAAAATTTAAAGTCAAGAACAGCCATTTTTCGAGGTGTTTAGGTTAGGGAAAAAGCTCGTTAAAAACCCTATGTTGGCCATTTTTGAGCTGTCAAACATTCGGTTTCCCAAATAATTTATGGGGGTCTTAAACTCCATAATAAATTATGAAAACTTCAAGATTTTTTGTTAAGACATAGATCTATCTTTTGAGACAAGAATCAACTCATTTCGATAAGTTATACATTAGTTATGATTTTTCAAATCGATGCAAATTTTCTGCCGAAAATCCATAGTTCATAAACTTGAAATAACTACTGATTCTTGTTGTTTATTCAAAGACTACTTATATAAAAATTATAAAACACACACACACACACACACACACACACACACACACACACATATATATATATATATATATATATATATATATATATATATATATATATCACTTGTTTTCATAATGTTTACACTTATATGATGTGTTTATATATTTATAAACACATTTGAAGAAAACAACTTAAAAACAAAACTAGTGATTTATAAACTTGAGTTTTTATGAAACTTGTTGTTGTTGGTGATTATATATATTATGCAAGACTTATATAAACATAAATATAAGATGAAATAAGTTAGTATTTACTTACTTTGATGTATTTAGAGTATGAAATTGAGAAGAAGTTGAAACTCTTGCAAGATTTGCACCAAAACTTCCTTGAATTCTTGAAGAACAAAAGAAAATTTTGAAGTGTTGTGGGTGTGTGTGGTGTGGCCGGATTATATAGTGGAGAGAAAGAGATTTTGGTGTGAAAATAATGAAATGGTTTGGTCTCTATTTATAGGCAAAGGAGGAACTCTTGCAATTATGAAAGGCATGGAAGATGGAGGTTGTGTGCACTTTTTATCAAAATGATTATGTTTAAAGTAGAAATGGGATTTGTAATAAAATATTGAAGTCAACCTCTAGTATGTGTACTAGAGGTGGCCGGCCCCTAGGGTGTATTATGGTGTATTTTTTTTTGTATAAATGTATTTATAATGTATTCTTGTATTTCCCTTTTTTTGTAAATTCATAAATACTTTTGGATGCATTGTTTTAATGAATTGTTTTAGTCTAGCATAATTAATGTTAAGTAAGTGTATTAGTGTATGATTAGTGTCACTAATCATAATTTTAATTATGTACTTAGTTGAGTTAATCCATCATATCGTAAATCGATCGGATTAATTGATTTCCCGATTCATCGCACCGATGAACTTGATTCAAATTGAGTTGAATTTCTTCATGAACCTTGTTAATCACTTTGATTAATTTCTAATGACTACTGATTAGGTTATAATTGGCTATTAAATACTGATTAGGTCGTAGTTGCTAACCTGGTTTAATGTCGGATGTTACACATTTGAACTTGATGACCTTCGAACTTATGTGTAAGTTCGTGTGAATCAGAAGCCCTACAAACTTGTTAGTATGTTCGAGAGAGGCCTTCGAACTTGTAGATGTTTTTTTATCTAAGTTCGTAGGCTCCTCAAGTTCATAAGCACTGTTCCTGATGAACAAGTTTGAAGTCGGCCCCTTGAACATCAAAACTTCCGATTTAATACTTTTTAGACTTTAATGACCAATGAATCTAGTCCTAAAAGGTTCAAATAAACTTTATTGATGTTTTATTTTAAGTTTTATAGCCCTAGACGCACTATTTTGAAACACCTAGCCTTCGGTTATATCAAACCCAAAATACACAATTTTCAGCCCTAGACAAGTTCGTAGTCGCGTGATATAAGTTCAAGATCCCCTTTCTAAGTTCGTGAGGAGTTATGTTCGAGATTAGGTGACTGAAATTAATGTTGTTGCCCTATTTATACCCACAACTGTGTTTCAAACTTAGCTCACTTAAGTTCGTTCGAACTTAGGTGTCCACGAACTTAAGTCAAAAACTTTGAAAATTTTTCAACATTTTCAACTTTTTCAACTTTTGTAACTCTTTCAACTTTCACTACTTTTTCAACTTTTCAGAACACTTCACCCTAAGCAAATAGATTATCATGGAATTTTTGTTTTTCCAACTAAAATTCATCCTAGTAACTGACCGCGTTCCTATTTATTAAAAATAAAATGAACTTAAAATAAAATAAGATAAAATTAAGTAAAATAAAATAAAATAAATAATCTTAAATGCATGAAATAAAAAATAAGTACGTAAACTAAATCTTTTTTGCGAGAGTGTGATAGAAGGTTCATTCAGATAGCTTTGCCAATGCACTTTCGGTGTTGCACTTCCACAATTTGGAATTTTTTGATTCCTTTTGTTGTTTGTTGTAACATATACACCAAGTCGATTGTTGGTATATTTGTCCACTTAGACACTCAACACTTAGAATTTTCCTTTGGCCTTTTTATTTATCAAGAAATCACCCTATGTGTCCCACACTTAGACATACTTCTGTGATAAAGACAGACATACAATTATGACTTTTCGGTATTTGCGAATCATCTTTAAAAGGCAAACTTCGGACACAGTTCTGTATTTACTTACAACAGAGTGTCTTAGTTTGTCTTAGGGTAGAACATACTTCTTTTATTTTATCAAGACAGCGGTGACAGGTCTGTACTTACGAACAACAAAGCAACATGTCTTGCTATATTGAGTCAAAACAGCGGTGACAAGTCTGTACTTACGTACAACAAAGTGACATGTCTTGACTCTCTTTACATTTCATGCTTGCTCTTTTTTAAAATGTATTTTAATGAAGCCATACATCCCCAAGACTGATTTACATACCTCATTCATAATTATTGTATGTGAGCCTCTAACACAGAAATTAAGACCTTTTGGTCATACATCTAAGTTAGTTACACATATGATATGTTCTTGATTGTTTTATTAGCTTTTAGGAAACCTTCATGTTTTATGTCTACCAACATATCAGACTATGAACATGTATATCACTTTGATTTTATAGCGCATTATGTGTGAAAGCTTAACACTTAGAGCTTTAATGATTGTGCTAATTTTCATCACGTTAAACTTTGGACTCTAAGACTTCTCTCTTTATTTTCATTTTTCTCTTTTTTTAAAAACTTTTTATGGTTCTCTCTGTTTTTTCTTTTCTTTTTCTCTTTTTGTTTTAAGTAAAGTAACTAATAAGACAAACTAATAACTTAAAAATATTTAAAAGAAAAAGTCTACCGAGGTCAAGTTACTCTGGATTACGCATTCCATTTACTTGGACTAACAACTCAAAGCGTGATCTATCAAATGCTTTTGTGAACAAATCCGCATTGTTGTCTTCAGTTGGAACTTTTACCAATTTTATTAGGCTTTTATCAGCACAGGCACGAATAAAATGATATCTTATATCTATGTGCTTAGTCCAACTATGCATTATCGGATTATTGGTTATTGCAATCATGGATGGGTTGTCTATCCTAATGGGAGTATGAGTATAACTCAAACGATAATCCCGCAATTGTTGTTGAATCCACAGAACCTGTGAGTAGAAACTCCTCGCAGCTACATACTCGGCCTCGTATGTTGATATGGCTAGCGAAGTCTATTTCTTGCATTTCCAGGGCACCAGTCTCCCTCCTACGAACTGACAACCACCCATTGTAGACTTTCTACTCAAGCTACACCCTCCATAATATGAGTCTGTGTAAGCTTCCAAATCCATATCTCCATCAGCATGATACCAAAGTCCCAGCTTCGGTTTCGACTTCAGGTACCTCAGAATCCGCTTCACAGCTTTCATGTGCATCTCCTTGGGGTTAGCTTGAAACCTGTCACAAATACAAATAGCAAACATTATGTCAGGTCGAGAAGCAGTTAATTACATAAGTGACCCGATCATGGCCCGATATAATGTCAGATCCACATCAGTATCACTATTGGTACTCGGTCCAAGATTGTGATTGACTTGAATTGGAGTACTGAAATGTGTTGTAAGCTTTGTTCCTTCCATCCTGAAGCGTTCTAATATTTCGTAGACATACTGCGTCTGATGAACGAACATCTCCTCCTTTCATTGTTCAACTCGTAAACCCAGAAAGAAGTTCAGCTCTCCCATCGCACTCATCTCAATCTTGGACTTCATAACCTTCTCGAAATCTTTGCACATTTGTTTATTTGACGACCCAAAGATGATGTCGTCCACATAAACTTGTACCAGTATGAAATCGTCACATTTCTTTTTAATGAACAGTTACCTATCTACTCTCCCTCTCTCGAACCCATTTGTGAAGACCACCCCTTACGGGGCAGTTCTCACGAGTCTAGGTCCCACATCATGCAATACGATATCAACCATTACTAAGATAGAGTAATTAATTGCGGAATTAAAAATTACAGTACAAAATATTAGGATTAAGTTTAATACAGATTACAGTTTTTAAATTAAACTTATAAAGGGCACAAGTCTAATCTAATTCATATCATCATAAAATCAAGATACCAGACCATCATACTAGCATCATCCAATTAGTACCAAAAGGGTTGCTGAGTAGAGTTCTATGAAACTTCTGGCTTGATCTTTGTAAGACCTAAGAACTAGGTCCGGCAGGTGACTTTCCTTTGTCTTTTCCTGTAAAAATGTTATGTAGCAACTGTAAGCAATGCCTAGTGAGTAAATAGATTTTCAAATTAACATGCAATGTCAAGCGGATCATCATTCTAGCGTGATATGTCTTGGCTGCCGCTACAGCCCTCATGATTGAGACATAGTAGTCATAGAGTCGGATGATGCTCAAGCCACGCTCACACTTAAATCGTGGGGATCAGCCACATACTGGGATAGCTACCAGTAAATCAACGTGGCGGAACATCGGAGGTCAATAGAACTGGAGAAAAAGTCAGGTCTAGAACAATAGACCAATCAAGGCTAATCAAGCTTAATCAATATGTCAAAATATATGCAATGATGAAGCATACGTATTCAAGGTCATGATAGCAGAAATCTTAAAGCAATATCTGAAATGAACAGTAAAAGCAATATCATATGAAATGATAAGTCAAATAACTATCATGATCCACTGGGCAACACCCAACCATAGTGTGCACAGGTCACAATCCAGCTGATAATATGAATGTCAAATCAATCTATCATCAACAATATGTCTCAACCGGAAATTCAGGCATGTTAAATCTGAATATCTATAACTCACAGTGTTGGGTCTTTATCAAACAGATGTAAAATCTGCCACCTGAGTTATCTCAGGATTTTATCTCAATCTGTTCTCTGTCAAATCAAATCTTTGACCCACTTTATAAATCTTTAAATCTTTGTTCAGAATTTCACTGAACCTGTCAAGAATTATCATGTCAAATCATATCAATATCATCATCTTTATCTTTAAATTCCTTATTTTATCTGATTCTGATAACTTGTTCATTCATATATCATCTTTCATTAATGTTCTTTGTTTCATATATTCTCAAAGGTCAATATATATATATATATATATATATATAAATATATTTAACCATTTTGCTAATCATCTTGTTATTTTATGCGTTGTCCAAGTTTTTTATACAATATATTCGAATTTAGGGATTGGGTTTCGAGTTTACACTTACATTCGAATATTTAGAAGAATAAATTCGAACTAAATTCGAATAAATATACCAATTTTTGAACTCCATACATTAAATTCGAACCACCCATCGAATTTGATGAGCAAAATTCGAATATATATATATATATACACTAAATTAGAGACAACATTCAAATGTAATGTTCAAAAGTTGGTCAAACTCAAATTCCAAATCAATTTCTAAAATATTAAATTCAATTGGAGTCATAAATTCAATCCTTGTATTAAATTCGAAAAGATCTTTCGAATTTGATTGTTAAATTCGAACCACTTTAGAATTTATGGACAAACTCGAATAAGGAGGTTTAAATTCGAATATATTTTCGAATTTAGTTAAAAATTCGAGTTTGTTCATTAATTTCGAGTTTGTTCTTGGCATTCTCGAATTTGTTCATATTTACAGCTTTTAAACATGAATTTCAAAGCCATAAATCACGAATATAATGAGTATTAAGCCTAGGTTCGTTTATTTTATACTTAATCTAGTTAAAAACTTAGGCTAAATTAACTTTAATCATACAAAATAATTAAATTCGAATTTATTCTTAAAACCGAAAATATAAAAGCTTAAAAATATCGATTCTTACCTCAAATTCGTACGAAATCACGTATGGAATAGCAGATTTGTGTAGAATTCTTCAAGATCTTTCCGATGACGTATAAAACTTGATAATCGGACGGTCGGTTTGGGAGATAATTTAGAGAGAGAGTAGAGAGAAAATAAAGAGAGAGAGTAGAGAGAGTGGATGAGTGTCAAATGGTTCATAATCTCGTTTATATACTTCATTTAGTTATATTTGCTACTTAACCTACTTTTACTTTTGTATCTTATATCTCTTTTATTTAATTTCTTTAATAATTTAATAAATCATAATTTAAATATTTATATAATTTAATTAAATATTTCATAACTTAATTAGATTATAATTCAATTAATGTAATAATATTACATTATCGGTTCAAATACTGAATTTAATACTAAATCAAAAGTTAGGTTGTTACAGAATGGGCTCCACCACGCACAAACTTTGTCCCCGAAGTTAGCTATGTTCGAATAGACTGGGATATGTTGCTTTCATGACATCTTCAGATTCCCAAGACTGATGCGAACCTTTGTGGTATTTCCACTGGACGAGCACCATCTGTATATCTTTATTTTTAAGCTTCTTGGTCTTCGAGTCCAGAATACGTTCTGGCTCTTCAACCACTTTAAGATTCTCATCAATCTGCAAGTTAACCTGTGGTATTTGAACTTCTATTTCGTCTGCTAAGCTTTTTCTCAAATGACTGACATGGAATACAGGATGTATTCCAGATAAGTCTGCTGGCAGTTCGAGACGATAAGATTGATTTCCTATCTTTTCGACAATCTTAAACGGACCAATGAATCTCGGAGCTAGGTTGTTTCTCTTTATGAATCTTACCGCATTCTTCATTGGAGATACTTTCAGCATCACCCAATCGTTAACTGCAAAGCTTATGGATCTGTGTCGATTGTCATAATATGACTTCGGCTTGCTTTGAGCTTCAAGAATGTTCCTTCTAACAAGTTGAATCTTCTCATGTGTTAACTGTAGAAGGGCAGGACCTGCTATTGGCGATTCGCCTGTTTCACGCCAACAGGTAGGAGTTCTGCACTTTCTTCCATATAAAGCTTCAAAAGGAGCCATCTTGATCGTAGAATGATAACTGTTGTTGTAAGAGAATTCGACCAACGGCAAGTGGTGATCCCAGTTACCACCTAGATCAAGAACACAGGCACGAAGCATATCTTCGAGAGTAAGGATAGTACGCTCACTCTGGCCATCTACATTAGGATGATAAGCAGTACTCATAGAGATCCGAGTACCCATCCCGTCTTGTAGGGCTTGCCAGAATCCAGATGTGAAACGACTATCACGATCAGATACGATAGACTTTGGCACACCGTGACGAGAAATTATTTCGGTTATGTATAATTGTGCCAATCTATCAAGAGAGTATGTTTCTTTCATCGGTATGATGTGAGCTGACTTCGTTAATCGGTCCACGACTACCCAGATGGAGTCGTGCTGCCTCTTGGTTTTCGGCAACTTCGTGATGAAGTCCATTGTTATATGCTCCCACTTCCATTCAGGAACTGGCAGTGGTTGCATATCCCCGAAGGGTTTCTGGTGTTCTGCCTTAACCATCTGACAGACTCTGCAGCTTTCAACATATTTACCGATGTCTTTCTTCATTCCTGGCCACCAACAATCAGCTTTCAGATCAGAGTACATCTTTGAGCTGCCAGGATGAACAGATAACTTGGACTTGAGGGCTTCAGATAGAAGAGTGTTGCGAATAGAACCATATTTAGGAATCCAGATTCGGTTTCCCTGGAGACAATGAAGTCCCAAATGGTTCAAAGATAAGAATTGAAGTTGCCCTTTAAGATTTTCAGAACAAAGATTCTCTTCTTTCAATGCTTCGGCTTGAGCAGATCTGATAACTTCAATAAGATCACAAGAGAATACAACAGGAGTCAGGGCATAGCAACACTTTTCCGGATATACTTTCCTACTCAATGCATCCGCGACCACATTAGCTTTGCCGGGATGATATAGGATCTCACAATCATAGTCCTTGATAAGCTCCAAGGACCGTCGCTGTTTCATATTCAGATCGTTTTGAGTAAAGAGATGTTTGAGACTCTTATGATCGGTGTAGAGCTGACACCGAGTCCCATTGAGATAATGGCGCCAGATTTTTAGAGCAAATGTAACAGCAGCCAACTCAAGATCATGAGTCGGTGCACTTTTCTCGTAGTCTTTCAATTGCCTTAAAGCGTAGGCAATTACTTTTCCCCTTTGCATCAGAACACATCCTAAGCCAGTACCAGATGCGTCGCTATAAACGACAAAATCATCGTTGCCCTCTGGTAAGGCTAGGATCGGCGCTTGAATTAACTTCTGTTTCAAAGTTTCAAATGCCTCTTGCTGTTTATCTGCCCATACGAAAGGTGTATTCTTTCGTGTTAGCATCGTAAGTGGCATAACAATCTTTCGAGAAGTCCTTTATGAATCGCCGATAATAGCCGGCCAATCCAAGGAAACTTCTGATCTCTGAGGCATTGCGAGGCGTTTGCCATTTTTGAACGGCCCCGAATTTAGACGGATCAACGGAAATACCTTCGCCAGAAACAACATGGCCAAGGAATTGAATCTATAAAAGCAACAAAGTAGAGTTTCAAGTTTTGTTCAATCAAAGAACGCTTAAGGAATAGCTCAAGACAATGTAAAGTTATACCTGTCTGAGCCAGAATTCGCACTTAGAAAATTTTGCATAGAGTCTTTCTTTTCTCAGTAACTCTAGCAATTGCCGCAAATGAATAGCATGATCAGCCTCCATTTTGGAGTAAATCAGAATATCGTCTATAAATAGGATAACTGACATATCCAGCATCGGTCTGCACACGCGATTCATGAAGTCCATGAACGCCGCTGGTGCATTTGTTAAGCCGAACGGCATCACGAGACATTCGTAATGACCGTATCTTGTTCGGAAGGCTGTCTTCGGAATATCCTCATGTCTTACTTTTAACTGATGATACCCAGAACGAAGATCGATTTTCGAGAAATAGCTGGGTCCTTGTAGCTGATCAAATAGATCATCAATTCTGGGCAGAGGATACTTATTCTTTATTGTGACTTTGTTCAACTCCCGATAATCGATGCTCATTCGAAAAGTTCTGTCTTTCTTCATAACGAATAAGACAGGTGCACCCCACGGAGATGAACTCGGTCGGATAAATCCCTTTTCTAACAGCTCTTGCAACTGCTTTGATATTTCCTGCATTTCTGCAGGTGCAAGTCTGTAAGGGGCTTTAGCGATGGGAGCCGCACCAGGAACCAAGTCAATACCGAACTCGACTTGACATTCTGGTGGCACTCCGGAAATATTATCAGGAAACATGTCTTGAGACTCGCAGACGATTGGAATATCGGTTATTGATTTCTTTTGGGCTTCAGGGATAGATTCAGATGAGACATAACATATGTAAGATTAATGACCCTTAGACAGATATTTATGGGCTTTTTCACCTAAAATAAAGCAGTGAGCACCTTTTCGCTTCTCGCCTTTGATTTCCAATACTCGGCCGTCTGAAGACTTGATTCTAATGATCTGACGGTTGCAGACGATCGTAGCCTCATTATTCATTAGCCAGTCCATGCCGATAATGACGTCGAACTCTTTCAACGGAATCGGGATAAGTTTGAGGTTGAATACGATGTTATTGACGAGTAGAGTGCAATTTCGGTATACAGAATCAGCCATAACGTAACTGTTACTGGCCGTCTCAATGTCAAGTACTACGGGAAGCTTCAATGGAGATTTATATAATCTTTGTGCAAAAGATGTTGATAAGAAAGAACGACTAGCACCGGAATCGAATAATACGCGAGCAGGGATTGAGTTAAGCAGGAACGTACCGGTAACTACGTCAGGTGTTTCTTTTGCTTCCTCGGCTGTTATTTGAAAAGCTCGAGTCCTTGCGGTCGGAGTAGCAGCTGAACTCTTCATCGTAGATCCTCCAGCTGACGACTGTGACTGTCCTCGTTGCCCGCTGCAACACTGATACATGAAGTGTCCTCTTTTCCCGCATTTCGCACATCCACGTCCTTGCTGTGGGCACTCTTCACTGCTGTGACCAATTTTGTTGCAAGCAAAGCATGTGACGTCATCTGGATTGCACAATCCCATGTGTGATTTTCTACATCTCTTGCAGAATCATGGCTCGTTTGTCAATGAGTAGGCTTGCGCTTTCGGTTGGGATTGTTGAGATTGCTGGGTCTGAGATTTGTTTGGCCTGAAGAATCTGCCGAATCTCTGTTTCTTCGGAGGAGAAGGACATGTCGGGTTCGCTGATGGAGCATAGAGCTGATCGCCATACTCTAGATATCCTCTCTTAATCTGTCTTGCAGCTTCAACCATCTCGAAATAACTCTTATACTTTATTGCACTCATCGGATGTCGGTATCTTGGGTTGAGTCCTCCGCGGAATCTATTCATCTTCCTTTCCTCAGTAGCTACTTGATATGAGGAGTAACCGCAAAGCCGAGAGAATTCGTGCTCGTATTCATCAACAGTCTTTGTTCCCTGAGTCAGCTGCATCAATTGGACTTCCATCTAATCTTGTTGGTCGATCGGGCAATACTTCGCGTTAAACATATCTAGAAATTGATTCCTTTCTAAAGTCTGAATCACTTCCTCTCCATAGATACTCCTCTGAGTTTTCCACCAGGCTCGAGCAGCTCCAACAAACAACGCAGACGCATAACTCACTTTCTTCGATTCTAAGCAATCAGAGATTCTGAAAATCTCCTCAGTATGGCTGATCCAATCTATCGCCTGAATTGGATTGACTATACCTTCAAAGTTAAGGGCACCGCTGGCTTTGAAGTCCTTGAACTTACAGCCTTTAGGATGCTCGATTTGGATTTCAGGGGTAGAGTTATCAGAATCAGATTCGTCATTCTGGACTTGTTTATCTTTTCTCTTATTTTCTTATCTTCACGTCTTTTAGCTTCGGCCTCATCTCTGGCCTGAAACTGTTCTTGCATTATTTTATTTTGTTGCTCAGAGTGTTGGGCTAACAATTGTTGCATCATTTCAAACGTTTGTTGTGGGGTCATGTTTCTTGGTATGTCATTTGATCCTGATCCTGATCCTGACATCTTAGCTGAAAATTAAAATCATTTAACTATCAGTTTATAGACTTAGATCTATGTACCTTTTTCCCATCCTAACAGTCTGTACATCCTATCTCAGTTCAAACCACTTAAATGACTGATATATATGTATTGCTTCAGTTTGAGACCAAGTATACTCACGTAATACTTGATTCACTCAAACTATGGGCTCTGATACCATCCTGTGAAGACCACCCCTTACGGGGCAGTTCTCACGAGTCTAGGTCCCACATCATGCAATAGGATATCAAGCATAACTAAGATAGAGTAATTAATTGCGGAATTAAAAATTACAGTACAAAATATTAGGATTAAGTTTAATACAGATTACTGTTTTTAAATTAAACTTATAAAGGGCACAAGTCTAATCTAATTCATATCATCATAAAATCAAGATAAATCTACCCAGACCATCATATTATCATCATCCAATTAGTACCAAAAGGGTTGCTGAGTAGAGGTCTATGAAACTTCTGTCTTGATCTTTGTAAGACCTAAGAACTAGGTCCGGCAGGTGACTTTCCTTTGTCTTTTCCTGTAAAAATGTTATGTAGCAACTGTAAGCAATGCTTAGTGAGTAAAATAGATTTTCAAATTAACATGCAATGTCAAGCGGATCATCATTCTAGCGTGATATGTCTTGGCTGCCGCTACAACCCTCATGATTGAGACATAGTAGTCATAGAGTCGGATGATGCTCAAGCCACGCTCACGTTTAAATCGTGGGGATCAGCCAAATACTGGGCTAGCTACCAGTAAATCAACGTGGCAGAACATCGGAGGTCATTACCAAGTTCAATTGAACTGGTGAAAAAGCCAGGTCTACAACAATAGACCAATCAAGGCTAATCAAGCTGAATCAATATGTCAAAATATATGCAATGATGAAGCATACGTATTCAAGGTCATGATAGCAGAAATCTTAAAGCAATATCTGAAATGAACAGTAAAAGCAATATCATATGAAATGATAAGTCAAATAACTATCATGATCCACTGGGCAACACCCAACCATGGTGTGCACAGGTCACAATCCAGCTGATAATATGAATGTCAAATCAATCTATCATCAACAATATGTCTCTATCGGAAATTCAAGCATGTTAAATCTGAATATCTATAACTCAAAGTGTTGGGTCTTTATCAAACAGATGTAAAATCTGCCACCTGAGTTATCTCAGGATTTTATCTCAATCTGTTCTCTGTCAAATCAAATCTTTGACCCACTTTATAAATCTTTAAATCTTTGTTCAGAATTTTATTGAACCTGTCCAGAATTATCATGTCAAATCATATCAATATCATCATCTTTATCTTTAAAATCCTTATTTTATCTGATTCTGATAACTTGTTCATTCTTATATCATCTTTCATTAATATTCTTTTTTTCATATATTCTCAAAGGTCTATATATATATATATATATATATATATATATAACCATTTTGGTAATCATCTTGTTATTTTATGCGTTGACCAAGTGTTTTATTCAATATATCCGAATTTAGAGAGTGGGTCTCGAGTTTACACTTACATTCGAATATTTAGAAGATTAAATTCGAACTAAATTCGAATATATATACCAATTTTTGAACTCCATACATTAAATTCGAACCACCCATCGAATTTGATGAGCAAAATTCGAATATATATATATACACTAAATTAGAGACAACATTCAAATTTAATGTTCAAAAGTTGGTCAAACTCAAATTCCAAATCAATTTCTAAAATATTAAATTCAATTGGAGTCATAAATTCAATCCTTGTATTAAATTCGAAAACATCTTTCGAATTTGATTGTTAAATTCGAACCACTTTAGAATTTATGGACAAACTCGAATAAGGAGGTTTAAATTCGAATATATTTTCGAATTTAGCTACAAATTCGAGTTTGTTCATTAATTTCGAGTTTGTTCTTGGCATTCTCGAATTTGTTGATATTTACA
Source organism: Centrapalus pauciflorus (assembly GCA_020465985.1). Classification (NCBI taxonomy): domain Eukaryota; kingdom Viridiplantae; phylum Streptophyta; class Magnoliopsida; order Asterales; family Asteraceae; genus Centrapalus; species Centrapalus pauciflorus. The sequence continues at coordinate 231,182 of JAANYP010000721.1, read as the reverse complement.
GCTTTTAAACATGAATTTCAAAGCCATAAATCACGAATATAATGAGTATTAAGCCTAGAATCATTTATTTTATAATTAATCTAGTTAAAAACTTAGGCTAAATTAACTTTAATCATACAAAATAATTAAATTCGAATTTATTCTTAAAACCGAAAATATAAAGGCTTAAAAATATCGATTCTTACCTCAAATTTGTACAAAATCACGTATGGAATAGCAGATTTGTGTAGAATTCTTCAATATCTTTCCGATGACGTATAAAACTCGATAATCGGACGGTCGGTTTGGGAGATAATTTAGAGAGAGAAAGTAGAGAGAAAATAAAGAGAGAGAGTAGAGAGAGAGTGGATGAGTGTCAAATGGTTCATAATCTCCTTTATATACTTCATCTAGTTATATTTGCTACTTAACCTACTTTTACTTTTGTATCTTATATCTCTTTTATTTAATTATCTTTAATAATTTAATAAATCATAATTTAAATATTTATATAATTTAATTAAATATTTCATAACTTAATTAGATTATAATTCAATTAATGTAATAATATTACATTATCGGTTCAAATACTGAATTTAATACTAAATCAAAAGTTATGTTGTTACACCATTGTCCAAAAGGTGAGTAGACAGTGTCTCGTTGCACGCCCTAAGTGCTTGATGTAATCCATACAGAGCCTTATCCAGTCTATATACTCTATCTGGATACTTAGGATCAGTAAACCCTGGTGGTTGCTCGAAATACACCAATTCTTTCACTTTTCCTTACAAGAAGGCACTTTTGACGTCTAGTTGATAGACTTTGAAGCCTTTGAAGGATGCAAAGGCAAGAAACAGTCGAATTGCTTCAAGCCTTGCTACTGGTGCAAACACCTCATTATAATAAATCACTTCTTCTTGGTTAAACCCCTTTACTACGAATCTTGCCTTGTTTCGTGTAACGATGCCTCGATTACCCCTTTTGCACTTAAAGACCCATTTACTCCTAGTTCTCACACCAGCATTTGGTTTCCCAATGATGTCTTCAATTGGATGATCCTTATTTACTCTCGATAATTCAATTGCATCGACCTGAAGATTTCCTCCTAGATAAGATCCTATTTCGCCTAGCGGGGGTGTGACTTCAGACGGAACAACATCCTCCTCGTGATCACTATCTTCTGAGGCTGAATTGTTTATCTGATTGTCATTCGTAGGCAACAAAGGTTCTTCATTTGTTAGGGACCCCTCTTCTGTCGATATATTTTCAGATGTTGTGGGAATGCTTGAATTTGGAAAGACCCTATCCTCGTCATTAAGATTTAAGGATGAAAAGTCGTTTTCCACAATTCCTGCATCACCACTAAAAGGAATGTTAAATGATTCAAACACTGAGTCATAATCAAATAACCATTCTGGACCAATTTGGGGTTCATGTGAATAACTTGTTACATTAATGTTCAACACAATTTCTACTGTACCAGTAGTTTTACTAAAAACCCTCTTGTTTGGTGAATTTAAGACATAACCTAGGAAGTATCCTTCGTCAGCCTTTTCACTAAACTTAGCTTGATGTTTTGTTTTTAACAAGGTACATGGTACCCCAAATGGTTCAAAACCAGTTAAATTTGGTGGTCTTTAATTTAAAATCTCATAATAGGTTTTATTCAAAGATTTGACAGTAAGGACACTGTTTAACACATGACACACGGTATTCACTGCCTCCTCGCAAAACATAGTGGGAAGCTTTGAATCCAGGAGCATAGTCCTTGCTCCCTCAATCAATGTCCTGTATTTCCGTTCTGCCACCCCATTTTGTTGTGGCTCATATGGTGCACTAAATTTGTTGGTACAGCCAGTGTGACGATAGCAGTCTAGGTATGTAATCAATAGTCTTTTGTAATAGATCAGGCTTTGCAAATACAAGTTATATATGTTTGATATTGTTTGTGTATGATATTTACATTTGCATGATAAGTTCAAAGATAAGTTCAAAGATAAGTTCTAGAACAAGTTCAAAGGCTAGGGTTCGAACTTAGTGAAGCGAAGTTCCAATAGTGTTGGACAATTTCGTGAGCTTGGGCCTAAACGAACTTGTTTAAGTCAAGTTCGAACTTAATCCTTATAATTAAGTGTTAATCCGTTTTAATTAGTGACTTTGGCAGAAATTAGTGATCAGAGCTCGTATTAGTGCACATACGATCTTGTGTGATTTCAGAGAGTCTTTCAGAGAAATACACATGTCGGGTCGTTCATCGAATCGGCTATCATTGTTTTCGTCTCCGGTTTCTCTGTGTGATCGATCCATTAAACCGCTAACGAGGATTCCACACTCGTTGGAAGGTGTCACGTCAAGATCAGATCCGTGCTATAGGTGACCTTACAAGTGGTATCAGAGCCATTCGAGTGTTCGTCGCGTTCTTCGTGTTACAACAAACATTCTTGGTTTCTTGACGTTTTTACCGGATTTTTCACGTATTCTCGAAGTTTTTCTGAGTTCTTCAAGCAAGGTAACGGGGAAAAATTCACATTAGTTCACTTTTTTAGTCGAAATCGGCGTTTTTAATCTTAAAAACATTGGTTTAATCTGAAATCTTTCAAAAATTGAATTTTAGGCTGTTTCTCGAACTTGCGGCGCTCGAACTTAAGGGGGGTATTAGGGTTCTTAGAACTTGTTAGAATACGCTCCTCTCGAAGTTGTTTTACGGCTTCATTCGAATTTAACTGGAATTCGAAGTTGTCAGTTTCGAAGTTGTCAGATTCGAAGTTGTCAGAAAATTAGGGTTTTCTCCAACTTAACTGGGGTTCGAACTTGTTAGAGAATCTAGGGCTTCTCGAACTTACACTCAGTTGAACTTGTTGAGTTCGAACTTAAAACCATTCGAATTTAATTTACAAAACGAATTTGAAAAAAATTTATTCGAACTTGCATAAGTTCGAAGGATTTATTTTAAATTAAATTGTTTAAGTCCGAAAACAAAAAGTTTTTGAAAGAATGTCGAGTTTGCAAAAATTCCTGGAAATGAACCATGAGTTTGGCAAAGCAAATCCTCCACCTAAGTTGATGAAACAGGAAGATTACTACTGGTGGAAGGATAGGTTTGCTGACTTTGCAAGATTCAATGACATGCGTATGTGGATATGCATTGATGAGGGATATGTTCCTCCTACGCAAGAGCTTGAATGCGGACAAAGAGTCTTGACGTATCAGAACATGAAAGATGACGACAAGAAAATTTATGTGGCCGAGAACCGAGCTTCTTCGATTATCAGAATGACATTAGCTCAGGAAATCCTACATACATTGAGGAATCATATGACTTCTAAAGAGCTTTGGGATGCTCTAGAGAAGAGATGTGAGAGAAATACCAGGGTACGCAAGGGAAGAACAGAGATGCTGAAGCAGCAATTTGCCATCTTCAAAGCACTGAAGAATGAGACGCTAGATGAGACAATTACTAGATTCTATCATCTGCTAACTGAACTTGACAATCACAATGTTGAGTATCAAGAGACTGAGAAGATAGAAAAACTTCTGAATGCCAGAGCCTTTATGGCTGAGGTAACTGAGACTAGGGGGGATAGAGCGGAAGAAGAAGCAGAGGACACCCAGCAGACAGAATCAAGTCATTTGTTGGTGGAAAAGTCAGAGGAGCAAACCATTCTACAGTTTGCATGTCAAATGGCTAATGTGGAGTCGGACCGCAAAAAGGTAATTCTAAACTTTTCTACATTTCACGATTTATGTGTTTTAATTGCTACTTTAAATTATAGATTTAGTCTACTTCTAGAGACACATAACACCTTAACACCTCAGGTTCAATCTTTAAATCAGATAATGCTAGTCTTCTAGATATTAAGGAAGATTTAAGGAATAAGCTAAAAGCATATGCACCGGACGTGATAGTTCTAAAGACAAGGAAAGTGAACAATGTGTCAGAATAGAACTCATGTACGAGCATGTTGAAGCTTTAACCAAAGAACTCACTCTTAAAGATGTAGAGCTAGCCGAATCTAGAGTTAAAGTTGGCGACGCCAATAGCAAGCTTGAAAAGTTTAGGAACTTGTCTCTAAACCTAAGAAAGATCTTAGAAGCTCAACGGCAGTCTAAGAAGCCAGTAGGCCTAGGTTATCAAGAGAGTCCTCCACCGTTCAACAACAACTACATGCCTCACCCTCAGGATCAAACCACTGAACCGGTTGAATCAGAGGTAGCAACAGTAACTGAATCTGGAAAGGATAATTCAATTAAGGTATCTACCACTACCTCTAAGATTAAGGAAGTCAAATTTGTGCAGTCTACTAGTGACACTATACTAGGAGAAGCTAAACCTGTTATTGATAATCAGCAAGAGGAAGTGATCACTATGGTTGAATTGAATGAAAATGACACTAGTGAGACACCTAAATCAAGTGGTACTTATAAGAAGCCGATTGATAAGATGTCATGCTTTAAATGTCATGAGAAATGACATGTTGCGTCTAGCTGTCCTTATAAGAAAGTAGAGTCTACATCTTCTAAACAGAGTCTAGACCTACTATAGGGAAGTAAGATCAACCAGCCCTAAGACCAGTACCTAGTATTGCTTGCACAAGTAGTTCTCAACTTACTGAGAAGAATGTGAATGCAACACCTAGGATAAATGCTAAACACATACCGGTGTCGGTAAGACAAAAAGAAGTGATTAGGACACATTCTCCGAATAGAGTTCCTAGTCAGTCTAGGTCAGGACCGCAAAAGGATATAGGAGTACAACACCAAGAAGGACTTGCACTCCAGTTAGGTCACATACTCCTCAAAGACAAAAGACACCTGGTAGAGCCCAGGGATATCAGAATGAAATGCATTATAATAAAAACTATTCTAGGGCTCAACAACAGATGCCAGCCCAAAGGCCAAGATTGAATGTTCATCACTCAGCACCACAAGAAGTTCTCAATCAAAAACCCAAGTCATCTGAAAGGAGAGATGGGAATTTTAAGGAGTTCACGTATGTGGATGAGAATGGTATTACCAAGTCAATCATGGGTTGGGTTCCCCGTGATAACTAACTTGTTTTTTTTTTCATGTGCAGGAGCTAACTACAGGTCTAAACAACAAATGGTTCGTCGACAGTGGTTGCTCTTGTCAAATGACTGGGGAAAGGAGTATACTCACAGACTTCAAGGGAGGGAACAAGGGATTTGTATCATTCGCTGGGAACAAGGGAGGACATATTACTGGAACAGGAGTGATCACTAACGGGACAATCACACTTGATCAAGTTTACTCATCGATGGGAACAATTTGTCTACTATCTAAAGCTTTAGAATCCAAATCTATACTATGGCACAGACGCATGACACACTTGCACCTAAGGAAAATGAACTACATTACGAAAAATGGCCTGGTGCAAGGCGTTCCACTGAAGAGTTTTCAGTTTGATGACAAGTGTGTCCCGTGCATGAAGGGAAAACAACATAAGAAGTCTGTAGGTCCCGAGAGGTTCCCAAAGTATATAGCTTTAAGCTGTAGAGGGGGGGTGAATACAGCAATTTAAAAACTACAGACTATTTTTTCAATGTTTGTATGTATTATCAACAAATTGTTAATTACAAACAAGCTTGAATGCGGAAAGGTTCAAGCTGAGATGACAGATACAACAGTATGCTCACTAGTCTAATACTAACTCAAACTAGCTTACAATGAATACACTCACTAAGAAGCACTCACTGTGTTTACAAGACTTAGAGGGACAACTTATGTAGAACAGCTTAGACACAAGTAAACTGTATTACACAGGCAGGCTTGCATGCATGAAAAGAACACACTTGCACGTTCACTCTTGGCTTCAGCACTTAGCTTTTTTTTGGCTTATTCTTTCTGACCTTAGAAGCTTCCTTTTATACTCACTCTGAGGATCTAAGAGAAACTTCTTCATTGGACGGAATGAAAAAGGAGAAGTCTTGTTTGAAAAGACCACATAACTTTTCTGCACTTTTCTGAAAAGCAGACTTGTCTTCACATGTGCAGAACTTTTGTCTTTTCACTTTGTCTACTGTGGCATTGCCTTTAACCAAATAAGGAATGTCAACTTTGCGTCTTTCTTCATTGTAAAGGCCTATTTTGATATAAGAAAAAGGTCTGTCACCATTTTTCAAATAACCTTTTGTCTTCATGTAACAGAACAGCTTGGGCAGGCAGAGCAGTTCTGATTTCCACTTTGTCTTCGACTTTGTAAACTGATCTTGTAGCCAAAAACAATACATGAGGACTTGGAAACACATTCCATAAAGTGTTTAGCCTGTTCACAAAGAACAGGTTCTGTTCACAAAGAACAGAACCCTTGTAAAATGCCCAAGCTGCTCACCAGTGTAGGGCAGCGTAGACAGTTTATGTCCAGCCTGTTCAGCAGACAAAACAGCTTGGACAGACTGTCTTAGTTGCAACACATGCAACACGTAGAACAGCTTTGGACTGATATTGCGAATCACTTTTTAGGTATTATTAAGACATAAACAAGCCTTAACTTTTACCCTCAAGAGCATCAACAGGTTTGATTAATAATCTCCGCCTCAGATGCAGAACAGGTTTGACTGAGGCCTTTTTATGCCTAACAATCTCCCCCTATTTGCAATAACCAGTCTAAGCTGGCCTTATCAAAATCCACCATATATTTTTACAGTACATTTGTTGAACACAATTACAACATCAACATAAAGTAAAAGATCAGTTTATATATATACTGATTTTTTATTACATTAGAACAACACATGTTCTTACAAAAGTACAACTAATGTACTGATGTATATTACAACTAATGTAAAAGTAAATTACAACATATGTAAAATAGAGTACAACTAATGTACATTGGACTGTTTTTGTTGGGAACAGAAAATGGTAAGCCTGTCCAACTGATTGACAGCTTCCATTCTTCACCTGCCCAGATGGCAGATGGACTTCATCACACTGGAGGGACACCTTCAAACATCTTTTCAAGTTGCTCTCTGGTATCCTCAAGCTCTTGAATTTCACTTCTTATAAACATGAACTTGGGATCCTCAAGTTCTCCTCTCTCAAAGAAGCCTCTGAGCTGATCCCAGATGGCTGCTCTCCACTTAGTAGACGGCCTAAATGAAACTGCAAGTCTGAAGGCCACAAGTTGTCTCAGATCTACTTTGTACAGATCTGATGCTCTCTGAAAGCATTTCTTCTGAGTTAAGGGATCCACAAAGAATGCCCCCAGCTCAGGCTCTTCAATAATCTTGCCATCTTCAAACTCTATTCCACTTGGCAGGCTGTAATCAACTCCTTTTATTTCAATGGCATAATCACCTTGTTCAATCAGTGTAAGGAGTAGTTCCATTTCAGTGTCCTTCCTTGTCCTCCTGGCCTTAATTTTTGGATGTGTCACCAAGACACCTTCACTTGCTTCTTTGGAGATCAGGCCAAGGTTTTTTACTCTCTCCATCAGTTTCTTGACATATGCCCTGATTGTCTTAGCCGTTTCTGACTTTGACTCACTCAGAGCAACTGCCAGTTCAATCCATTCTCTGTACCCCATCTATGCTACGTCAGTGTAGTCATAAGTTTCCAATTCAGGGCCTGTTGCACCCATCTTTGTTATTTTCAACTTCCACTGACTGCCTTTTCTTGATATAGGGACAACTTTGACAATTGCTGCCTTGGCAAGCCTTCTTTCAGCAACATCTTGAAATTTTTTGTTTGCCAGGTTGTCAAAATGGTATTGAACTCTTGCATGAGGCACTGTAGGCTTGGTCACAGAGACCAGAGTACCTTTTTCTTTTTCTGCTTCCTTCTCCCCTGCTGATCCCTTAGCAGCTTCTAATATTCTCTTTTGCACTTCCAGAGTAGACATTTTGACTTTATTTGCTTCTTGAAGTGCAAATGATTTGGCAGCTTTGGCAGATTCTTCTTCTTTTCTACGATCTTCCAGGGCTTGAAGCTGTTCTTCTCTAAACTCAAAATACTTGTGCATAGGAAGACCCATTTCTTTGGCCCTGGCTTTGTGAAATTGGGTTTCTGCTTGTTTCTGCTGAATGGGATCATCTTCTGCTATTTCTTTTCCTTTATCTGCTGTAGTGGTAGCAGCTTGAGGACTTTCCTCCTCCTCTTCTTCTTCTTCCTTTAGGATCAGATGCCTCCTTCTGCTGCTTGGCCTGTCCTCAGGAATGGATTCCTCCCCCTTAGACTGAGCAGGGATTGGAGATTCAACCTGAGTAGACTGAGCAGCATGAGAAGCACCCTCTACTGTACCTGTTGCAAAGATTCCTGCAGGATGACCAGTTTGTGCTGCAGGCACTGGTTTCTCCTTAGGAGTGGAAGTTTTCTCCCCCTTAGATTTGGTTTTAGAGGCAGACGACTTCTCCCCCTTTGAAGGAGATGTACCAGTACCTTCAACACCCGGTCTGCCTGAAGACACAAAGTCATCAGGCTTGCCAGTAGTTTTGGCAGCAGGCCTGGGGCCAACAAGGCTAGTCACTAAGAAAGCCAAATTGTCCTTTACCTCTGCAAGTTGGGAAAGACAGGTCTGAAGAGAAGAGGAATGTGTATCAGCAAGGGAGGTCAGCTTAACAATGTTTTCCCTATCAGACTCTGTGAACAGCAAACTTTGAAGCTGTGCAAAATGTAACTCGAGAGAATCTTGCACATCACCAAGGTTTGAAGACATAGAGTTAGATAGGGAGCCAATTAGTGTGGACAAGCTGGCCAGAGTGGCAGGAAGGGTAGAATTGCAAGAGGTGAGGAGTGGTGACAGCTGTTGGGAAATGGCTATCATTGAGGACACAGAGTCCTGTTGTAGTGAAAGAATGGAGGAGAGGGAGTTGGACACTGTTTGCAGCTGAGCAGTGAGTGCTATCAGCTGTGGAGAATTATCTGTTTGTGGAGTGGCAGGGAAGGAGTCTTTGAACGAATCAAAGAACCCCTTAAGCTGTTCAGACATAGAGTCTGAAATGAGAGAGGGTAGAGAGTTCATGGTAGTTTCCAAAGAACCAACTTTGTTGGTCAGCAGGGAAAGCTGATCCTTCAAAGGTAGATCTTTTGGAGATGGAGGTGTGTGAGTAGACTGTTTAGATTGGGTAGATGGAGAAGATGAGGATGAGGCTAGTGTAGGAGGATGTGATGGAGAGGGAAGAGAAACTTTCGAAAGAAGCTCCATAGCCTGGGCAAAAGTAATATGGCCCAGCTTGGAGGGGTCTAAGGGTCCTTCAGCAGCGGCTGTAGCTGCATCACCAGGAGAAGGGGTTGGTGTTGAGGGCCTTTCAGATGCTGCTTGTGCTGCAACATCCTCATGAAGACCAGTGGTGGTTCCCTCTGCAGTGCCTTGGTGTAAAAGCACCTCATCATTGGGAGATGGAATATGCATTTCAACATCAGCAGTGGTGAAACCTGCTGATGGAGTTTGCATGGAGGGAGCAGCCTCACCAGAGGGATGGTGTGATCCCTGAGGTTCATCAGCTTGGTTTGATGGTCCCTCAGCAGCTGTTAGGTGTAGAACAACTGTATCATGGGGAGCAGAAGATTGAGGCTGATCTTCTGATTGGTCTATACCAGCAGCATGGGCACCTCGTGCAGACTCAGGGTGTGAGGAGATTTGAGTGGGGGACAGTGTGAACACAGTGTGGAGTGGAGAGGACTCCTATCTTTCAATATGCTCAGCCTGTAGGGAGGCTGGGATAGTTGATGTGGCTATCTCCGTTTGTACAACTGGTAACCAGATGGTCGAGGCTGACTCTGGGTAGACTCAGGTTGGAGTGAAGCATGCTCCAATGGGGCTGAACCTTCTCCCAATATAGGAGAGGCAGCAGGGGTTGCTTCTCTTACAACTGAACCCTGTTGAGAGGGAACAGAGGAGCCGGTTGATTTGGCTGTTTTCTTTTTGGAGATGGCTTTTCTGTGGTAGAGAATGGATGAAGTGGGTGATTTGGGAGAGGTGATGAGAGGTTCAGACTGGACAGGTTTTGAGACTGGGTCAGAAATAGGTGGGTTGGCCTGTTCCATAGTCTCAGGTGCCACAAAGGCACCAGCCACAGAAGCTTCAGGGTGATGAGCCTGCTCCCTCTCAGCCATAGAGGCTAAGGGAACAGACTCAGACTGAGCTGGTTTGGCCTTCTTTTTCACAGGCCCAGCTTCAGCAGTTGCCAGAGTCCTTTTTACAAGCTTGGACCTGGCTTTGGATTTTCCTGTGGGAGCAGCAGCTTCTGGATCCACCCTCACAGCAGAGGGTCCTTCCACCAATCCTAACAACCTCCTCATTGGTGTGGATAGAGGAGGCTCATTTGGTAGTACAGGAGTATAGAAAACTCTATTCCCTATTACAGGGAAGGCAGTAGTTTTAAGCAAAGGTTGAGAATTGTATAGTTGCTCACCACAATGATGCTTGAATATGAGGCTCAGAAACCTGGGATAGCAGACAGCAGCTGGTCTTGGCTCTTGTTGCACCTGGTTCCTCATGTTCAGAAATATCCACTGAGCCATATCAATGGTAGTCCCATCCACTAGCTGTAGGACTATTGGTATTTCATCACGACTTAGCTGGTCAAATGAACCAACTTTGCTGCTGAAGCTCATCATCACGGAGGCAAACAGAAATCTATAGGTGGGGGACAACTCCTTCCTATACAGTGTTGCGCCGATTTTAGGTTCTGCTACACCACAGAAGCGTAGCAGATTTCCCATTTGCTCATTTTCAGGCTGGGGCATATCATATGACTCAGCAACAGGCAGATGAAGAACCTCCCTCAGAAGATCAACAGTTATCTCAATGGTCTGAGTCCCATTGAGAATAGTCCCCTTGATGACTTTGGTGTTGGGGTTGTAGGCACAGGTGTACCAGAACTCGTACACCATCTCCTGGTACAGGACACCAGGAGTTGCAGTCATAGCATAGTTCAACGGATGAACTTGCAGAAACTCCACCATTTGATCGTAACCTTTCCCCACATAATTTTTGGGGATAGTAAGGTTTGCAACGTAGTTTGTGGGTTTAATGGTCAGCATTGTGGTGACTGATGAGTGTTTGACAACATCTTCACCAACGAACACTGGAAGAAAGGGATTAAGTCTGTGAGCCATTTGGGAGTGTTTGAGGTTTGTAGAAGCAAAAGACACTTAGTCTATTTTTAGGGTTCTTGAGGTTTTTCTGGAAATGATGAGGAAGACGAAGATGAAACAGTAGATGGATATTTATAGGATTTGAATGTGAGTGAGTATGAGAGAGAAAGTTTTGGGCGGTTTGATTTGAAAAAGTCGTTAACGGAAAACGGAACGGTTGTCCATGTCAGACCGTTTGTCAGACCACTTGAGCCCTTTTTAATCACTAACACACGTAACCCACATTATACGCAGTAATTAAGTTAAATAAAACATTAATTAAGTAACTTAAGTTCTAAGAAAGGTAATTAAAATTTGTGATCTAAGCTGTTGGTCAAACTTGTGATGAGCAAGGTCATCACAAGCTGTTCAATCTCCAAGCTGTTCATTTTTCAAACTGTGCCTTCAGCCTGCTCTCTTTTGTAAGAGCAGGTTGTGTTCAATAGTTGAACAGGTTGCAAGACAAAGGCTTGTAAGGCAGTGTGAAGGAGTGAACAGGGTGAAGATTGGACTATCAGAGCAGGTTGAACGAGTAAACTGTTTTTGTTCAGCCTGTTGTATGCTCAAGCTGATCAAGTTTTTCAGACAAATGACTAAGTACAGAATATGTATAACTTGTTCTGTCTAAGCTGTTCAGAGAAACTAGAGCAGTGTGAGACACACAACTTCTGAGACCTTTTGAGAGACACTTAGTCTATCTTGTTTAACATGCCCAGCTTGCTGACAAGGTAATTAAACCTGTTTTCATCAAGAGGTTTGGTGAAAATGTCTGCAAGCTGTTCATTAGTGGAAATAAAACTTACCTCCACATTACCTTTCTGAATGTGATCCCTGATGAAGTGATGTCTGATTTCAATATGCTTTGTTATAGAATGAAATACTGGATTGTTGGAAATAGCTATGGCACTTGTGTTATCACATAGAATAGGAATTTTCCTATACACAAGACCATAATCTTCAAGTTGATGCTTCATCCACAGAATCTGCCCACAGCAGCTTCCAGCAGCAATGTACTCAGCTTCAGCAGTAGAAGTAGACAGAGTTCTGCTTCTTGCTACACCAACTTATCAACTTACCACCAAGGAGTTGACATCCACCTGTTGTGCTTTTCCTGTCTAGCCTGCAGCCTGCAAAATCAGAATCTGAATAACCTGTTAGTTCAAGGCTGGAGTCTTTGGGATACCAAAGACCCAAACCTGGTGTACCCTTCATGTATCTGAAGATTCTTTTAACAGCAGCTAGATGAGACTCCTTTGGATCAGCTTGGAACCTAGCACACAGACAGGTAGCAAACATAATATCAGGTCTACTAGCAGTCAAGTATAGCAAGCTCCCAATCATGCCTCTATAAGCTGTTACTGAAACAGCTTTGCCACTTGCATCAGCATCCAATTTTACACTGGTTGCCATTGGGGTTTTAATAGGAGAACTTTGATCAAATTTGAACTTTTTCAATAGATCTAAAGTGTACTTTCTTTTATTTATAAAAATTCCAGTTGAGGTTTGTTTAACCTGTAATCCTAAAAAGAAAGTAAGTTCTCCCATCATACTCATTTCATACTTGGACTTCATGAGTAATGAAAAATTCTTGCACAACTGCTCATTTGTAGAGCCAAATATTATATCATCCACATAAATTTGAACAAGCATAATGTCAGATTTCACTTTCTTTATGAACAGTGTAGTATCCACTTTACCTCTGGAATACCCGTTGCTCATAAGGAACTCAGTAAGAGTGTCATACCAGGCTCTAGGGGCTTGTTTGAGACCATAGAGAGCTTTGTCCAACTTATAGACATAACCTGGATGTTGTTCATTTTCAAAACCTGGAGGCTGCTTGACATAAACTTCTTCTTGCAGCTTCCCATTCAAAAATGCACTCTTCACATCCATTTGAAATACCTTGATGCTCTTATGAGCAGCGTAGGCTAGATACAAATGAATTGCTTCTAGCCTGGCCACAGGAGCAAATGTTTCATCATAATCAATTCCTTCCTCCTGTCTGTAGCCCTGAGCAACCAGTCTTGCCTTATTTCTAATGACATGACCTTGCTCATCCATCTTATTTCTGAAAACCCATTTAGTGCCAATTATGGTTTTACCTTTAGGAGCAGGGACCAGCTTCCATACATTGTTTCTCTCAAACTGATTGAGCTCTTCTTGCATGGCAGTGATCCAATTGGCATCTTTTAGTGCTTCATCAACCTTCTTTGGCTCCATTAGAGAAACAAAGCTAGAGAACATACAGAAGTTACCTAAGCTGTCCCATCGTGTTTGTATCCCTTTGTTGATATCACCAATTATTTGATCATTGGGGTGACACCTGATCCACTTAGGATCATTTTTCAATGATGATTCACCTGAGTTGTTATCATCTTCAGCAGGTCCTGTTGAACAGTTCTCAACATTTTCAGACACACTGTTGCCTTGAGCCTGTTCACTTGTTGAACATGTCTGACCACTGTTGAACATATCAGCAGAAGAATTAGGAAAATTAACATTGATAGGTTCAGGACATGCAGTTGTAATTAAGTCAGTACACTTATTCACACAGGATGTATTGACATAATCATCATCATGCCCATCATGATTAACAGGTTCCACACTGGGTGTAGTGGAAGCTTTTGAGTCCTTTACATTGTTTGAATGCATCAGATCATCAAAGTTAAGCTAACCTGAAACTGATTCAGGAACAGCTTTGGGGGAAGCATTCTTGGACTCTTCAAAGGTGACATTTATAGATTCATCTATCACCTTTCTTTTGTTGTTGTATACTCTGTAGGCTTTGGAAATAGCAGAGTAGCCAACAAACACACCTTCATCAGCTTTAGGTTCAAACTTTGTCAGTTGGTCCCTCTGATTCAGAATAAAGCACGGACACCCAAACACATGGAAGTAACTGACATTTGGCTTCCTTCCTTTGAGCAGTTCATAAGGAGTCTTGTTCCACCTTTTCACCACTAAGGATCTGTTTTGGGTGAAGCAGGCAGTGTTGACAGCTTCAGCCCAGAATGATGAAGGTAGACCTGATGCACACAGCATGGTTCTAGCAGCTTCAATGAGAGTTCTGTTTCTCCTTTCAGCAACTCCATTTTGTTGTGGAGTCCTTACAGCTGAAAAGTTTTGAGTAATTCCTTTCTCTTCACAGAAGTCTTCAAGAGTACTGTTTCTGAATTCAGTACCATGATCACTTCTTAGCTGCTTCACTTGGGCAGAGTTCAGCATCTCCATCTTTTTCACAAATCCAATAATTTCTCTAGCAGCCTCTCCTTTGCTCTTCAGAAAGATCACCCATGTGTACCTGGAGAACTCATCAACCATTACTAGAGTGTATCTTCTTCCTCCTAGACTTGGGACATTTACAGGTCCAAACAAGTCCATGTGGATTAAGAAGAGTGGAGTATCAATAGAGAAATTATGTTTGGATATAAAAGATGTTTTCCTCTGCTTGCCTTTCTCACAAGCTGTGCAGAGTTTATCTTTAACAAAGGTTATAGAAGGCAAACCTGTCACCAACTCTTTCTTACAGAGTTTATTGATGTTCTTGAAGTTCAGATGTGACAGCCTTTTGTGCCATAACCAGTTTAAGTCTGCATTTGTTCTTGTGAGAAAAAAGGTTTCAGTTGTGGGATCAGCAGATTGCATGTCCACAACATACACACCTTTCTTTCGTTGAACACATAGCACAACTTTACCTTGGGGATCCAATATGTAACCCAGGTGCTCATCAAAATTAACCTTGTAGCCAGCATCACACAGTTGGCTTATGCTAACAAGGTTATGTTTTAGCCCAACCACATAGGCTACTCTTCTGAGTACTGCAGCACCAGCTTTAAGAGTTCCATATCCCTCAGTGGATCCCTGTACATTGTCACCAAATGTGACTTTTGGCCCTTTTTCAGGCCTGAGATCACTCAGCAATTCTTTACAACCTGTCATGTGCCCTGAGCAGCCACTGTCCAAGTACCAAACCTGGGAAGGTTGTTTTTCCTTATACATCATTGTAGGATTCCAGTTCTCTAAGCTGCTGAAAGCTTCAGCTTCAGCCATATCCTGTTTGAAACTGCTTGTTGATGGGACATCAGTGTTGGCCATCAGACATTGATTGTCTTCTTCATCAGATGATGAATCAGATTCCTCCCAGTCACAAGTCTCTGCCATGAGTCCCTTTTGGCAGTTGGAAGCCACTGAGTTTTCCAACTTCCTCAGCTTAGCCATGGCCATAAGGTACTTAACCCTATAACCATCATCCTTGTTTGTCTTGTATGGTTTGGATGACTGACCAACAGCTTTTGACACACAGTCAGCAGCTATATGGCCAGTTTTGCCACATTTGAAGCACTCAACCTTGGATTTATCAAATGCCTTCTTTTTGCCAGCACCTGAACTTCCTTGCAGCATGTTTCTTCCAAACCTTTTCTTGTTGAACCTTTTGACAAGCATAGCTATCATTTTCTCATCATCTTGTTCAGCAAGATCTGCATTATCTTCCTCATCTGACACTTCCTCCTTGTCATCATCCTGTTGATCAGGTTGAGTGAACACATCACTCACCTGACTCACAGACTGTCTCACATTAGCCACAAAGGCTGCACCTCTTTTAGACATCTCCAAGGCATTTCTCTTCTGTTGCCTTGACTGTTCATCATTTAGTAAAGATCCATACAAGTTGACAAGATCCATACTTCTGATTGTACCTGAATTTCTTAAAATTGTTGAAAAGTAATTCCATTCTTCAGGGAGGATGTCCAAACACTTGTTTACCAGAGTAAGGCTGTCCTTAGTGATCCCAACAGCTTTGAGATCATTCACAAGAGCAGTAAACCTGGTGTAGGTTTCTGTGAGAGTCTCCTTTGGTTTTGCAAAGAAGAGTTCATACTGTCTAACAAGATTGTTAATCCTGTTATCCAGTGTGATTGTAGGTCCATCATAGACGGTACACAAAGTATCCCACATCTCCTTAGCAGTCTTCATCTTCTCAACCTGTTTGAACACATCATCAGGTAGAGAGATGACCAGATTGTTTCTGGCCTTTGCATCAAGAGCCACCAATCGTTTGTCTTCATCAGACCATTGAGCTTTTGCTTTCTCAAATGTTCTGATCTCAGGAGCAGCTCCTTCAACAGCAGGAGTTATTGTTGTAACAGAGGTTGGCACATAGGGACCCTCCATTACAATCTCTGGTAGTTGTACATCCAGATTCTCTAGGTAGAGCATCATTCTGCACTTCCAACCGGAAAAGTTCTGATGATTGAACTTTAGAGGTTTACCCATTGAGCCATTGTCATAATATGAGGAATTTGCAACACTGTTGTCCATGGAAACTTGGGAGGATGAGAGATCTAGAATGACACACACTCTAAACTGCTCTGATACCAGTTGTAGGTCCCGAGAGGTTCCCAAAGTATATAGCTTTAAGCTGTAGAGGGGGGGTGAATACAGCAATTTAAAAACTACAGACTATTTTCTCAATGTTTGTATGTATTATCAACAAATTGTTAATTACCAACAAGCTTGAATGCGGAAAGGTTCAAGCTGAGATGACAGATACAACAGTATGTTCACTAGTCTAATACTAACTCAAACTAGCTTACAATGAATACACTCACTAAGAAGCACTCACTGTGTTTACAAGACTTAGAGGGACAGCTTATGTAGAACAGCTTAGACACAAGTAAACTGTATTACACAGGCAGGCTTGCATGCATGAAAAGAACACACTTGCACGTTCACTCTTGGCTTCAGCACTTAGTTTTTTTTTTGCTTATTCTTTCTGACCTTAGAAGCTTCCTTTTATACTCACTCAGAGGATCTAAGAGAAAGTTATTCATTGGACGGAATGAAAAAGGAGAAGTCTTGTTTGAAAAGACCACATAACTTTTCTGCACTTTTCTGAAAAGCAGACTTGTCTTCACATGTGCAGAACTTTTGTCTTTTCACTTTGTCTACTGTTGCATTGCCTTTAACCAAATAAGGAATGTCAACTTTGCGTCTTTCTTCCTTGTAAAGGCCTATTTTGATATAAGAAAAAGGTCTGTCACCCTTTTTCAAATAACCTTTTGTCTTCATGTAACAGAATAGCTTGGGCAGGCAGAGCAGTTCTGATTTCCACTTTGTCTTCGACTTTGTAAACTGATCTTGTTGCCAAAAACAATACATGAGGACTTGGAAACACATTCCATAAAGTGTTTAGCCTGTTCACAAAGAACAGGTTCTGTTCACAAAGAACAGAACACTTGTAAAATGCCCAAGCTGCTCACCAGTGTAGGGCAGCGTAGACAGTTTATGTCCAGCCTGTTCAGCAGACAAAACAGCTTGGACAGACTTTCTTATTTGCAACACATGCAACACGTAGAACAGCTTTGGACTGATAATGCAAATCACTTTTTAGCTATTATTAAGACATAAACAGGCCTTAACTTTTACCCTCAAGAGCATCAACAGGTTTGATTACTAATCTCCCCCTCAGATGCAGAACAGGTTTGACTGAGGCCTTTTTGTGCCTAACAAAGTCACACAAGTCAAAGATTCGGAACTCGATTGCTTCCACCTTCGATTTGCTGCATATGGATCTTTTTTGTCCAATTAACAAAAGGAGCATAGGTGGTAGTTGGTATTGTTTAGTTAATACTGATGATTACTCACATTTCTCTTGCGTTTTCTTTTTAGGTACAAAGGACTAAATAGTTGGAACGCTGATTGGGTTCTTAGACCAAGTCGACAACTCATACGGGACAAGAGTAAAACGTATCAGGAGTGATAATGGAACTGAATTTAAGAATGCAGTAATTGGTGTATATTGTTTGACTAAAGGCATAGTGCATTAATTTACTGCACCTTATGAGCCACAACAAAATGGGGAGGCAGAACGTAAGAACAGGACGTTGATTGAGGCAGCAATGACCATGGTCTCGGATTCAAAGATTCCTACCATGTTTTGGGGGGAGGCAGTGAATATCGATTGTCATGTTTTAAACCGGGTCCTTACTCTAAAATCACTGAACATAACCTGTTATGAAGTTCTGAATAAACGACCACCAAATTTAAATAGCTTTGAACCGTTTAGGGTACCGGGTGTACTATACTGAACATAAAACATCAACCTAAGATTGGTGAAAAGGCTGACGAATGATATTTCCTAGGTTATGTTCCTAATTCACCAAACAAGAGAGTTTTTAACAAAACAAATGGTATGGTTGAGATTGTGTTTAACATTGACGTAACAAGTTATTCACATGAACACCAAACTGGTCTTGAATGGTTATTTGATTATGACTCTGTGTTTGGATCATTTAACATACCGTTTAGTGGTAATGGAGGTACTGTGGAAAATGACATCTCATAATTGAATCTCAATGGCGAGTGTCAAGGTTTTCCCAAATCAAGCATTCCATCAACATCTGAGACAAGAACGACAGAAGATAGTTCTCCAGCCCATAATGAACCTGAATTACCTACAAATGACAATAGACAAGTGATTCTACCTCCGTAGATAGTGATCATGAGGAAGAAATTACTCCATCAGAAGTCATACCTCCAGTAGGTGAAATAGGATCGAACTTGGTAAATGATCTTCAGGTCGATGAGAGTGAGACATCGAGGATAAACAAGGATCATCCAATTGAGAGTATCATAGGGAATCCAAATGCCGGTGTGAGAACTAGGAGTAGGGTGAATAATAACACGGGGTTGTTATCGATGATCAATGACTCCGAGGTGTTTCACACGTGTTTAGACTCGTGCTTCATCTCACAAGTAGAGCCAAAGAATGTGCAAATGGCACTAAAAGAAAATTCTTGGGTTGAAGCCATGCAAGTGGAACAGTCACACTTCAGAAAACTTGAAGTATGAGAGTTAGTGTCGTTAACTCAAGGAGAAGTTGCTATAGGTACCAAATAGGTCTTTAAGTACAAAAGCGATGATCAGGGTATAGTTACTCGTAAAAAGGCGAGACTCGAGGTCAAAGGGACCAGTGGCGAGGCTTGATGCGATTCGTTTGTTTCTGGCTTTTGCATCCTTCAAAGGGTTTAAGGTATATCAACTCGACGTCAAGAGTGCATTCCTGTACGGAAAGGTGAAGGAATTGGTGTATGTCGAACAACCGCCAGGGTTTACTGATCCAAAGTATCCCGATAGAGTATATCGCCTTGATAAGGCTCTGTATGGATTACATCAGGCACCTAGGGCTTGGTATGAGACACTATCAACTCACCTCTTAGACAATGGGTTTGAGAGAGGGAGATCTGATAGTACACTAATCGTGAAAAGGAAAGGTGAAGATTCTATTCTGGTACAAGTGTATGTGGACGACATCATCTTCGGGTCGTCAAACGAGCAAATGTGCAAGGATTTTGAAAAGGTTATGAAGTCGAAGTTTGAGATGAGTGCTACGGAAGGGCTAAACTTCTTTCTCGGTTTACAAGTTGAAAAAAGGAAAGAAGGAATGTTTATTTATCAGACGAAGTATGTCTACGACATTTTAGAACGCTTCGGGATGGAAGGAACAAATCTAACCGCGCATTTCAGTACTCCGATTCAAGTGAATCATAATCTCGGACCGGGTATAGATAGTAATACTGATGTGGATCCGACCTTATATCGGTTCATGACCGGGTCACTTATGTATTTAACTGCTTCGAGACCTGAAAGCCGTGAAGCGGATTCTGAGATACTTGAAGTCGAAACCGAAGATGGGACTTTGGTATCATGCTAATGGAGATCTGGAATTGGAGCCTTACACGGATTCAGACTATGGCGGTGTAGCTTGAACCGGAAATGAACGACTGGAGGTTGTTAGTTCCTTGGAGGGAGGCTCGTATACTGGAAATGCAAGAAACAAACTTCGGTAGCCGTATCAACGTGCGAGGCCGAGTATGTAGCTACGGGTAATTGTTGTTCACAGGTTCTGTGGATTCAACAACAATTGCGAGATTACGGTTTGACTTATACTCATACTCCCATTAGGATAGACAATTAATCAACAATTGCTATAACAAACAATCCAGTTAAACACAGTAAGACAAAGCACATAGACATAAGACATCAATTTATACGTGATTGTGCTGAAAAGAACTTGATAAAGCTGGTGAAAGTAGCAACGGAAGACAATAATGCAGATTTATTCACAAAAGCATTTGATAAGTCACACTTTATTTTGTTAGTTCAACTAAATGACATGCGTAATCCAGAGTAACTTGACCTTAGTAGAGTTTCTTTTAGTAGTAAGTTATTAGTTTAGTTTATCAGTTTATCTTTCTTAAAAATAAAAAACAAAAGAAAAAAGAGAGAAAATGAAAAAAATTTCAAAAAAAAATATAATATCGAAAAATGAGTTAAGTCTTAGAGTCATAAGGTTCAAAGTGACGAAAATTAGCACAGTCTAACAAACTCTAAGTGTTAAGCTTTCACACAAAATGCACCTTAATATCTAAGTGATATACACATTCTTGTTTGATGTGTTGGTAGGCATAATACATGAAGGAAATCCTAAAAGCTAATAAAGTAATTAAGAAAATGTCATATGTGCAACTAACTTAGATGTATGACCAAAATGTGTTAATTTCTATGTTAGAGACATACAGACAATGATTATGAATGAGGTATGAAAATTTATCTGGGGGATGTATAGCAACATCAAAAATACATCTTAAGCAAAGAAAGAAAAGGTTTGGAAAAAGTAATGGAAGTCAAAACAAGTCGCTTTGTTGTACGTGAGTACAGACCTGTCACCACTGTTCTGACTTAAACTAGCAAGATAAGTCGCTTTGTTGTACGTGAGTAAAGACCTGTCACTGCTGTCTTGCTAACATAAGAGGAACTCTAAGACAAACTAAGACACTCTGTTGTATGTAAATACTGAACTGTGTCCGACGTTTGCCTTTTAAAGATAATTTGCATATACCAAAAAGTCATAATCATTGTGTGTCTGCCTTGATCATAGAAGTATGTCTAAGTATGGGACATGTAAAGTAGTTTCTTGATAAATAAAAAGTCCAAAGGAATTTCCAAAGTGTTGAATGTTTAAAAGGAAAAACATACCAACAATCACCTTGAAGTGCATATCACGACAAACAATCAAAGGAAAAAAATTTTCTGAAGTGCGAAAGTGATATACTGAAAGTGCGTTTGCCAATGCTATCTGATTGAACCTTCTTTGACTATCTCGCAAAATATTCCGTTAGTGTGTTTTTATCTTTAAATTTTTTTGAGTTAATTTAATTTAATTTAATTTAATTTTAGCTTAAGAAGTATCTTAAATTTTAATAATTTTAATAAATAGGAACAAGGTCAAAGTAACTTGGATGCATTTTTATTTGGAAAAACAGAATTGCGTGATAATCTGTTTCTTAGTGTGAATGTCTTGCAAAGTTGGAAAATCTCCATTAGGTGAAAAAGTTGAAAACTTTGGATTTGTTCAAGAATTTTCAAAATTTTCAATTAAGTTCAAAGTCCTCTTCGAACTTACTATAAGTTCGAACTTCACGTCAGTTCGAAGGTTTGAATATAAATAGGTCAACAGTGTTCATTTGATGCACTACCTTGGAATTTATACTCTCGAACTTACCCACGAACTTATCGACCTTCGATTTTAAAGGACTGTTTCTCGAAGTTTGACACTATTCCTCGAACCTATCCACACACTTTAGTGTTTTGAACCAACAATCACTAAGTATGTGTACAATTAGGACCTGTTTAGTGGCTAAAATAGATAAATTTAGAGTTTTTGCATCATTTAAAACTAGGTGGT
Source organism: Centrapalus pauciflorus (assembly GCA_020465985.1). NCBI lineage: Eukaryota > Viridiplantae > Streptophyta > Magnoliopsida > Asterales > Asteraceae > Centrapalus > Centrapalus pauciflorus. The sequence goes on along the minus strand of JAANYP010000721.1, from coordinate 209,362 downwards.
TGAAATCACAAGTTTCAGGTTCAAAAACTTAAAATTAATGATTAATAAACTTGATTAGAACCCATTAGGACTAGATTCTACAGTTAATTAAGTCTAAATGGTTAAAATCGTGGTTTTGAAGTTTAAAATGACCGACTTTGAACTTGTTCAACAACACTCGAACTTGTTCTAAAGGTTCGAACTTGTCAGGACTTCGAACTTGTCCAAAATATCTATATGTTTGAAGTCAGACATGTTCGAATAGGATTCTCGAACTTAAGTAAGTTCGAAGGTCAAAAGACTGTTCGAACTTAAGTAAATTCGGATGACTTAGATTCTCGAATTTAAGTAAGTTCGAAGATGTTCAAATTCGAACTTAATCAAGTTCGAATTTAAACAAGTTCGAATAACTTAAATTTTTCAAAATTAATTTCTAACAGTTTATGTGTATAAATTCTGTGCAGATATGGGAGATCGAGCATTCTTCAATAAGCACAACATGGTTATGGCAGTTGACCTTCAGCTGCCAGAAGCTCAGCCTTACCGGCAAATGATCGAAATTTTGTCACAATCCAGAGTGGCATATGCTCTAACGCACAACCAGCAGATCATCCTTCCATACGTTCGACAATTCTAGCAATCGTTGCGAGTAGATTGCACTGCTACACCTACAGTTCTATGCAAGAGGGTAGGTGGACGTCCAATTGCTTTTTCCGCATATCATCCTCGATTGATCTTGCAACTGGGGACAATTGAGCAAGAAGTTGGGCCAATTGACTTCCCAGCACCCATAAGGCAAGCGGCCTACCTCAGGATGGGCTATGCTCAAGATATAACCAAGGCATCGTATGTTAAAAGTGGTCTCATTGGCCAGTGGCGTTATCCGGTACACGTTATCATGGTCTGTTTTGCTCCGAAGAAGGCGGGATTTGACACGATGGTGTCTAAGATCCAATCGGTCATGATATCTCTCGTCTACAACAAGCAGTATAGCTTTTCAGAGATATTCTTTGGGGAGTTTGTCAACTAAATCTCTTCTCCAATCCGTGAAAGATTTTTGATGTACCCAAGGTTTATCATGATGATAATAAGGAATTTTCTGCCTGAATTACCGATGCTACCAGAGCAAACTAGAGTATCGATCATCGATAAAGAATATTTTGCTGACTGCCAATCCCATAATGCAAGAAGGGCAGAGCAACTAAGGCCACAAGTGGCTTCGTTGTTTGGTGCAGTCATAGATCCTGATTTCGTAGCACCAGAAGGAGGTAATTGGCATATTGATGCTCTTCAGCAGCAACCTCCACAACAACAAGCACCTCAACAACAATAGCAACAAGCACCGTCACGATGAGCTCCGGTTGCTAGGGAAGCTCCACGTTCAAGATCAACAACTGAGGCAGCTGGGCCATTAACATCGGCACCCCAGCCTGACCAGAGGGAACAAACTTTGCAAGAGATCGTTGAACAAGGAGCAGCAACATAGGAAAATATAGCAGAGCAGCTGGTTCATGAGATTTTGGAGCCGCCTACTGACATGGATGACCTTTTCAGGGAAATTGATGAATATCAGCCACCGGTTGCTGCATCTGAGGGAACAAAAATCGTGAAGAAGCGACAAAAGGAACAGAGAGTCGGGACAAAGCGACAGAAGGTGTAGTCGAGATAGCATCTGAATCAGTCTCAGACTCTAGTTCAGATGAAGAGTTAAGAGAAGCAGCTAACCCAACAACTTCTTATGAAAGAAATAGCTCAAGAGTAGTTGTGAGCAGAAGAAAAATGACTCGTCCGGCACTCCGCGATGAAGATGAAGGAGATGCAGATTTTATCCTGGAAGAAGAGGCAGTGATTGCTACACAACAGAGGGCGAAGCGTCAACGCATACGTCAGGGAGCTCCATCTACTTCTACTGCTGTTCCATCTGTCGCAATAACCACTCCATCCACATCAACTTCCACTCCATCAACATCAACTCCATTAACTTTCGTTCCATTACTGAAAATCAACGATTCACAGAGTTGAAAGGCAAAGTAGCTTTCCAGACAGTCCAAATCTTCTAACTCTCACAAGCTGTGAACAAGTTGCAGCAACACAACTCCAGGCTGGAGCAGCAAAATGCTCAGCTACAAACTCAAATAATGAAAGATCTACAAGCTCAGGGGGAGATAAGTTGCCAAGCGATGAGTTAAGGGGAGTTCAGAGAGGAGGTGACGAGGAAGGAGTTGACCCAACTAATCAAAAAGATAGTGAGCTAGCAGACAAGAGACTGCTCAGCAAGCTGACATTCAGGGGAAGCCTGGATCATCTGGATCAGGAGGAGGAGGAGATCAAGAGAAAGGCAAGGCTCCAGAAGCCTCAGAGTCTACTGAGCAAGAAATGATTGAAGCCTTAACCAGAATTAATGATGATGGTTATTTGAATTTTGATTTTGAAGATTATCTGGAAGAACTTGAAGAAGGAGAGTTTCTCCCGAAAAATGTTCCAGATTGGAGCCCAGATGATGAAGTTCTGATTGATGAAGATGATGAAGCAGATGAGATAGTGATACAGAAGCAGCCGGTTATAGAAGAGTATATGTTTGAGAGTCAGGGTCCGATTGACATAGAAGTAATTAGATCAGCTATACATGATGATTCAGATACTGATAGACCGGACAGGGAACTTACAAATGAAGAGAAAAGAAACTTATGGTTTAAGAAGGAAGAACAAAAGGCTGAATTGGAAATGAAGAAGAAAATTAGTTTGCCAAGCCCAGGAAAACTATCTGGAGGCATTCTTAGTTGGTTCTTCAACAGGGAATTGCAGCTCTTTCTGCTTAAAAGAAGAGATGGGTTGTAACATCTGGCATTAAACCAGGTTAGAAACTACGACCTAATTAGTATTTAATGACCAATTATAACCTAATCAGTGGTCATTAGAAATTAATCAAAATGATTAACAAGGCTCATGAAGAAATTCAACTCAATTAGAACCAAATTCATCGGTGCGATGAATCGGGAAATCAATTAATCCGATCAATTTACGATATGAGGGATTAATTCAACAAAGTATATAATTAAATTATATTTTGTGACACTAATTATACACTAATACAATTACTTAACATTAATTATGGAAGACTAAAACAATTCATTAAAACAATGCATCCAAAAGTATTTATGAAATTACAAGAAAAGGAAAATACAAGAATACATTTCTAAATACTTTTATACAAAAAAAAATGATAATACATGTATAATACATGAAGAGGCCGGTTATAGGGCATGTGTTTTATAGAGGTTGACTTCAATATTTTTAATATTACTTTAAACATAATCATTTTGCTAAAAGGTGCACTCAACCTCCAACATTTCATCATTTCAACTCACTTTTTCATCTTTAAATAAGACCTAATTTTCATCCTTCATTTCCACACTTTCAAGATCAAAATCTCTCTTCCTTTCTTCCTCTCAAAACCGGCCACAATGGGGTCCAAGAACACAAAAATTTGCAACTTTGTGTTCTTGCATTATTTCAAGCATTTTTGGCGCAACAAAGTTCAAGAACTCAACTTCTACTCATTTTCATTCTCCTAACACTTCAAAGTAAGTAATTACTAACTTATTTCATCTTACATTTATGTTTATATAAGTCTTGCATACTATATATAATCACCAACAACAACAAGTTTCATAAAAACTCAAGTTTATAAATTTCTAGTTTTTGTTTTTAAGTTGTTTCTTTAAATGTGTTTATGAATATATGAACACATCATAAAAGTGTTAATATTATGAAAACATTTGATATATATATATGTGTTTTATAATTTTTTTTATAACTTTTATACAAGTAGTCTTTGAATAAACAACAAGAATCATAAGTTATTTCAAGTTTATAAACTGCGGATTTTCGGCAGAAAATTTATATGGACTTTGAAAAATCATAACTAATTCATAACTTAACGAAATGAGTTGATTCTTGTCTCAAACTTTAGATCTATGTCTTAACTATAGATCAGGAAGTTTTCATAATTTATTTTGGAGTTTAAGACCTCCAGAAATTATTTGGGAAACCGAAAGTTTGACAGCTCAAAAATGGCCAACATAGGGTTTTTAACAAGCCTTTTCACCAACCTAAACATCTCAAAAATTGGCCGTTCTTGATTCTAAAAATCCTTTGTATATAGTAGTTTAATGTCCTAGAAAACCAAAGTCTAAAACATTTTGGAGCTTGGTCAAAAACAGCCCCAAAGTAAGCCGAATAACCTTCGACAAAGCTGGAAAATTATATATATATAAACTTGACGTTTTAAGCGGGTTTTATTTATAAACTTGTAATGTTGGGTGATTTAAGACATAAAAATCTATAAATATATATATTATCATATATTAGAGATTTTAAGTCACGATTATCATTTAGGACTCGATTAATCTCGCTCGATGCATCATCCATCCATTTACGCTAAAAAAGCATTTTTCGCTCGTTTTTGCCATCACACGCTCGGTGAGTTCTCATAGCCCCTATTTTCACAATGTTATGTTTTGGGGTTGAAATACATGCTTCGTTTTCATATGGACACAAAAACATCTTCATTTCTATTATGTATTACCCATGTGGTTCCATCAGCCCTTATATAATGAACCGTTAATTGCGTTTATTTGTAAGCGTGAATATATTGTGGATAGATCTATTGAGAGTCATGTCCCCCATTCGGGTTAGTTCGGGTCGGCTAACAGCGAGTGCATATATATTCAACACACGGTATTACGTATGGGAATACTGCACAGGGCAAACTCATTTTAATTAAGCTTCGGTTGCATGATGGTTTATATGTAATACATAACATGAAATTTACGATTTTATAAATTCAAGCTCTACTGTTGTTGTCCATACAAGTCAGATTTACGTGTAAACCTATGAGCTCAACAACAATTTTTATTGACGTATTTTAGCGTGTATTTTCAGGAAATTAAGGCAAGTTCATTGCATCGGAAGTATTTTCAAGCTTCCTCACTTAAGGAGTCGCATTCATTTTCAAACCGTCGGATATTTAATTGCATTATTTGGGACAATTTAATTATGTATTTAAATATCTGTATCTTGCAAACTACTCTTTATCATTTTCGGGTTATTTAAAACATTTCTATTTTTTAAAGTAATATCGATGTAATTTTGAAAACGTCCATATAGTGGTCGTTCATTATGATTATGGTTACGCTTCCGCGATGTCCCGCTTCGTTGCCAACCTGGGTAACGGGGTGTGACAGATTGGTATCAGAGACATAGTTATAGTGAACTAGGTTGCATTACTACCCTAGACTATAACTGCTACAAAAACTTAACTTTCTTCTAGAACTGTGAACACATATTTGGACCTTGATGACAATAACATGTCGAACAATATGGTTATTATCCTCTTTGACTCAGGGGATTGAATTCTCACCCATGGAACATAGAAGCCAAGGTGACACTGAGGTATACTTTGGATCGGGAACCTACCCAGACTAAATCAATGACGATGTAATGGACTCGTCAAAACACAAGGAGGGCAACTGTTGCTCCACCATCACCACCACATATTCCACCTTACACCCTATTTAGAAACCATCCCAATGAACCATTGAAGAAGTTCACCTCTAGGAAAAGGGTGTGACTGGCACAACGGGAGTCTACCCCAGTACCTGCCCATCAGCCAAGCCCGCCGCAGTAGTGACGGGCAAACATCAGACAGTGGGGATGGATGCCTCACACTCTCCAATAGTGGAGAAACGAGGAGGGGATCCAAAGCCATTTTGAAGTCTGGACACCATCTTCTTCTCAAGTGCCGACACTTACCCAGAAACCTACGCAACGAACGGTACCCTGTTGGTGGCAAGAACCGCCAGACACGACCTCCAATTTCGACAAAGTCCACCAAGAGGTCGGTGAGATCTTTGCAAGGATTAAGCAGGATGCAATGAAAACCAGCAATAAACCTTTGGCCAACCAGAATACCCAGGCGATTCAACAAGACGGAATCGACGAATTGTGACAGCACCTAGCAGAGCACAAAGCCCGCGGCGCAGAACTAACGCAACGACTTAACGCTCTGGAGTACGAGGGAACTCCAAAGGCATCTCATACATAGTACCCTTCTACCATTTTATAGTATTTCTCTAGGTTTTACTATCGGATGAATGTTTAGGTATGTAAGGCTTCAAAATTTATCGGAAAATTCCCGACCGTATCATGTACAAAGATTAGGTATCAAGCATTTTAATGAAGAACTAAGTTTTATCTATAACTATGTGCATGAGGATATGTAGTACGACAATCTGCCTAAGAAATTTGAAACCCATAGACTTATCCTCTTACCCCATTAGATACCACTTATGCATTTCTACTATTTGATACTGGTGCTGATAGGAGCATTATATCCATTAAGTTCACTAAGCAGATAAATTCCATTCTTACACCATTAAGTGTCACTTATGCTATTGAGGTTGATGACATTAAGACGCTTAAGATAAATAATATAAGTCGAGGATGCTCCTTAGAATTAGTAGGCCAACTCTTTGAAACAGACTTGATGCCCGTCAAACTGGGAAGTTTTGACGTGGTCATAGGCATGGAAGGACTATAGAAAAATTGTGTGGAAATAGTGTGCAACAAGAAGACGGTTCATATACCTTTAGCCAATAAGAAGGTCCTTACTGTCCAAGGTAAAACAAGAAATACCAAAGAAAGCATCATCCCTAGCATTAGGACCCTGAAGTGTTGACAGAGAGGGAGCCAAAGGAAAAACGGCTCGAAAATATTCTTATTATTTCTGGTTACCCCAAAGTTTTTCCAGAACACATACCTGAACTCCCAACATCGAGGCAAGTCAGATTCAAAAATCGGCCTAGTACAGGTGCTGCACCAGTGGCTCGAGCACCATGTCGATTAGCCCCATCAATAGTGTAAGAATCGTCCAACCAACTGTGGGACCTCTTAGATAAAAGGTTTATCAAACCGAGTTCCTCGCTTTGGAGGAGCTCCAGTTTTATTCATAAAGAAGAAGGATAGAACCTTCAGAATGTGCATCAATTACCAGGAGCTAAATAAACTAAAGGAACCGATACCCGCTCACAAGGATCAATGACTTGTTTGACAAAACTCCATGAATTAAGCTTCTATTAGAAGATCGACCTAAGGTCTGGTTATCATCAGGTTAGAGTTCGCAAGAAAGATATTCCAAAGACAGCCTTCAGATTCCGTTTCGGTCATCATAAATTCCTATTAATGCCGTTTGGATTAACCAGTGCCGCAACGACATTCATGGACCTCATAAATCGGGTGTGCAAACCTTATTCGCGATTGTATTCATGAATGAAATATTAATCTACTCGCGAAGCAAGGAGGAGCACGAGCAAACATTTAAGACTGATTCTAGAGTTATTCAAGAAAGGACAACTACATGCCAAGCTTTCTAAGTTTGACTTTTGGCTAAGATAGGTAAGATTTCTCCGTCACGTGATCAATAGTAAAAGGATCCAAGTCGACCCCGCAAAGATCAAGGCTATCAGGAATTGGTCAACTTTTAGAACCCCATAGAGATACGACAGTGCTTAAGACTTACCACTTATTATAGGCAATTATCAAAAATTTCTCAAAGATCACCGAAGCTCTAACCAAACTGACCCGAAAAGATATTAAGTATGATTGGGGCGAGGATCAGGAGACATCATATCAGTTATTAAAGCACAATCTGTGCAGCGCGCTTATTTTATCCAAGAGAAGCAAGAAATTTGTAGATTACTGTGACGCTTCACACAATGGGTTGATATAGAAAGATAGGGTCATAGCTTATACTTTAAGAAAACTTAAGGTTCACTAGGTGATTTACACAACGCATGATCTAGATCTTGGAGCAGTAGTATTTATCTTTAAGACTTGAAGACATTATTTATACGGTAAGAAGTGTACTAACAGACCATAAGAGCCTCCAACACATCTTGAACCAAAAGGAGGCGGATATGAAGTAATGCCATTTGATGGAGCTAATAAGTAATTGCAACTGTGAAATTCGTTATAATTCGGGGAAAGCTAATGTGGTTGCAGATGCTCAGAGCCGAAGGGAACGAGCTAAGCCGTTAAGAGTACAAACCCTAATTATAACCATTCAATGAAACTTTCTTTCCTTAGTTCATGATGCACAAGTAGAAGTTGTTAAGGAAGAAAATATGAATAATGAAGCCCTGCACGGAATGGATAAATAGTTTGGGGATTAGGACTAATGGAAATCGATACTTCATGAATAGAGTCTGATTACCCTGTTTTGGTAGAGTAAGAAAGCCGATTATAGATGACGGACACGAACCAAGATATACAGTCCACCCCAGATCCGATAAAACGTATCATGAACTTAAGGGGCTATACGGGTGGCCCATCATGAAGAATGACATTGTCACATCTGTCATTTTTGTTTATATAAGTCTTGCATAATATATATAATCACCAACAACAACAAGTTTCATAAAAACTCAAGTTTATAAATTTCTAGTTTTTGTTTTAAAGTTGTTTCTTTAAATGTGTTTATGAATATATGAACACATCATAAAAGTGTTAATATTATGAAAACAAGTGATATATATATATATATATATATATATATATATATATATATATGTATGTGTGTGTGTGTTTTATAACTTTTTTATAACTTTTATACAAGTAGTCTTTGAATAAACAACAAGAATCACAAGTTATTTCAAGTTTATAAACTGCGGATTTTCGGCAGAAAATTTATATCGACTTTGAAAAATCATAACTAATTTATAACTTAACGAAATTAGTTGATTATTGTCTCAAAAGTTAGATCTATGTCTTAACTATATATCTGGAAGTTTTCATAATTTATTTTGGAGTTTAAGACCTCCATAAATTATTTGGGAAACCGAAAGTTTGACAGCTCAAAAATGGCCAACATAGGGTTTTTAACAAGCTTTTTCAACAACCTAAACATCTCGAAAAATGGCCGTTCTTGATTTTAAAAATCCTTTGTATATAGTAGTTTAATGTCCTTGAAAACCAATGACTAAAACATTATGGAGCTTGGTCAAAAACAGCTTCAAAGTAGGCCGAAAAACCTCCGAAAAAGCTGGAAAATTATATATATATATATATATATATATATATATATATATATATATATATATATATATATATATATATATATATATATATATAAACTTGACGTTTTTAGCGGAATTTATTTATAAACTTGTAATGTTGGGTGATTTAAGACATAAAAATCTATAAATATATATTATCATATATTAGAGATATTAAGTCACGATTATCATTTAGGACTCGATTAATCTCGCTCGGTGCATCATCCATCCATTTACGCTAAAAAGCATTTTTCGCTTGTTTTTGCCATCACACGCTCGGTGAGTTCTCATAGCCCCTATTTTCACAATGTTACGTTTTGTGGTTGAAATACATGCGTCGTTTTCATATGGACACGAAAACATCTTCATTTCTATTATGTATTACACATGTGGTTCCATCAGCCCTTATATCATGAACCGTTAATTGCATTAATTTGTAAGCGCAAATATATTGTGGATAGATCTATTGGGAGTCATGTTCCCCATTCGGGTTAGTTCGGGTCGGCTAACAGCGAGTGCATATATATTCAACACACGGTATTACGTATGGGAATACTGCACAGGGCAAACTCATTTTAATTATGCTTCGGTTGCATGATGGTTTATATGTAATACATAACATGGAATTTATGATTTTATAAATTCAAACTCTACTGTTGTTGTCCATACAAGTCAGATTTACGTGTAAACCTATGAGCTCAACAACAATTTTTATTGACATATTTTAGCGTGTATTTTCAGGAAATTAAGGCAAGTTCATCGCATCGGAAGTATTTTCAAGCTTCCGCACTTAAGAAGTCGCATTCATTTTCAAACCGTCGGAGATTTAATTGCATTATTTTGGACAATTTAATTATGTATTTAAATCTCTGTATCTTGCAAACTACTCTTGATCATTTTCGGGTTATGTAAAACATTTCTATCTTTTAAAGTTATATCGATGTAATTTTGAAATCGTCCATATAGTGGTCGTTCATTATGATTATGGTTACGCTTCCGCGACGTCCTGCTTCGTTGCCAACCGGGGTAACGGGGTGTGACATGGGCTCCAATATCTAAAGAGAAAACTTAAAGTCTTCAATACATTGCCAAAATGTGAAGTGAAGGAACTGGCATGGAAAAATCTGATCAACCTAGGAGACGACCAGTATGCTGAAGTGATAGCTAGAATTATCAAAAAAGAAGGTCAGTCTGGGAGGTTCGATAGAATTAAGCCAAGGGAAGGAAAGAGAGTCATGGATGAATCGAGAATAGATCCATTAACCGGGAAGCCATGAATGTAGATGTTTTACAAACTGGTTCGATGCCTAAAGAGGGTTCCTTTAAAGCCAATGCCACAGAATGTTCTGAATAATATGAAGTGGTGGTATGTAGATAATGAGACAGCCGAGGCAGTTATGGAATATTAAGATGAAAGAGTTATTTTGAAAGTGTATGACCCTCTGCACCTTGAAAACCTTTCTCAGGGCGACTGGCTGAAGCTTCATGAGCAACCAATCTATTTTCATGAAGGTTGGAGATCAGAAGGCAAGAAGTACCAGAAAGTAGTTAAGGTTTTCATTGAACAGGGACTGCATGGAGGCAGAAGTTTGAATATGCCTAGCTCTATAGATTAGTGAACGTCTTTCTAGAAGTTATCGTCAAGGGGGAGTCTGTTGGTACACCCTGTGTGACGATAGTAGTCTAGGTATGTAATAGATAGTCTTTTGTAATAGATCAGGCTTTGCAAATACAAGTTATATATGTTTGATCTTGATTATATATGTTTGATCTTGTTTGTGTATGATGTTTACATTTCCATGATAAGTTCAAAGATAAGTTCTAGAACAAATTCAAAGGCTAGGGTTCGAACTTAGTGAAGCTAATTTCGAATAGTACTGGACAAGTTCATGGGCTTGGGCCTAAACGAACATGTTTAAGTCAAGTTTGAACTTAATCCTTATAATTAGGTGTTAATCCGTTTTAATTAGTGACTTTGGCAGAAATTAGTGATCAGAGCTCGTATTAGTGCACATACGAACTTGTGTGATTTCAGAGAGTCTTACGGAGAAATACACGTGTCGGGTCGTTCGTTGTATCGGCTATCATTGTGTTCGTCTCCGCTTTCTGTGTGTGATCGATCCGTTAAACGGCTAACGAGGATTCCGCACTCGTTGGAAGGTGTCGCGTCAAGATCAGATCCGTGCTATAGGTGACCTTACAAAATTGATGCACTATGCCTTTAGTTAGGCAATATACACCAATTACTGCAATTTTAAATTCTGTTTAGTTATCACTTCTGATACGTTTTACCCTTTTCTCGTATGAGTTCTCAACTTGGTCTAAGAACCCAATCAGCGTGCCTGATGTCTCGTCCTTTGTACCTAAAAAGAAAACCCAAGAGAACCATGAGTAATCATCAGTAATAACTAAACAATAGCAACTCCCACCTATACTCCTTTTGTTTATTGGATCAAAGAGATCCATATGCAGCAAATCGAAGGTGGAAGAGATTGAGTTCTGAGTTTTAGATTTTTGTGTCTTCTTATGTTGTTTCCCTTTCTTGCACGGCACACACTTATCCTCAAACTGAAAACTCTTCAATGGAACACCTTGCACAAGCCCACTTTTCGTGATGAAATTCATCTTCCTTAAGTGCAAGTGTGCCATTCGCCTGTGCCACAACAATGATTCTTACTCTGTAGCATTGGACATCCAATAAGTATTCCCCATTGAAGATTCTGCTATGGTCATACCCATCATATACAGATCGTTCTTCCTTGGAGCCCTCATCATTATCCATTCTTCCAGAATCTCAAATCCAGGCTTTTGCAGTAGCGCTTCCTTCTCAGTAAACAACACTGAATTTTTTCTTATCACAGATTTGCGAGACACTAATGAGATTGTGATCAAGCTTATCTACATAGTAGACCTGCTCGAGTGTAATTTTCCCATTAGTGACTATTCTAGTTCCAGTGATATTGCCTCCTTTATTGCCAGCAAATCAGACAAATCCCTTATTTCCACTTTTGAAGTCCGTCAGTAGACTTCTTTCCCAAGTCATGTGTCGAGAGCAACCACAATCCACGAACCATTTGTTGTTAAGATGCGTAGTTAACTCCTGCACATGAAAGAAAATGAATTAGTTATCATGGGGAACCCAAGCCATGACTGATTTGGTATTACTGTTCTCATCCACCTACTTGAACTCTTTCAAATACCCATTTCTCCTTTATGGTGACTTGGGTTTTTGAGCAAGAATCGGTTGTGGAGCTGAGTGATTAATATCCGCTCTTGGCCTTTGGGTTGTCTTTTGCTGTGGAGCCCTAGAGTAATTTTTGTTATAATGCATTTCTGTGTTATAACTCTGGGCTCTACCAGGTATCTGATGTCTGTTATGAGTATGAGACCTAACTAGAGTATAACTCCTCTTAGGTGTATGATTCCTAATGACAGGTTGTGGTCCAGACCTTGATTGACTAGGGAATCTATTTGGTGAATTATTCCTCAGTCCATCATTTTGTCTGATTGACACCGGTGTTTGTTTAGTACCTACTCGTGAGGTTGCATTCGAGTTATTCTCTGAATTTTGAGAACTACTCTAGCTTGCATTATTAGGCACTGTTTTCAAGGCTTGTTGTTCTTGTTTCCCTACATTAGGTGTAGACTCTGGTTTCCTATAGGGACAACTTGATGCAACATGACCTTTTTCATAACATCTAAAGCAAGACATATTTTCAATAGACTTCTTATAAGCACTCTTTGATTTAGGGGTCTTACTAATCTCATGTTCTTTTGTTTCAACAACTTTGTTCAACACCTCTTGGTTATTATCACTCATAGTTTTTGCCTCCTCTAGTTTTGCCCCACTAGTAGACTGCACAAACTTAACTGTTTTCTTAACCTTAGAGGTTGTCGTTGACACCTTAGCTGTTGACCCCTTATCAGTCTCAGTTACTTTTACTTCCTCTGATTCAACCATTTATGTGGTCTTATCCTTAGGGATAGGCACATAGTTACTATTGAAAGGTGGAGGCACATCCTGATATCCTAGGCCAATTGGTTTCTTAGACTGTCTCTGCGAATCTAAGATTTTGCCTAAGTTCAAGGATGAGTTCCTGAACTTCTCATTTTTACTATTAGCCTCAGCAACTTTAACCCTAGCTTCTTCTAATTCTATGTCTTTAAGGGTGATCTCCTTAGTTAGAGCTTCTACATGCTCATAAATAAGTTCTATTCTGACACATTGTTTGCTAAACTTGTCTTTTAGAACTATTACATCATGAGCATCAGCTTTCATTTTAGCCCTAAGATCTTCCTTAATATCTAGCACACTAGCATTATTAGATTTTGAAGATTGGATTTGAGCTGTCATTAATTAATGTGATTGTAGCACTAAGTTCAATTTATCATTTAAAGTGGTGCATAAAACATTTAAATCATGAAAAGTAGAAAAGTTGAGAAATACCTTTTTCCGATGAGATTCCACATTGGCCATCTATGCTGCAAACTTCAGAGTAGTCTGCTCCTCCGATTTTTCCAGTACCAAAGGATTTGTATCAGACTGCTGCGTGTCCTCCTTCTTTTTCTCTTCAGCTCTGCTATCAGTGTCAGTCACTTCAGCCATAAAAGCTCTAGCGTTTGACTCCAGATGAGAATTCCAATCATAGGTACCATCTAACTGATTGTTAGAAGATACATTCATTAGTAACCCTGCTTTTGAAGCTTGATTCCCTGAACTAGCTGAATTCTGTAGTCCTGGATTCTTATAGTTATCCATCTTCGGCCTTTGACATTTTCTAGCAAAATGTCCCAACCCCTGATAATTGTAACACTTTACTTTCGAATTATCAAATCCCACATTGTTGCTCACACTTAGATTTCTTCCTGTTCTCTTTTTGAAACTCTTCACTCTCTGTGTGACCATGGCCAGTTGTCATTGCAGGTCCACCTGCTCTAAATCGTCTAGATCTACCTGATCCTAATCCTCCTCCCATAAAGCAGGATCATTGATTTTTCCTTGAATGCAGTTGCCGTATGCTGCTACAAACGAAGCTAGAAGCTTTAGTTGCTCCTCAGCTGACTTAGCACTCATAGGCATTTTGGTGTAACCTTAAGAAGTTGATCCTCAATTTTGTGGTTGATCTTCCGCTTTTGAAAACCCTAAAAATGGCCTACCATTCGATTCTTTAGCTTCTGCAGGTTTGCCTTCCTCTTATCCAGAAAAGAACGTTGTAGCCCCCGACTTCGGTACACTAGAAGTTGATGACTTAGACTTTCCGAAGTACATTTCAGGATCCTGTACTTGATCGTATTCCACTCCTTCTATTCTATCTTGAAGTTATAAGCCCTCAGTGTTCCAATGACTTATTCAACGGTGAGATTGGCCAATTTATCTTCATCATGCTTTATCAACGCGGTGTACATCTGCCACTTTGCTGGTAATGCATCTAGAAGTTTTTCAATCTTATCAGATTCTTGATACTCAACTCCGTAGTTATCAAGTTCTGTCAGAAGATGATACAACCTTGTGATTATCTCATCCAAGGTCTCATTCTTCAGCCCTTTGAAGATAGCAATTGCTGCTTCAACAATTCTGTTCTCCCCTTCCTAACCCTAGGTTTTCCCTCATACATATTCTCCAATGCCTCCCACAGTTCTTTAGAGGTTCGGTGATGTTTAAAGGTGTGTAGAATCTCCAAAGGTAATGCCACTCTAGTCGATGATAAAGCCTGATTCTCAGCTTCATAAATTTTCTTGTCCAGATCTTTCAAATGTTGATAGGACAGAACCTTCATCCCGCCTTCGAGTTCCTGTGTAAGGGGAACATATCCTTCATCTATGCATATTCACATACGCATATCATTGAAACGTGCAAAGTCTGCAAACCTATCCTTCCACCAGTAGTAGTCTTCAATCTTCATCAGCTTGGGTGGGGAATTGGATTTGCCTACTTCTTGATCCATTTCAAAAAACTTGTATAGAGTTGACATTCTCGTAAAACTTTTTGTTCACGAACTTAAATTACTTAATTTTTAAAATAAATTTGAAACAAATTCGTATGGACTGAGATTAAGTTCGTAGGAATTTTATATTTAAATTCGTTTTACTAAATTAAGTTTGTTTTAATATTATGTTTGTGGGCAACTAAGTTCGAGAGACCACAGGTTTAAAAAACCCTAGTTCGTGTCTGACAAGTTCGAGTCTGACAAGTTCGTAGGATATTCAAGTTCGTGAAACCCTAAATGGACAAGATCGAATCTATGACAAGTTCGAGCGCCGCAAGTTCGTGGAGGAGCGTCTGACAAGTTCGTGGAAACCCTAAAACACCTCCTATGTTCGTGCGCCGCAAGTTCGTGAAATGGTCAAAACTCGACTTTTCTCAAAAAATCAGATTCAATCAATGTTTTTATGGCAAAAAACATTGAAATCCACTGAAAGGATTAACTAAGAAGATTTTAAGCTTGACGAACTACTCAAAACACCGTAAAAATTTCAAGAAAATGTGATTTAACCGTAAAACACAAGAAACCTATGAATGTTCAACGAAACACAAAGAACATCCAATTGTAGGCTCTGATACCACTTGTAAGGTCCACCGTCTATGGATCTAATCAAGGCGTCTCAACGTCAAACAATTGAGGAATCCTCATATCATGGTTACGGATCGATCACACGGGAACACGGAGCCGAACAAGATGTTAGCCGATAGAATAATGACCTTACACGATGTATTGCTCCGTTAGATGCTGCAAAACTCTCTAGCTTCGTCTGAATGCTCTCACGAATCTCTGAAAGTGTATTTCTCGAAGTCCTTTGAAATAACACAAATAACTTTATGTTATAACCCTTAAGTTCGTGCATAGCCCAAGTCCACAAACTTACAAGTTCAAGCCCATGCGAATACGAACTTACTAAGGGTAAGTTCGTACGAACTTAAGAGCCTTAAGTTCGTGGCCTTGACCTTAAGAACATATTCTCACAATCATGAACTTAATAACAACATGATACATAATCATGAACTTAAGACATAAAGATGAACAAACAGTCATGACTTTTATTAATAATGACCTATCTATAACAAAAACTAGACTGCTGTCGTCACACTGGGTGTACCAACACTTATCACCCTAATGCAGATGACCAAAGTGAACACACTACCTTAACTCTTGAAGATATGCTTCGCGACTGCATTCTTGATCTGGGTGGTAACTGGGATGACCATTTGCCGTTAGTCGAATTCTCTTACAATAACAACTATCATTCTACGATCAAGATGGCTCCTTTTGAAGCTTTCTACAGAAGAAATTACAGAATTCCCACCTGTTGGCGCGAAAGAGGTGAATCGCCTTTAGCGGGTCCTGTCCTTCTATAGTTGACTCACGAATATATTAAACTTGTTAGGAGGAACATTCTTAATGCTCAAAGCAGGCAGAAATCATATTATGACAAGCATCATAGATCAATTAGTTTTGTGGTCAACAATTGGGTGATGCTGAAAGTATCCCCAATGAAGAATATGTTGCGATTTATAAAGCGAAACAACCTAGCTCCAAGATTCATTGGTCCATTCAAGATTGTTGAAAAGATAGGGAATCAGTTCTATTGTCTTGAATTGCCAACGGACTTAGCAGGAATACATCCGGTATTTCATGTTAGTCATTTGCGAAAGAGCTTGGCTGATGAAATAGAAGTTCAGATACCACATGTTAATCTGCAAATTGACGAGAAGCTTCGCGTGGTTGAAGAGCCAGAGTGTATTCTGGACTCGAAGACCAAAGAAGCTTCGCAATAAAGAGGTGCAGATGGTGCTCGTCCAGTGGAAACACCACAAAGGTTCGCATCAGTCTTGGGAATCAAAGGATGTGATGAAAGCTACATATCCAAGTTTGTTTGAACATAGCTAACTTCGAGGACGAAGTTTGAGCGTGGTGGAGCCCATTCTGTAATACCCAAGCTTTAGCGTTTTTGTAATTTATTTAATAATGTAATTTAATTACATTATATGTATTATAATTTAATTAAGTAAAGAAATTATTTAATTAAGTTAAATATATGTTATAAATTATTTAGTTCAGCAAATCTAAAAGAGATGTAATAAACATAAAGTTTGGGGGTTTAATTGTAGATTTAACAAACTTGTTAAATATATAAATTAAAAATGAGATTTAATGCTCATTTATCACAACAAAGAAAACTCAAAAAAATTCTTCTCCTCTCTCTCTCTCTCTCTTCAACCTATGGCCGTCTTCATCTTCTTCATCAAGAACAACAATTGTGCAACAAAATTCAAAATCAAGTCAGAGAAATCTACAAACAAGTATCAAGCAACAAAATCTACAAGATTTCAAGGTAAGAAACTAATTTCTTAAGTTTAAGGTTTATTTGAGAGTTTAAATAGAAAAATTCAGATTTCTAAATCTGAATAATTGATTTTGCATGTTTGTAATATCAGTTGGAAATCATATATTGAAGTCTATAGGAGTTACAGAAACAAAAAAATCGTTGTTTAAATCATCCAAATAAGTGAAAAATCTGACCTTTTATTCTTACGGATGGTTTAAAACTAATCATGTTCAAGGTATAACCACATATGGTTTAAAACTTTGATTATTCCCTTTTTCACTAAAAGAAAAAGCCAAAATTTGGTTTGTGTCGCTACCCACCAATAGCATCACAACCTGGGATCAAATGAAACGCGAATTTCTCATTGAGTATTACCTCATAAGTAAAACCACTGAGAAACAAAAAGAGATCATCGGTTTCAAACAAAAACCTGGTGAACAATTTTACGAGTCATTTGATCGGATAAACGAATTGCTAAGAGCTTGTCCACATCATGAAGTTCCAAAATGGATGCTCGTCAAAACTTTCTTTGATGGTGTGAGCCAAGAGAGTGGGAACATGATCATCGCCGCTACAAGTGGCACATTCTTAGCTAAAGAAGATGATGAGGCTTGGGAATTACTAAATCAACTCAGTAAAGGTCTCAAAGTTTATGCCGGTTCTGAGAATAATATTGGAGTTTCAGGTGACGGGTATAGACAACGCCTGGAAACATGAAGTGAAGAGTGAAATCTCAATTAACTAATAAAGGGTTTTAGCCAAAACCCTGTTGCATCACTTAAATGTGTAATATTTGGGGATCCATCTCATCATTCTGAAGCATGTCATCAAGTACAACCCACTGAGGAATATGCGAATGAAGCATATGGTTTTAGAGCTCATCGAAAGGGGGATAACCCATTTCCGGAAACCTAGAATCCGGAATGGAGAAATCATCCTACTTTTCGATGGAAAAATGATCAGCCTAACGATCATCAGTCTAAACCAAGGATGAGCGATATTACAATCCGAACCAACGTGATCAACCTCACTTTAATGTGGAGACGAATATGAGTGTTCACAATTTTCAAAGTTCGCAAAATTTATGAAGCACAATCGGCTTTTAACGAGATGCTGAGCCGCCAAATGGGTCAGATAGCATAATCGCTCACAAGACAAGAGGAAGGAAAACTTCCAAGTAACACTGTTCTAAATCCTCTGCACGCACACGGCAAAGAGAAGACAACATCGAAATTCCAAAGGAACAAGAAGTGGAAGAAGACACCGACACTGAGGTCGTGTATGATGAGACAGAGAATCCTAAGAAGATGGAGGGTTCTAAGAAAGTTACTTTCAAGGAACCAATCAAGGCAGATATCCGAACTCCCAGAGTTGGGGAGGCGGTTAAGTATCAGGACACCACAGCTCCTCCTTCTTACCCTGCTGCCATTGGTCAATGCCATTCAACGAATACCCTATTATGCCAAATTTTTAAAAGATCTCTGCACGAAAAAAAGGAAGTTTAAGGTCTCGCTTCCCAAGCAGATCAATTTAACAGAGCAAGTCAGTGCAGTGATTTCTAATTCTTTGTCACCAAAGCTGAAATATCTTGGATCACCTTTGATTCCAGTGACAATTGGCAATGTGAAAATCAAAAAGGCATTACTCGACCATGGAGCCAGTGTAAACTTTTTACCAGGAAATTTTTTTGACAAGCATGATCTAGGCCAGCTACAGGATATAATTCTACAACTGGCAGATCAGTCAAAAATATACCCAAGGGGTATCTTATCGGATGTTATAGTAAAAGTAGAAGATTTTTACTATCCGTTCGATTTCTTAGTCTTAGATACAGAGAGTTCTTTTGGAGAAAACCAGCCAGCCATAATCTTAGGTAGACCATTCTTAGCTACAATTAATGCTCAAATCAATTGTAGAATGGGAGCTATAGATATTGCCTTTGGGAATCGCAAGCTGCGATTAAACGTGTTCAATGCTTCCACCACTTCTTTAATCGATTCAGAATGTTACATGATAGATGTGGTGGATGAGCTTAAGCAGTACGATTCACTAATTAATGCCAAGGACCACACAAAATTATTCTTTGTTGACCACGATACTGCTATGACACACTCTGAGCAATGCAACGAGTTTGAGGTAGTCATGGAATCCACTCTGGAACCTAAACAACCACCATGGACCCATAAGCCTGAGAAATTACCAACTGATTTGCCTCAATCTACAAGACCTTCAATGGAACAATCACCTGTTCTAGAATTAGAAACCTTGCCTGTTCATTTAAATTATGCTTTCTTAGGTCGGAATGATACTCTGTCAGTCATTATTTCTTCTGATCCGACCAAGACACAAGAAAAAGCTCTAATGCAAGTGTTAGTAAAATATAAAGAGGCAGTAGTTTAGACTGAGAATGTTGTTGTCGACCACCTATCCAGACTCCTAATTCTCCCATTAGACTTAACTGGTCACATTAGGGACTCCTTCCCAGATGAACAATTATTGTTAATCTTCAAAATACCATAGTTTCCATTAGACACGGTTAAAATGGGCGACCAATAATATGCCGGTCTCTGAACTAAATTGGTTAGAAGACCCCAAACATATATAGACTAGTATAGGAGCAGTACGTTTGGCTGAAGACGTAAAACTTAGCGATTCCTGGGAGGTAACCCAGAGAAGTTTCTGGGTGTGTTTCTAGAAACCCTCACGAGACAACACTCGTGCACTCGGGATACCGAGGGGTTTAACGGCTTGTTACATGTGCTAAGTGCATTCGTGATTCCCTAGGAAAAGGTGAATTGTTTTAATTGATTTAGTGTCATTAACTAAGTTGGGGAGGATTTCCAACGCAATTTTAGTTGTTTCTAGACATAAGTTTACTTTTATTTAGTTTCATCTATCCCAAATAAGCAAAGAATCTTATTAAGAATATGATTATGTCCATTCTCTGCTCATTATAAGTGTGTTTATGTGACGAGGACATCACAATGGTCCAAGTTGGGGAGGGTAGGTTCTATGAAATGTTTAATATGATCTAACAAGCCTCCACAAACTTTTTTATTATTATTAGATTGAAATTTAACCACTTGGGCCGAGAGCTACGACATATCATGAATAGTAGAACTAAGCATATTGAAAAGGGGTTCGACATCACGAAGATTTCTAGCCTGATAGTTTTTTCAGTAGTATCTTCGGTCCTACTCTTCCTCCTTACTAGTGATTAGGTATCATCGTTCCTTGCTCTTCACATTTGTCATATTTAGATTTGCTTGTTTGGGTTAGAATTTTAATTTTTGTTATTTTATTTCAGTAGTTGACTGTGTTTGTTTTCATATGTCGAGTCATGTTAAATGTGAATGCTTAGTGTCAATGCAGTCTTTTGAATTTTCCCCTATGTTTCTTTTTGCCGATCAGGCCGTGAAAAATGATGATAGATAGAAAAATGTACCTAGAATAAGTTAGTGTTAGCAAGAAATTCTAGAATTATGTTAAGATTCGTGATAATAATTAACATTTTAATGTAAGTTGAGTTCAAGTCAGTTAAGGTGCATTTATGCTTAAATGAAAATAATGTGTCAAACATTTTGAAAAACTCATGCAATAAGGGCGAAAACTTAATCATGTTTTCAGCCTCAAAAGATTCGAGGGTAGCCTAGTTGGTTCAGGAAATTAAGTTATACGGGGTACCATTCTTGCCTAATTCCCTAAAACCATTTGGTTTGGGAGTGATTGACCCAAATCCCGCTACATGGACCAACTAGAAACGCTACAATAAAAACTCGAGTAAAAATAAAAAAATAGTCAAAGCATGGTAATCAAAAGTAATATTTGTCGTATACATGCATAAATGGAAAAGATGATCAAAAGACCCACGTGTTTTAAGACTGGTAACCTTGAGCTAAAAGGGTAATTTCCAAAAGTGAGATGCATTATAATTACTTAGAGAAAATTTGTTTTAACCGAAAATGTTCTTTAATTTACATTCAAAAACTTAATGCATTATTACGAAGGTTGGCTTTACCTAGACTTACTGAACACACTACTAACACACTACTAATACAGTCAGTACATAGTTAGTTCTGATTCTAAGGCTTGTTCGGGGACGACCAAGAGATAAGTTGGGGAGGTTTGATGAGACTGTCTTATTGCGTGTTTTCGGTAGTTTAAAAGGCTCATATATGCATTTTAACTTCGTAACTTTAGTACTTTTACATAATATTTCATTTTCAGGGTCGGGAAGTCATTTCAAAGCGCCACGAAAAAATTCAGCGCAAAACGAGTAGATGGGGGCGCAAGCCTACGTCGCCTTACGCTACCAAAACAGTGAGTTTGAGACCTAGAGAGCAAGTACAACATACCCCAAGCGCAGGTCCGCCATACCCCAGGCGCAGGGGGGCTTAGGCTACGCCCGGGCTACGCTTCTGCGGTACAAAGACCCTCAGGCCGCATTTTTACGTCGAAAAACCTAAAGTCTTGTCCTCTATAAATAGAGAAGACTTGCGGACGTTTTGAGGGGGTTTCGGTTTATTAAAAACGCTGGTGAAGCCCTGCTGCAATCAAGTCACGGATCAAGTACGAAGAAGTGAAATGCCAACCGTTCATCTCCTATAAGCCTAATGGTGATCTCCACAATCATTTCTGGTGCGGAACACGTGATGGGGGGCTAAACACTTCATAGCCGTTTGCGGAGGATCTACGACTAAGTTTTATTTAATTGAATGATTTTATTGTATTAATGTGTTTTGAGAATATTGATACATTTCGTTACACAAATGATATACATTTGGTTAGTTATGATTGAATGATTTAATTGGTAAAAGCAAGATACTTCATAGTGATATTATTATTTGTGTCGAGTCTATAGTTTAGGATTAAGACAAGTAATGAATATTGCATGCGCCATGTCGAGATTTATTGATTAAAGTGTTTATGATTAATATGACTAAGTAATTGGTTATGTCTATGTGACCATTGCATGATATTCAATTGAATAATAACTTATGACGTAGTGAATTCGTAAATGGTTATCTTTTATTTGATTTGTTATTCGATCGTAGTTTGATTTGCCATTGTTTAGTATTAATTTAGTTTTAATCAACCATTCTAAACAATCCAATTCGCAAATTAAATCGCTTTTCTAATCATAAAGAAACTAGCAATATAACCATAATAAACCTACATGCTCCCTGCGGATTCGACCCTTACTTCCCTACACTAGTAGGTTGTTTGGACTATATCTACGGGCCACAACGACGGCTCGTCAGGTACCGAGTCAATCTTTGGGACAAAGTGAGGTTCAACCTCATCAAAGTACTTGATGTGGTCCCAAAACGTTTTGAGGTAGATGGAGGAGACGAAGATGCTAGTGGTAAGGGCTTAGAAAATAGGGTTACCTTTGAGCATGTCAAAGGTTATGTCCTTTGTCTCCTGATGTAATGCGTCAAGGTCCAACTGCCAGTAGTGGGGTTGGAAATCTATGTCCAAGGCAAGGTTTAGTAAGACGGATTCTGGCAGTTGGTTATTATAATGAGGGATGGGAGGGTGGGGTATTGTGAGAGTTAGTAGTTCAGAAACCTCCATTTGTTCTGTATATGCACAACAAGGTTAGTAACAAAGACTAAGTGAAAATAAACATTGACGCGTAGTCTGAAATATGTGTGAGATAGAACTGGTGTATTCTTTTAAAAGCATCGGGTTTCGTTACAATAGTACAGAATAATACTATTAGAAATCCAAAGTCGATCATTGAGACACCAATGTTAGAATAGACCTATTCACTCTAACTCCTACAACTAACTAGGACCAATGGTCCATGAACATAAATAATATTGAATTGTACATCATTATAACTATAATAGCATGTTAGTAAATGTTGTTTACAGCATCGCGTTTTCGTAAAATTAGTAAAAATACTGAATTATGAAATCCGAAGTTTATCATTTATAGACCAACGCAAACAATATTAAGATACTGAAATTATTAAAAAAATTATTGAAATTCAACTGAACTTATTATATTTTTGGAATTTTCAAAATAAAGTATAAAAAATTACAAGTGTTGAATTTCGGATCCAAGGTGGTCCGAAGTTTGGTTGGTGGACTTGGAATAATTCAAAGTATAATGCACCCGAAGTTTGAATTGTTTCAAATCCGGATGAAGTCCACAAGTGTTGATGACCCGAACTCCGAATGATACAAAGTTTGGATGGAATGAAGGTCCTAAATACTAATACTAAATGCACACATGGTCCAAACTTCGAATCATAAGAAGTTCATATGAACTCAAGAAAAAGAACAGATAAACAAAGTATAAACTAAAGGTCTGAAAATTGGATAGTTCAAAGTTCGGATGAGGTCTAAGACCATACACTTAAGAAAATATACTAAGAATTAACCCCTAATAATAAGTGGTCCGAACTTCGGATGGTCGGAAGTTCGACTAGACTTCCAATCCGATGTTCGGATGAAGTCCACTATACAAGTTCGGATGGTCCGAAGTTTTAGTTAGCAAACTAAAAAGATGATAGTTATGAACACGAACATGCATGCATGCGAAAGATAGTCAAAATAATCAAAATAAATGGAAGAAAATGCTACCTGATGATAGATATACGTGAATATGACTTCAAACACGAGAAAAATTGTAGAGAAGTGACGGATTTTGGCTTTTAAAGATGAAAATGGCAGAGGTTTTTGGTTCAGTTTTCGATGGGAAAGAAAAGAAGAAGAAGAAGAGCAATATTAATAGGGACGCCCGATCCTTTTGATCAGGAAAGGGTGGGCCTGGTTTTTGGCTAACCGAACCCACACCACACTCAAACAAAAATCTAAATAGCAACGGTCACCCCAAAAAATCTTAAACAACCAAAATAAATAAAATCTTTTTTGTTCTTGAAATTTTTACATACTTAGACAAAAACAAAAATAATAAAATCTTTTTGATTTTTCAAAATTTTCAACCTTAAACAAAAATTTTTTTTTTTTGTGTTTTTCTGTGAAGACCCGACCTTACGGAGGAGTCATAACGACTATGTCCCAAATTTGCAACACAGTATTAAATTGCAGAATATTTTACAATACAAACAGTTAACATTTAGTAAATTTAAGTTTAGAACTTTGTTTTAAAGATTCAAAACAAACTTATAAAGGTACAAAGCTAATCTTATTACATAATCCCCATACAATGTAATACTTCCACTCAACCACCACATTTTATATCTTCATGTTGTACCAAAAGGATGTTAGAGTAGTGGTCTAGGAAACTTCAACTTTGCTTGCAGAACCTAATAACTAGGCCCAATTTGAGCTTTTCCTTTGTATTTTCCTGAAAAAGATTCAACAACAACTGTAAACATTAGCTTACTAAGGTTATAGATTTAACAGTAAACATGCCATAATGCAAGGAGCTAATTATGGGTAATAGCGTGATATCGCTTGACTACCGCCAACGACCACGCAAAGTGAGACATAACATATAAGACCAAGATTATGTCCAGGCCACATGCTCACGCTTTTAGTGGAAGGTATCCACTCAATACTGGGCTAGCTACCACTAGGCTACGTGGGAAGACATCAGAGTAGGCAACCACCATGTTCATTGGAACAGGTGACGCAAGAAAGGTCTATGTTAGATCAGACTAAGCTGAATAATGGCAATAGACATATATTTCAATGAAGCAAGTACTGTAAGTAAGTTCAGATAAGCAAGTCTATGATAGCAATACCAGTTTATAACAATAACTGAATTCGTATAAAGGCATGTGTGTTGGATGTTATATCAAATAGTCATCATGATCTACAGGGCATCACAGTACCATGGTGTGCACAGGTCACATTCTAGCTGAGCACATAAGAATGTAAATAAAGCTAGAACAACAATATGTTTCACCCATAGGCAAACATGAAAAATTGAAATATCTATAACTCACAGTTACTGATTTCAGGCTTTGCTGTTGACTTTTACTTTGGGCAAGCGAATTGCTTCACCACTCGAGTTATCTTAGGATTTTATGCACTTTAGCTTTGGCGTTCTGGACTTTGGCTTGGCTTTACTGGCTTTAACCTACTTTTCAGTGGCTTTCGCTTTATAACGCAGTTCAGATTTTAGTTGAACCTGTCCAGTAGTTGGCATTTACAATAACATAAGCTTTAAGACTTTACACAACATATTTGTGTAATTCTATCGCATTCTTTGACTTTCCGTAGCTTATGTATAGGTTTATTTCATTCACTGGATTATATGTCATTTTAGCTTTGTTGAATCATAACCAGACATATGGCTTGTCTTAATATGAGTTTAATGGCTTTTTGAGCTTTCATGCTTTTTCATAAACATGTGTAACCTTATTAGATCATTCTTTGGCTTTATTTACACTTGAACTCATATGAATGCATGCAATTTCATACAATAAGCTTATTTAGATTGACCTTATGTCTTGTAGCATGCTTATTAATGTCATAATTTCATCATGTACTCAAATTGATTAATTCTTAAAATCAATTTATACATGGTTATGACATCTTCATGTATAAAATATGAATATGAACATGAATATGCTTTCAATTGAATGTTTATATATGTATCACACACATGAGCTAATATTATACAAATGAAATTGCTAAGTGTTTGTAAACTTGACCTACAAATAAGACTACTTATTTTGCTGATCTTGACAACATAAGCCACTTAACACACTTGGGTATATTGATTATATGCATATATTTTAATCAAGGTTGTTGTGATGTTTAATATGTGATCACAAACATGACTATACACACTTTAATTAGATGCATACATGTATATATATTTATAAGTAGGGTTGTTGCTGCTGATGGGATTTCTTGACAGGTCCGAGACTTAGCATTTGGCTAAGTCTCAATGTTTATGTCTTTTCGATACATGACAAACTAAGAGACACACACACTTCACTATTTGTTGTTTCTACCTTTTGTTACATTACACACCATCACTCAAGGACTTGTGTGTGTGTATATATATATATATATATATATATATATATATATATATATATATATATATATATATATGTATGTATGTATGTATGTATGTATGTATGTATGTGGCTGTGTGTGTCAAATTGCTGCTCTTAGCCTTTAAACCATCTGAGACTTATCAATTTGTAAAGTCTGGAAGTCTATTCATATGCAAGCTCACAACACTGAACACACTCAGAGACGCTCAGTTTTATGTATGAATTAAGTACCGAATTCTTTAGTTGTCGGTACTTCTTCAAGAGCACACATACACACTCTGAGACTTTATTAAATATCAGTCTCTTGCAAACACACAAAACTTAAACTATTTTTATGCATGATGTATATTGTATTTGGTGATGCTTTACATGCACACACATTCACTTCGAGACACATAAGTCTCGGAGTCTAAATTGCAAAACACACCCACTAACACTTAATTTATATATGTATCATGGCTAGGAAGGGTGGGCTGTGAAGCAGACAACACTCAGAGACATTATAAGTCTCGTGGTTTACTTTTTCATCCAAATACAATGGACAACAAACATAGTTTGTTTCTTCCTGTTTTTAAATCATTTTGTGAAGCAATAAAGAAGGGATTAATGGTAATTTATACATCCAAAAGTCCAATAATGATATTAGAAATGAGAAGGACCAAGGCCAACAGGCCTTCTTGGCCATTGTTATGGATAAAAAAAATATTTTCCATGTACAGCAACACATTAATAAGTTTCTGAGGTTTTGTTTCGTTTTATGGATTTAAGACTTCAAAATGTGTAATAATCAATTGAGTATTAAATATGTAAATGCATGGACTTCATTTTATCTTTATAGTACTAAACCATTTCTAATTTTGTGTTTTGAAAGCTTTTGAACTCATACATTCTTTCCAAAAATGCATAGCTTCTAAAACACACACAAGAACACATATTACATGGTAGATTTACCTTCAATCTTGTGAATTCTCAATGTTTTATTTACTTAATCTTTGCTTGAATCTTGATTTTGGATGCAATTTGTGATGAACTTGAAGAAACCATAGGTTTTTAGAGAAAGAAGGAGAGATTTTATTCTCTTTGTTCTTTGATAAAATGAGCAGGTAAATGAATTTGGGGGTTTTATGTAACATAAGTTTCTTATTTCATAATTTGGCCCTCATAAGTTGTTTTTATTTGGTTTCATTTAACTTCACATCACATATATATAATTATCACATATTTAACTTAATTGTAACTTCTATTAACTTAACTAAAGTTACATAGATTATAATGTAATTAAATTTACATTACACCGACAAGTATAGGTAATTAAAAAGTCAGGTTGTTACAAACTTGGCTCCACCACACATAACTTCGACCTTGAAGTTAGCTATGTTCGAACATACTTGGATAGGTGGAATGCATAACAGCTTTTGATTCCCAAGTTTGATGCGAACCCTTGTGGTGTTTTCACTTAACGAGCACCATTGGCACCTCTTTATTGTGAAGTTTTTTTTGTATTTGAGGCCAGAATACACTCTGGCTCTTCAACCATACGTAAATTACCATTAACATGGAGGTCAACTTGTGGTATGTGCACTTCTCGTTCATCATCTAAGCTCTTTCGGAGATGACTAACATGGAATACGGGGTATATCCTAGCTAATTCCGTTGCGAATTCAAGATGATAGGACTGATTTCCTATCTTTTCAACACTATTAAACGGACCAATAAACCTTGGAGCTTGCTTGTTTCCTTTTATGAACCACATCACATTCTTCATTGGGGAGACTTTTAACATCAACCAATCATTGATCTCAAAACCGATAGACCTATGGCGATTGTCAAAGTATGACTTCTGCCTGCTTTGAGCTTCAAGAATGTTCCTTCTGACCAGTTGAATCTTCTCGTGTGTCAATTATACAAGGGCAGGACCAGCTAACGGTGTTTCACCTGTTTCATGCCAACATATGGGAGTCCTACATTTTCTTCCATATAGAGCTTCAAAAGAAGCCATCTTGATCGCGTAATGATAACTTTTGTTATAAGAGAATTCAAATTGAGGCAAATGGTCATCCCAGTTACTGCCCAAATCAATAACACAGGCACAAAACATATCCTGGAGGTCTGCATTAGCATGGTATGCAGTACTCATGGTGGATTCGAGTACCCATCCCATCTTGCAGAGCTTTCTAGAACTTAGACATGAAATGACTATCGCGATGGAGATAATAGACTTTGGCATGCCATAACGAGAAATTACTTCGGAGATATACAGTTACGTTAGTCTATCGAGAGAATATATCTCTTTCTTCATAATAAAATGAGCTAATTTCATTAAATAAAAAAAACCCAGATGGAGTCATGTTGTTTCTTGGTTTTAGGTAATTTCGTGACAAAATCATGGTTCTATCCTCACACTTCCACTCAGGAATTGGTATTGGTTGCATATTCCCAAAGGCTTTCTGATGTTCTGCCTTTACCATCTGACAGATTCTGCAACTTTCAACAAAATTACTGATATCTTTCTTCATTCCTGGCCACCAATAATCAGCTTTAAGATCACAGTACATCTTTGAGCCTCAAGGATGAACATAGAATTTGGACTTATGGGCTTCTGATAGAAGAGTGTTGCGGACAGAACCTTGCTTTTGAATCCAAGTTTGGCTTCCATTGAGACATTGAAGTCCCAAATGATTGATAGACAAGAACTGAAGTTGCCCTTTCAGATTTTCATTACTAAGGTTCTCTCTCTTTAGTGCTTGAATTTGAGCATATTTAGTGTCGTCTAAAAGCATAGAAGAGAACATGACAGGAGTCTGGACATATCAACACTTTTCTGGATATGACTTTTTACTCAAAGCATACGTGACCACATTGGCTTTGCCGAGATGGTAGAGGATCTCACAGTCATAGTCCTTGATTATTTCCAAAGGACCGAGATGGTAGAGGATCTAACTTTCATGTTCAGATCCGATTGATTAAATAGATACTACAAGCTTTTGTGGTCAGTATAGAGCAGACACTTAATACCATACAAGTAATGACACCAGATTTTCAATGCAAAGGTTACAGCAGCTAACCAAATATCATAATTTTGCGCACTTTTCTCGTAGTCTTTTAATTGCCTTGAAGCATAGGCAATGACTTTACCCCTTTGCATGAGTACACATCCTAAGCCAGTACCAGATGCATCACTATAGATCACGAAGTCATCATTGCCTTCTGGTAAGGCTTGGATTGGCGCTTGGATAAGATTCTGCTTTAGAATTTTGAATGTTTTTTTGCTGTTTATCAGACCATAGGAAAGAAGTATTCTTTCGTGTCAGCATTGTAAGTGGTACAACAATTTTGAAGAAGTCCTTTATGAATCACTGGTAGTATCTAGCCAATCCAAGGAAAGTTCTGATCTTAGAGGCATTGCGAGGTGCTTGCCATTTTTGTACAGCCTCGACTTTAGAAGACTGTACAGAAATACCTTCGCCAGATATCACATGGCCAAGGAATTTAAGCTATAAAAATAACAAAGTAGAATTTCAAGTTTTTATTGAGACAAAGAACGCTTAAGATTTAGCTCAAGACATAATAAGTATTTATAACTGTCTGAGTTAGAATTTACATTTAACAAATTTTGCATGGGGTCTTTCTTTTCTCAGCAACTCTAGTAATTCACGTAAATGAAACAAATGATCATCTATCATCTTGGAATAGAACAGAATATAGTCCATGAATACGATAACTGAATTATCCAACATCGGTCTACACACACAGTTCATGAGTGTAACATCCGGCATTAATCCAGGTTAGCAACTACGACCTAATTAGTATTTAATGGCAAATTATAATCTAATCAGTGGTCATTAGAAATCAATCAAAATGATTAACAAGGCTCATGAAGAAATTCAACTCAAGTAGAATCAAATTCATCGGTTGAATCGGGAAATCAATTAATCCGATCAATTTAGGATATGAGGGATTAATTCAACTAAGTATATAATTAAATTATGTTTTGTGACACTAATTATACACTAATACAATTACTTAACATTAATTATGCAAGGTTAAAACAAGTCATTAAAACAATGCATCCAATAGTATTTATGAAATTACAAGAAAAGAAAAAATACAAGAATACATTTCTAAATACTTTTATACAAAAAAAAAATACATGTATAATACATGTATATGGCCAGCTATAGGCATGTGTTTTTAGGGGTTGACTTTTATTTTTTTAATATTACTTTAAACATAATCATTTTGCTAAAAGGTGCACACAACCTCCATCTCTTTTTCATCATTTCATCACTTGTTCTTGGTGAAATTCAAGTGTTCTTGGTGCATATCTTGCAAAGATTTCAACTTCTACTAAAAATCATACTCTAAGCACTTCAAAGTAAGTAAATACTAACTTATTTCATCTTACATTTATGTTTATATAAGTCTTGCATAATATATATAATCACCAACTGCAACAAGTTTCATAAAAACTCAAGTTTATAAATTTCTAGTTTTTGTTTATAAGTTGTTTCTTTAAATGTGTTTATGAATATATGAACACATCAAAAAAGTGTTAATACTATGAAACAAGTGATATATATGTGTTTTATAACTTTTATAACTTTCATACAAGTAGTCTTTGAATAAACAACAAGAATCATAAGCTATTTCAAGTTTATAAACTACGGATTTTCGGCAGCAAATATATATCGACTTTGAAAAATCATAACTAATTCATAACTTAACGAAATGACTTCATTCTTGTCTCAAACGTTAGATCTATGTCTTAACTATAGATCTGGAAGTTTTCATAATTTATTTTGGAGTTTAAGACCTCCATAAATTATTTGGGAAACCGAAAGTTTGACAGCTCAAAAATGGCCAACATAGGGTTTTTAACGAGCTTTTTCACCAACCAAAACATCTCGAAAAATGGCCGTTATTGATTATAAAAATCCTTTGTATACAGTAGTTTAATGTCCTAGAAAACCAAATCCCAAAACATTTTGGATCTTGGTCAAAATTAGCCTCAAAGTAGGCCGAAAAACCTCCGAAAAAGCTGGAAAATTATTTATAAACTTGTAATGTTGGGAGATTTAAGACATAAAAATTTATAAATATACGTATTGTCATATATTAGAGATATTAAGTCCGTATTATCTTTTAGGACTCGGTTAAACACATTCGGTTTCATCACCCATCAAACAACGCAAACATGCGTTTTTGCGCGTATTTTGCAATCACAAGCTCGGTGAGTCTTCATAGCCCCTATTTTCACTATCTATTGGGGTGGAAATACATGCACTGTTTTCATATGGACATCAAAACTGTTTATTTCTTATATGTATTACATGTTTGGATCCATCAGCCCTCAAATCATGAACCGTTAATTGCATTTATTTGCAAGCGCGAATATATTGTGGATAGATCTATTGGGAGTCATGTCCCCCATTCGGGTTTGTTCGGGTCGGCTAACAGCGAGTGCATATATATTCAACACACGGTATTACGTATGGGAATACTGCACAGGGCAAACTCATCTTTAGTTAAGCTTTGGTTGCATGATGGTTTATGTATACATACACGGAATTTATGATTTTATAAATTCAACTCATCTGATAATGTCCATACAACCGGTCTTTTCGCGTAAACCTATGAGCTCACCAACAATTTGTTAACGTATTTTAGAATATATTTTCAGGTGTTTGAGACATGCACATTTATCGGAAGTATTCCAAGGATTCCTTTCATTTTGGAGTCGCATCATTTTCAAACTCGGAGATTTACTTGCATCTTTCCGAATAAACTAAATCGTGTATTTAAATTTTAGTATTTTAAGAACTACTTACGCTGTATTTTGTTTATGTAAAACAATATTTATATTTGAAGTTAAATCAATGTATTTTTGAAAAACGTCCATATAGTGGTCGTTCGTTATAATTATTGTTACGCTTCCGCGACGTCACGCTTCGTTGCCAACCGGGGTACGGGGTGTGACTGATTGGTATCAGAGCCATAGTTATAGTGAACTAGGTTGCATTAGTACCTAGACTGTAACTGCTACAAAAACTAAACTTTCTTCTAGAACTGTGAACACATATTTGGACCCTGATGACAATAACATGTCGAACAATATGGTTATTATCCTCTTTGACTCAGAGGATGAATTCTCACCCATGGAACATAGAAGCCAAGGTGACACTGAGGTATACTTTGGATCGGGAACCCACCCAGACTAAATCAATGACGATGTAATGGACTTGTCAAAGCACAAGGAGGGCAATTGTGGCCCTGCAACGCAAATTGCTCCACCATCACCACCACATATGCCACCTTACACCCTATTCAGAAGCCATCCCAATGGACCATTAAGGAAGTTCACCCCTAGGAAAAGGGTGTGACTAGCACAACGGGAGTCTATCCTGGTACCTACTCGTCGGCCAAGCCCGCCATTGTAACGATAGGTGAACGTAAGACAGTGGGGATGGATGCCTCACATTCTCTAGGAGTGGAGAAACAAGGAAGGGATCCCAAGCCAGATAAAAACACCATCTTCTCCTCAAGTGTCGACACATACCCAGAAACCTACATAACAAACGATGCCTCTGTTGGTGGCAAGGGCTGCCAGACACGACCCCCAATTTCGACAAAATCCACCAAGAGGTCGGTGAGATCCTTGCAAGGGTTAAGCAGGAGGCAATGCAAACCCCCAACAAACCTTAGGCCAACCAACAATACCCAGGCGATTCAACAAAGACGAAATAGAGAAATTATGTCAACGCCTAGCAGGGCGTAAAGCCCGTAATGTAGAACTAACCCAACGACTTAACGCTCTGGAGTACGAGGAAACCTCAGAGGCATCTCATACTTAGCACCTTTCTACCATTTTATAGTATTTCTCTAGGCTTTACCATCTGATATATCTTAGGGAATGTAACACTTAAGAATTTATTGACCATATCATGTACAAAGATTAGGTATCAAGCCTTTTAATGAAGAACTAAGTTTTATCTATAACTATGTGCATGAGGATATGTAGTACGACAGTCTGCCTAAGAAATTTCAAACCCATAGACTTATCCTCTCAGCCCAATGGATACGACTTATGCATTTCTACTATTTGATACTGGTGCTGATAGGAGCTTTATATCCATTAAGTTCACTAAGCAGATAAATTCCATTCTTACACCATTAAGTGCCACTTATGCTATTGAGGTTGATGACAGTAAGACGCTTAAGATAAATAATGATAGTCGAGGATGCTCCTTAGAATTAGTAGGCCAACTCTTTGAAACAGACTTGATGCCCGTCAAACTGGGAAGTTTTGACGTGGTCATAGGCATGGAATGACTATAGAAAAATCGTGCGGAAATAGTGTGCAACAAGAAGACGGTTCATATACCTTTAGCCAATAAGAAGGTCCTTACTGTCCAAGGCAAAACAAGAAATATCAAAGAAAGCATCACCTCTATCATTAGGACCCTGAAGTGTTGACAGAGAGGGAGCCAAAGGAAAAACGGCTCGAAAATATTCTTATTATTTGTGATTACCCCAAAGTTTTTCCAAAACACTTACCTGAACTCCCAACATCGAGGCAAGTCAAATTCAAAAATCGGCCTAGTATCAGGTGCGGTACCAGTGGCTCGAGCACCATGCCGATTAGCCCCATCAATAGTGTAACAATCGTCCAACCAACTGTAGGAGTTCTTAGATAAAGGGTTTATCAAACTGAGTTCCTCGCTTTGGAGGAGCTCCAGTTTTGTTCATAAAGAAGAAGGATAGAACCATCAGAATGTGCATCAATTACCAAGAGCTAAATAAACTAAAGGAACCGATACCCGCTCAGAAGGATCAATGACTTGTTTGACCAAACTCCAAGAATTAAGCTTCTATTCGAGGATCGACCTAAGGTCTGGTTATCATCAGGTTAGAGTTCGCAAGAAAGATTTTCCAAAGACAGCCTTCAGATTCCGTTTCGGTCATCATAAATTCATATTAATGACGTTTGGATTTACCAGTGCCGCAACGGTATTCATGGACCTCATAAATCGGGTGTGCAAACCTTATTCGTGATTGTATTCATGAAGGAAATCTTAATCTACTCACGAAACAAGGAGGAGCACGAGCAAACATTTAAGACTGATTCTAGAGTTGTTGAAGAAAGAACAAATATATGCCAAGCTTTCTAAGTTTGACTTTTGGCTAAGATAGGTAAGATTTCTCGGTCACGTAATCAATAGTAAAGGGATCCAAATCGGCCCTGCAAAGATCGAGGCTATCAGGAATTGGTCAACTCTTAGAACCCCCAGAGAGATACGACACTCCTTAAGACTTGCCACTTATTATAGATAATTTCTCAAAGATCACCGAAGCTCTAACAAAACTGACCCGAAAAGACATTAAGTATGATTGGAGCAAGGATCAGGAGACATCATATCAGTTATTAAATCACAATCTGTGCAGCACACTTATTTTATCCAAGAGAAGCAAGAAATTTGTAGATTATTGTGACGCTTCACACAATGGGTTGATATAGAAAGATAGGGTCATAACTTATACTTTATGAAAACTTAGGGTTCACTAGGTGAATTACATAACGCATGATCTAGATCTTTGAGCAGTAGACTTTATCCTTAAGATTTGGAGACATTAGTTGTACGGTATGAAGTGTATTGTATTCACAGACCATAAGAGCCTCCAAAACATCTTGAACCAGAAAGAGTCGAATACGAAGTAGTACCGTTGGATGGAGCTAATAAGTGATTGCAACCGTGAAAATTCGTTATCACCTGAGGAAAGCTAATGAGCTAAGCCGTTAAGAGTACAAGTGGATATATAGTTTAGGATAAGGCTACTAAAAATCGATATTTCATGAATAGAATCTGATTACTCTGTTTGGTGGAATAAGAAAGCTGGATATGGATGAAGGACACAAATCAAGATATACAGTCCACCCCAGAGCCGATAAAATGTATCATGAACTTAAGGAGCTATGCGGGTGGCCTATCATGAAGAATGACATTGCCACATCTGTCAGAAAATTCCTAACATGCTCCAAAGTTAAGACAAACATAAGAAACCATTTGAGTAATAGTCGACCGCCTAACAAAATCCGTGCATTCCTACCAATCAAGGAGAACAACAGGATGAATAAGCTAGTCCAAACGTACCTCAAGGAAGTCATCTTCGGACACGGAGTGCCTCTTATAATCATTTCAGATACGGATAGTAGATCTACATCTAGGCAATTATTACAGCAAGCTTTGGATACAAACTTGGACATGAGTACCACTTACCACCCTCAAACCGATGGTTAGAATAATAGAACAATCCAAAACCTAGAACATACATTAAGAGCCTGTGTAATGGATACTCATTTGCCTTAGTGGAGATAACGTACTACAAATAGCTATCACTCGAGTATTAAAGCTGCTCCGTTTGAGGCCCTCTACGGGCGAAAGTGTCGATCGCCGATTTGTTGGGAAGAAGTAGGAAATAGCCAAATCACTGGCCCTAAGATCATTCACGAAACCACCAAAAAGATAGTACATATGCAGAACTAACTAAAAGTTGCCCGCAATTGTCAGAAAGTTATGCAGATGTAGGGAGAAAATCCCTTGAGTTCTAATTAGGAGAACGAGTACCAATGAAAGTCTCTCTTGGAAGGGTGTGATACGATTAGGAAAAATAGGAAAAACTAAACCCTCGATACATTGGCAATGCAAAGTCTTAAAGGGAATTGGACTCGTAGCTTATCGTTTAGAGTTACCACCAGAGCTTAGCAGCATGCACAATACCTTCCAGGTATCGAATATGAAGAAGTGTTTGTTAGAGGAGACACTTGTTACCCCCTTGGAAGAGATCCAGCTAACTGATAAACTTCGCTTCACCAAAGAGCCGGTTGAAATCATGGACCGTAACGTCAAAGGATGGAATTCTAGACATGGACCACAATTCACTTAGGCATGCAAAGGCCAGTTTAAACAAATATACTCTCATCTACTCTTAAGTGACAATACCCCTGAGGAAACAGGATCAAATTTCGGGACGAAATTCCCTTAACAGGGGGAGACTGTAACATCCGGCATTAAACCAGGTTAGCAACTACGACCTAATTAGTATTTAATGGCCAATTATAACCTAATCAGTGGTCATTAGATATCAATCAAAATGATTAAGAAGGCTCATGAAGAAATTCAACTCAAGTAGAATCAAATTCATCGGTGCGATGAATCGAGAAATCAATTAATCCGATCAATTTACGATATGAGGGATTAAATTATGTTTTGTGACACTAATTATACACTAATACAATTACTTAACATTAAATATGCAAGACTAAAACAAGTCATTAAAACAATGCATCCAAAAGTATTTATGAAATTACAAGAAAAGTGAAATACAAGAATACATTTCTAAATACTTTTATACAAAAAAACAAATGAAAATACATGTATAATACATGTATACTGCAAGCTATAGGCATGTGTTTTTTGGGGTTGACTTCTATTTTTTTAATATTACTTTAAACATAATCATTTTGCTAAAAGGTGCACACAACCTCCATCTCTTTTTCATCATTTCATCACTTTTTCTCTTCTCTAAATAGAGAGGCATTTCATTCATTTTCACCCCACCAAAAGCTCTTCTTTCCCACTCTAAAAACCGGATCCACACCCACACACATCACAAACCTTTTTCATTCAAGTGTTCTTGGTGAAATTCACGTGTTCTTGGTGCATATCTTGCAAAGATTTCAACTTCTACTCAAAATCATACTCTAAACACTTCAAAGTAAGTAAATACTAACTTATTTCATCTTACATTTATGTTTATATAAGTCTTGCATAATATATATAATCACCAACAACAACAAGTTTCATAAAAACTCAAGTTTATAAATTTCTAGTTTTTGTTTATAAGTTGTTTCTTTAAATGTGTTTATGAATATATGAACACATCATAAAAGTGTTAATATTATGAAAACAAGTGATATATATATGTGTTTTATAATTTTTATAACTTTCATACAAGTAGTCTTTGAATAAACAACAAGAATCATAAGTTATTTCAAGTTTATAAACTGCGGATTTTCGGCAGGAAATTTATATCGACTTTGAAAAATCATAACTAATTCATAACTTAACGAAATGTGTTGATTCTTGTCTCAAAAGTTAGATCTATGTCTTAACTATAGATCTGGAAGTTTTCATAATTTATTTTGGAGTTTAAGACCTCCAGAAATTATTTGGGAAACCGAAAGTTTGACAGCTCAAAAATGGCCAATATAGGGTTTTTAACGAGCTTTTGCACCAACCTAAACATCTCGAAAAATGGCCGTTCTTGATTTTAAAAATCCTTTGTATAAAGTAGATTAATGTCCTAGAAAACCAAACCCCAAAACATTTTGGAGATTGGTCAAAAACAGCCTCAAAGTATGCCGAAAAACCTCCGAAAAAGCTGGAAAATTATATATATATAAACTTGACGTTGTAAGTGAGTTTTATTTATAAACTTGTAATGTTGGGAGATTTAAGACATAAAAATCTATAAATATACATATTATCATATATTAGAGATATTAAGTCCTTATTATCATTTAGGACTCGGTTAAACACATCCGGTTTCATCACCCATCAAACAACGCAAACTTGCATTTTTGCGCGTATTTTGCAATCACAAGCTCGGTGAGTCTTCATAGCCCCTATTTTCACTATCTATTGGGGTGGAAATACATGCACTGTTTTCATATAGACATCAAAACTGTTTATTTCTTATATGTATTACATGTTTGGTTCCATCAGCCCTCAAATCATGAACTGTTAATTGCATTTATTTGCAAGCGCGAATATATTGTGGATAAATCTATTGGGAGTCATGTCCCCCATTCGGGTTAGTTCGGGTCGGCTAACAGCGAGTGCATATATATTTAACACACGGTATTACGTATGGAAATACTGCACAGGGCAAACTCATCTTTAATTAAGCTTCGGTTGCATGATGGTTTATGTAATATATACACGGAATTTATGATTTTATAAATTCAACTCATCTGATAATGTCCATACAACCGGTATTTTCGCGTAAACCTATGAGCTCACCAACAATTTGTTGACGTATTTTAGCATGTATTTTCGGGTGTTTGAGACATGCACATTTATCGGAAGTATTCCAAGGCTTCCGTTCATTTTGGAGTCGCATCATTTTCAAACTCGGAGATTTACTTGCATCTTTCCGGATAAACTAAATCGTGTATTTAAGTTTTAGTATTTTAAGAACTACTTATGCTGTATTTTGGTTATGTAAAACAATATATATATTTGAAGTTAAATCAATGTATTTTTGAAAAACGTCCAAATAGTGGTCGTTCGTTATAATTATGGTTACGCTTCCGCGACGTCACGTTTCGTTGCCAACCAGGGTACAGGGTGTGACAATGAGGTCCATGAACGTGGCAGATGCATTGGTCAGACCGAATGACATTACAAGAAATTTCGTAATGACCATATCATGTACGAAAAAGCTTTCTTAGAGATATCCTCGTCTGTGACTTTCAACTGATGGTCAGATCGAAGATCAATTTTGGAGAAAAAAAAACATTTTCCCGTTACTGATTAAACAGGTTATCGATTCAGGGCACATGATACTTGTTCTTGATTGTTACTTTGTTCAACTCCCGATAGTCGATGCACATACGGGGAGTTCCGTCTTTCTTTTTGACAAATAAAACAGGTGCACCCCATGGAGACGAATTAGGTTCTATGAAACCTTTTTCTAACAGATCTTGCAATTGCTTGGACATTTCTTGCATTTCTACGGGTGCAAGTCTGTATGTAGCTTTGGCTATTGGAGCCGCACCATGAACTTACTCAATGCTAAATTCTACTCAGCGTTCTGGTGGCACTCTAGAATTACCAACAGGGAATACGTCTATAAAGTCACATTTGATCAGGACATTAGACAAAGATTTCTTAGTAACTTCAGAGAAAATATCAGACAAAACATAGCAAAAATAAGACTCATTACCTTTAGACAAGTACATGCAGGCTTTCTCAATAGAAACGAAGAAGTGAGCAGCTTTCCGTTTATTGCCTTTGATTTACAAAACACGACCGTCTAAAGATTTAATTCTGATTATACGGTGATTGCAGACAATAGTAGCTTCATTATTCATCAACCAATCCATGTCGACGCTAACGTCAAACTCTTTCAACGGAATTGGAATAAGGTCAAGATTGAAAACAATATCATTGACAAGTAGGGTACGGTTACGGTAAACAAAATCAGCCATAACATAATTGTTACTAGCTTTCTCTATATCAAGCATGACAAAAAGCTTCGAGGGAGACTTAGATGATCGTTGAGCAAAAGCAGTCGAAATGAAGGAATGACTAGAACTAGAATCAAAAGTACATGGGTAGGGATAGAGTTTAGCAGGAACATTCCCGTAACAACATCTGATGTTTCTTTAGCTTCTTAAACTATGATCCGGAACTCGCAGTTTCTAGTAGTTGGCGTTGTAGCTTACGATCTCATCGTTGAACCCCAAGCGGAGGACTAAGTCTGTCTTCTACTTCCGGATTGACACTGATAGAGAAAATGACTGTGTTTGCTAGATTTTGCACACCCAAGACCCTGTAGCGGGCATTCTTCACAGCTGTGGCCAATTTTTCCACACGCATAGCAAATAACATCATTGGGATTTGACCACCCCAGATGTGATTTCCTACACCTCTTGTAAAATCTTGGTTTAGTATTGATTGAGTAAGATCTGGCTTTCTACTGATGAGACTGCTGAGATTTTGATTTCTCAAAGGTAAAGAACTTGCTGAACTTATGTTTTTTCGGTGAAGAAGGGCATGTTAGATTGCTCTGTGGTGCACTGAGCTGATAACCATACTCTAAGTACTCACTTTCGACCTGTCTAGCTAGTTCGTTCGTCTCAAGGTATGTCTTGTAGTTTGTAGCACTAAACAAATGTCTATACCTTGGCTTCAGACCTCTACGGAATCGATTCATTTTTTTCTTTCTTCAGTGGCTACCTGATAAGAGGAATAGACAGAGGGCCGTGAGAAATCGTGCTCATATTCATCCACAATATAGGTTCCTTGGGTCTATTGCATGAACTAGATCTCCGTTTGTCTTGTTGATCGGCAAGACAATATTTGGCTTGATACATGTCATGGAACTGATCCCATTCTAGTCTCTTAATGATGGCTTCCCCGTAGATGCTTTTCTATGTTTTCCACCAAGCACGGGCAGTGCCGATAAATAAAGAAGTAGCAAAATTAACTTTCTTGGAGTCTAGGCATTCAGAGATAGTAAACATCTCTTTAGTATGGGCTAATCCAGTCCAGATCCTGGATAGGGTTCACAGTCAGGGTTTGAGCTTTCAGAGTCTGATTCATTGTTTTGGAGTTGTTTGTCTTTTCTATTATTGTTTCTATCAGCCCATAATTTGGCTTCCACCTCATCCCGGGCTTGTAACTATTATTGCATATTTTTATTTAGTGTTGTATTTGTTGTGCTAATAGTTGTTGCATCATCTCATACATTTTTTAAGGAGTTACATTGTCAGGAAATCCTCTTTATCCAGACATCTTTACTGAAAATAAATCATATAACTTTCAGTTTATAGACTTAGAGGCTATATACCCTTTATCCATTCCTAACAGTCTATACATCCTTTCTTAGTTCAAGACACCTAAATACTGGATTCACTCATACTATAGGCTCTGCTACCATCCTGTGAAGACCCGACCTTACGGAGGTGTCTTTGTGGCTAGGTCCCAAATTTGCAACATAGTATCAATCATAACTAAGACAGATTATTTAAATTGCCGAATATTTACAGCACAATAGTTAAGATTTAGTAAATTAAAATTTTTAACATCGTTTTAAAGATTCAAAACAAACTTATAAAGGTACATAAGCTAATCTTGTTACATAATCTCCATACAATGATACTTCTACCTAAACCACCATATTTTATATCATCAAGTTGTACCAAAACGTTGTCTAAGTAGTGGTGTAGGAAACTTCAACTTGGCTTGCAGAACCTAAGAACTAGGTATAATTATAGCTTTTCATTTGTCTTTTCCTGTAAAGAGATTCAACAAAAAACTGTGAGCGTTGCCTTAGTGATTGTACATATTTTAACAGTAAACATGCCATAATGCAAGGCGGTAGATGTGCGTAATAACGTGACATGGCTTGACTGCCGCCAACAGCCACGCAAAGTGAGACACAACATATCAGAGTATCATGATGTCTAGGCCACATGCTAATTCTTTAAGTGAAACTATCCACTTAATACTAGGCTAGCTACTAGTAGGCTACATGAAGAGACATTAGAGTAGACAACCACCATGTTCATATGAACGGGTGACATAAGCAAGTTTTATGACAGACTGGACTAAGCTGAATAATATGAATATGCATATATGTCAAATGAAGCAAGTACTGAAATTAAATTCAGATAATTAAGTCAATGATATCAATATCAGTTTATAACAATAACTGAATTCAATTATAAGGCATGTGTGTTGGATGCCATATCAAATTGCTATCATGATCCACAGAGCATCACCGTACCATGGTGTGCACTGGTCACATCCTAGCTGAGCATATAAGAATGTCAATAATGCTAGAATAACAATATGTCTCACCCTTAGGTAAACATGTAAAACTAATATATCTATAAATTAAAGTTATCGATTTAAGGATATGTTGTTGAATTTGGCTTTGGCAAGCAGATAACTCCAGCACCTGAGTTATCTCAGGATTTAATACACTTTAGTTTTGGCTTGGCTTTACTGGCTTTAACCTACTTTTCAATGGCTTTGGCTTTATTGCACAGTTTTGATTTAGCTAAACCTGTCCAGTATTTGGCATTTGCAATAACATAAGCTTTAAGACTTTACACAACATATTTGTCTATTTTTTTTTTTTCTTTTTGCTTTTTTTGACCTTTTGTGGCTTATGTATAAGCTTATTTCATTGACTGGATTATCATGTCATTTTTAGCCTTATTGAATCATTACTGCACTTATGACTTGTCTTGACATGATTTTATTGACTTTTTGAGCTTACGTGCTTTTTCATAAACATGTGTGACCTTATTAGATCATCTTTGGCTTTATTTACTCTTGAACTCATATGAATGCATGCAAGTCATACAATAAGCTTAGTTAGCCTGATGTTATGTCTTGTAGCATACTTGTAAATGTCATAATTTCATCATGTACTAAAATTGATTAGTTCATAAAATCAATTTATACATGTTGATGGCATCTTAATGTATAAGATATCCATATGAACATCAATATACTTTCAATTGAATATTTATCTAAGTGTCAAACACAAATGAGTTCATATTATTCAAATGATATTGCTAAGTGTTTGTAAACTTGAGCCACACATAAGACTACAAAATAAGCAACTTAACATACTTGCATATATTGATTATATGTATATATTTGGGAGAATTTCATATATACCCCTCCAAAACTTCATAATATCATATATACCCAACCTAAAATTTTATAATCATATATATCTCTCTTAAACATCATAATATCATATATACCCAATTTTAATTATTAATATCACATATATCTCTTTTTAAAATCATTAATATCATACATACCCAGATTCATTAATTTAATTATTTTTAAAACATTTAAAACTCATAAATAATATTGCTTGTTAATTAATGACCATTTTACTGTTACTCATTTCTTCTTTCAACTAAACTTCAAAATATCATATTTATCCAACTTAAATTAAAATATCAAATCTATTTTAATAATTTTATATAATTTATTTTTGTAAACTTTACTAAATAAATTCTTCAAACTAAAACAAATTAACAATAAAAAAAAGTTGTATTATGTTTTTGCACATTTGTAATCAAATCATATCGTCTTATTATATTTTCTTATTTGTTTTTTATAACAGTAATCTATATACAATTAACTGATTATATATTATGTTCTTATTTTTCTTTTTCCTCTCGAACTTTATAGTTGCATTGCATTTTGTTTTTTGTTTTTTAATTTAGTATATATTTTTTTGTTTTCTAATACATTAGTTTCTAATTTTTTTCTAGTTTGCATTCGTTTTATAACTATTTTTTATGTAGTTTACTTTTTTTAATTATTATATTTATTCTAGTATCTGAGTTATAACTTGTTATCCTATTTAATTAGTTGTGTATATTTTGTGTTAACTACAAGATTATATATATAATTCTATAATAATTTGTTTAATAATTAGTAAGTAGAAAATATTTTAATATTAAAAGTTTGTTTTAAAAAAAAACCGAACTTTTTACCAATGAAATAACCATATATTTATAATAAAAAATTAATTTACTAATAGTATACAAATTTCATCCGGTAAATCTAATATTAAAATATTTTCTAATTACTAATTATTAAACAAATTATTATAAAACTGGACTCTAAATATATAGGATTATATATATATATATATATATATATATATATATATATATATATATATATATATATATATATATATATATATATATATATATATATATATATATATATATATATATAATCTTATCGTTAACACAAAATATACACAACTAATTAAATCGGATAACAAGTTACAACTCAAATACTAGATTAAATATAAAACATTTTAAAAAAAAAGTAAACTAAATAAACAATGGTTATAAAACGAATGCAAATTTAAAAAAATTCAAACTAGTGTACTAGAAAACAAAAGATGTATACTAAATTTAAAAAAAAAACAAAATGCGATACAACTATAAAATTCTAAAGAAAAAGAAAAGAAAAAACATGATATGTAATCAGTTAATTGTATATATATTACTGTAGATAAAAAAAATAAGAAACTATAATAAGACGATATGATTTGATTGCAAACGAGCAAAAATATGATACAAATTTTTTATTTTTATTTTTGATGTTAATTTGTTTTAGTTTGAAGAATTTATTTAGTAAAGTTTACAAAAAGAAATTATATAAAATTATTAAGAGGGATATTATATTTTAATTTAAGTTGGATAAATATGATATTTTGAAGTTTAGTTGAAAGAAGAAATGAGTAATGGTATAATGGTCAATAATTAAGAAGAAATATTAATTATGAGTTTTAAATGTTTTAAAAATAATTAAATTAATGAATTTAGGTATATATGATGTTAATGATGTTTAAGAGAGATATATGTGAAATTAATAATTAAAATTGAGTATATATGATATTATGATATATAAGAGGGATATAGATAATATTAAAATTTTAGGTTTGGTATATATATAATATTATGTAGTTTTGGAAGGGTATATATGAAATTCTCCCTATGTATTTTGATCAAGGCTGCTATGATGTTCAATATGTGATCACACACACTTTAACTTGATGCATACATGCTTTTATATATATATATATATATATATATATATATATATACATAT
Source organism: Centrapalus pauciflorus (assembly GCA_020465985.1). NCBI lineage: Eukaryota > Viridiplantae > Streptophyta > Magnoliopsida > Asterales > Asteraceae > Centrapalus > Centrapalus pauciflorus. Next base: position 164,507 of record JAANYP010000721.1, on the reverse strand, counting down.
ATATATATATATATATATATATATATATATATATATATATATATATATATATATATATATATATATATATATATATATATATATATATATATATATATACATATATATACATATATATACATATATAATTATATATACATATATATATTATACTATATATACATATATATATACTTATATATATAATAATATATAATATACATATATATATATAATATTATATATTATAATATATATTATTATTATATATAGGGCTATATATATAGTGCGGCTGCTGTTGTTGGGCTTTTTTGACAGGTCGACATCTATGTAATTCTATACATGACCCACTAAGAGACTCACAGACTTAACTAATTGTTGTTACATAACACATCATCAATCAGGGACTTGTATGTGTGTGCGTGTATATAACTTCAGTTTTTAGAACTACTTACTTACACCGCTCGATCTACTATGAAAGAAGCTGGAAAAGATCTTATACGTATATACATATATATATATATATATATATATATATATATATATATATATATATATATATATATATATATATATATATATGTACACACATACTAGTACGTTACCCGCTGCTTGGTAACGGTGAATAATATTTTTGTTTAATAACTTGTTCATTCAGCGACATACCACAAAAAAAATTGGTTGGGTGCAACATATATGTTATTTTAGATGATGAATATAAAGCTAATATTATCCTTAACTTTGAATGCTAAGATGTCTTTTTCGGACAAAAGTAAAAAAAGTTTATACCAAAATATCGAAAAAACCTGATACAAATACTATGAATTAATCGACTAATTGTTGAACAATATACTCAAAGAATTAGTATATTAAAATCGCCCCCAAAAAAGTTATGTTGAACAAGGATCATATGTTGATTGACAGATCTATCATATTCAAAATCCATCTTATTAATTTTTTAAGTCATAGTTTTCTAAAGACATTTATTAAATTAAAAAAAAGCCATGCAATTGTCTCGTTCTTTTTATTAAGTCACTTAATCATTTTTTTGCTTTAAAAATTTTCTTAACCAACTAAAAATCAGTGACATGATGTGTTTTAAAAGTTTTTGATCTTTAACCGATTATAATCATGTAAAATTTTACGTGATATATGTTAAACAAAATAACCAATTAGAAGTCTTATATGACATTTATTTTAAATGTTTTATTGCATTTGTAGGATGAAAATGTAGTACCTTTGTTTAACACCGATAACAAAAAAATCCGCTTTTAAAATTTTATAATCTTTTAGGTTTCATACAAATCATATAATATCTATGATTTCTTCAACAAAATATTATTTTAAGTGGTGATTTTCTAAAAATTAAAATAAACATGAAAATTGCAATAACGTTGTCTGCAAATCATTTTTCTCATTAATCATTCTCGTTCTCTTTTGACCGTCTCAAATACATAAACGCCCAAGATCAAAGCAAGCAGACAAATCTCACAAAATTCGGCATGGATTCATTTAAATCGAGTTTTTTTGAGTTTAGCGAGTCGAGCTCGATAAGCTCATGAGTAACCTGACATATTTACACCCCTAGATAGGAGTGTTCCTCACGGCAAATTAAATCACCTCACACTAAAAAAAACATCCATTTACCTCCAGGTAAATACAAACTTTCCTATTAAGGGACATCGTGTGTGTGTGGGTAGTGCAGATCAATTTCCTCCAGGTAAATACAAACTTTCCTATTAACGTAAATGAAAATTGCATTTGAGGCTCTCGAATGGTGGAGTTTGTGTTGTTGAGCCGCCTGAGTCAGACGAACAGTGGGGCAGAGTAACCCATTTGCCAGTGTTGATGAAGGTCCTAACCTACATCGAAAGAACTGTAAATAGGTAACCATTCTACACCTAAAGTCTCTAGCACGACCAAAGCCAAAAAGTCTGGAAATACCATTAGAACCAACATAAATAATCCCAACTTTGAAGCAATCATCATAAAAAGAACAGATGAGAACAAAAAACTTCAAGAAAAAGCCTTCCAAGTATGAGATAATGATGAGAAGCTATATCTGAAGGAAAGCTAAGTCTCAGAAGATTAAGTATGAGTGAATGATGAGAAAATCAATATTTAGATGAAAAGTTTTAAGTACCTTGTATTTCAGTGGATGGAGTATATCTTCAAAAAAAGAGTGAGTGTTGTTATAGCTCATAATGAACCAAACACTCACCCGAACAGGTACTTAAACATTAGCTTATGTGTAGAAACTGGTTTGCCAATTCTCAAATTATCTCTAGATGAAATGGTGGCCAAACCTGTGACACCCTTGCCACATCAACCACCATTTACAAAACACCCAGGATTATTCATTAAACATAATAACATAATGATCTGATAACCTAGTTTAAGTGCGGAAGCATTAAAATACAAAAATAAAGTAACGTAGCAGTGTCAAACACCCTACGGTGCTACAAGGTACCAAATCTAAGTCTACATACCCAATTCAATTATTACAACATCTAGAATATATTACAACACTGTCCCAAAGCATAATTACCGATTGAGTAGTAGAAATCTTCCAAGAACTTCACACACGACCTAACTAGAAGGTCCAGGAGCAGACTTCCCTTTTCCTGTAAAAAGTAAGACAACTGAGGGATAAGCGAATGCTTAGTGAATACACAGATTACACATTTTATAAATCTTTATGAAGCCCCAAGAGTAACACCGATGACAAACATCGTATACCCTTTTCGTACACCAAGAATGGAACCAGAGCCGCAGCCCCTTCAAGCCCAAAGCTCGGCATAAAACATACCATCTGAGACAAACGTACGATCGGGGATGACATACTGCCTACCAGAACCTCGGAGGGATCAGCTTCAGGTCATATAGTGCAGTAACATCGGAGTAATTGATGCGATCCACCAGTCCATCACTAGATGCACAACAAACGAACGAACATGCAACAAATATGAATGTGCATCTAAATCTACGCAAGTTAGTAGAGTTCCAAATAGCAATTGAAGCAACACGTCTCAGCAGGCAAAAGCTATCATAAAACAGATATAAACATGTGAAATCTACTGTACTCACAGTGGGTGCGTAATTAAACTTTAACCAATAATTATTTCTCCTCGGAATTTCAACCGGATCCACAAAGTACCCAACTGTGGGTTAAACAACACCACAAGGGACCTGTAAGTCAGTTGTAACAACACATCGTGTCAATAACTGTTTTAATTTCATAAAACTTTAAATTTATAAGTCTTACAATATTTGATCCCCATTTCGGATCCAAGCCAAATTCAAACCACAACTAAGTTTGAACCCATTCAGGTTCGAACCTAATCCTTTGAATAACTTTTGTTATTTTATGCGTTGTCTATGTGTTTCATTCAATATATTCGAGTTTAAAAAATGGGTTTCGAATTTATATAACAAATTCGTCCATATGGATGAACTAAATCCAAAAAGTGAGATTAAATTCGAATATAGTTGCTTAAATTCGAACTTCAAGTCAAATCCTAGAACATTAAATTCAAATGAGGGCTTAAAATCGAATCACCATTCGAATTTGATGACTAAGTTCGAACCCCCTTTCGATTTTAAGGTTAAACTCGAATACATATGATAAATTCGAAGGCCTCATTCGAATTTGATGAATAAAATCGAACCCATATTCGAATTTAGGGTCAAAACTGAATTCTTGGTTCGATTTTGGCTATATTCGAGTTTGTTCTTGGCATCTCGAATTTGTTCATAAGTTACTGCTTAAATCATACATTCCTAGTCTAAAATCACGAATATGTCATGTATTAAGCCTAGTTTCGATTCTATTACACATACTCTATCATATTCTAGTTAAAACTCAAGCCAAATTAGCTTTATTCACACAACAATTGATAAACTCGATTTCATGTCTTCAATACCGAAATATAAAAGCTTAAAAGGGTCGATTCTTACCTCAAATTCGTACGAAATCAAGAATGCAACCATAGATTGTTGTAGTACTCCTCGAGATCTTTCCGATGACGTATAGAACTCGATAATCGGCTGGTCGGTTTGGGAGAAAATCTAGAGAGAAGGTAGAGAGAGTATAGAGAGAGAGAGTAATTGTGAAATGAAAGGCTTTTAGCCTTTTTATTCTTATTTTTCCTCATTTTGCACATTTCACCCCTCAAGTTAACCGGTTCCATAAAATACTGATTTATTCTTAGTTTTATCATTACTAACTTTTATAATTTATATTACTCCATAATAATAATTCAGAGTTCTCAATTTTCTTAAAATAACAACAAACTTTTAAATACCCCAAATACCTAATCATTGTTCATAATTCAACTTAATTATAAATTATCCATCTAAATAAATCTGAATTACAGTAATTGAATTTGAGGATGTTACAACATGGGCTCCACCACGCTCTAATTTCGTCCTCGAAGTTATTTGACTTCAAACAGCTGCGGATATTTCCTTAACATGCCAGCTTTCGTCTCCCTTATATGATTGGCTCCCTTATGATGCTTCCAACGTACAAGCACCATTTCGATCTCTTTGCTTCTCAATTTCTTTATCTTTGTATCTAACACACACTCCGGCTCTTCAACATACCGGAGCCTTTCATCAACTTGCAGCTCAGTGTGGTCAGCCCAATCCTCATTCTCAGTAGTAAAGGATTTCCTAAGGTTCCCCACATGGAACACCGGGTGTATGCCCGACATTTCTTCAGGCATCTCTAACCGATAAGACTGGTTTCCTACTTTCTCGGTTATCTTGAATGGTCCGACAAATCTCGGAGCCAACTTTCCTCTTTTCACAAATCGTGTAACACCTCTCATAGGTGACACCTTCAGATATACCCAGTCATTCACATCAAAACTGATTGGTTTTTGCCTCCTGTCATAATAACTTTTCTGACGATCCTGGGCCGCTTTCATATTCTGCCTAATCTGCTATATCTTTTCGTGAGTTTCTTGCAGTAACGCCGGCCCGACAATCGGCATTTTCCCGGTTTCTCTCAAACAAGTAGGAGTCCTACACCTTCTCCCATATAAAGCCTCAAACGGCGCCTTCTTTATTATTGCGTGATAGCTGTTATTATACGAAAACTCTATTAGTGGCAGATGATCATCCCAATTGCCACCGAGGTCTAGTATGCACGCTCTCATCATATCTTCCAAGGCGAGGATAGTTCTTTCACTTTGGTCATCGGTTTGCGGGCGATAGGCCGTACTCATAGCGACCCTCGTACCCAGTCCTTCCTGCAAAGCCGATCAGAAGTTCGAAGTAAATCGGCTATCTCGATCCGATACTATGGACTTAGGCACTCCATGCCTAGAAACGATCTCGTCCATGTAATCTGAGCCAACTTCTCTAAAGAATAACTCTCTCTTATCGGAATAAAGTGTGCCGACTTAGTCAGTCTATCCACTATCACCCAAACTGCATCGTGTTGACGCCTAGTCTTCGGCAGCTTTGTAACGAAGTCCATAGTGATGTGTTCCCACTTCCATTCTGGAATGGAAAGCGGTTGTAGACTGCCATATGGTTGCTGGTGTTCGGCTTTCACAAGCCGGCAAGTCCTACATCATTCCACGTACTGGCCGATATCCTTCTTCAATCCCGGCCACCAGAAGTCTGCTTTCAGCTCATTGTACATCTTTGTACTTCCAGGATGTACAGAAAACTTGGATTGATGTGCCTCTTCAATGATCACTCGTCTCATTCCACCAAACTTCGGCACCCAAATCCTCCCATATACACCTTTCAATCCCGACTCACTTGTTTCCATTATCTTCATCTGTACCCTTATATCTTCATCACCAATGTTTTCTTCCTTCAAAGCTTCCACTTGAGCAGCTTTAACATCATCAATTATTGTGGAAGTTAACATCGTGGACGTCATCATATAGCTGCAATCCTTAGCATAAGCTTTGCGACTCAAAGCATCGGCTACTACGTTAGCCTTTCCCGGGTGATAAAGGATTTCACATTCATAATCCTTTATAAGTTCCATAGATCGTCTCTGCCTCATATTGAGCTCCTTCTGACTAAAGATGTACTTTAAACTCTTATGGTCCATGTATAATTGACATTTAGTCCCGTAAAGATAGTGTCTCCATAACTTCAAAGCAAATGTAACTGCGGTCAACTCCAAATCATGAGTCGAATAATTCTTCTCATGTTGCTTTAACTGTCTTGAAGCATATGCTATAACCTTTCCACGCTGCATCAGTACAGCGCCTAATCCCAATCTCGATGCATCAGTGTATACTACGAAATCCTCATTGCCCTCTGGTAGGGCAAGTATCGGCGCTTCACTTAGCGTCTTCTTCAAAATATCAAACACCTCTTGCTGCACGGTTTCCCAGACAAAAGGTGCATTCTTCTTTGTCAATGCAGTTAAAGGAACTGCAATCTTTGAAAAGTCGTGGACGTCATCATAAAGCTTTGCGACTCAAAGCATCGGCTACTACGTTAGCCTTTCCCGGGTGATAAAGGATTTTGCAATCATAATCCTTTATAAGTTCCATAGATCGTCTCTGCCTCATATTGAGCTCCTTCTGACTAAAGATGTACTTTAAACTCTTATGGTCCGTGTATAATTGACACTTAGTCCCGTACAGATAGTGTCTCCATAACTTCAAAGCAAATGTAACTGCGGTCAACTCCAAATCACGAGTCGAATAATTCTTCTCATGTTGCTTTTACTGTCTTGAAGCATATGCTATAACCTTTCCACGCTGCATCAGTACAACGCCTAATCCCAATCTCGATGCATCAGTGTATACTACGAAATCCTCATTGCCCTCTGGTAGGGCAAGTATCGACGCTTCACTTAGCGTCTTCTTCAAAATATCAAACGCCTCTTGCTGCACGGTTTCCCAGACAAAAGGTGCATTCTTCTTTGTCAATGCAGTTAAAGGAACTGCAATCTTTGAAAGGTCCTTTATAAACCTCCTATAGTAGCCCGCCAGTCCAAGAAAACTCCTAACTTCTGTAGCTGAACGAGGCGGCTCCAAATTCTTTATCGCTTCTACCTTATCCGGATCTACTGAAATCCTAGCCCCCGAAATCACATGTCCTAGAAACTGTATCTGTTGTAGCCAAAACTCACACTATGAGAATTTGGCGTACAAAAACTGTTTTCTCAAAAATTCTAACAACTCCTTTAAATGTTCGGCGTGCTCAGCCTCAGTCTTAGAGTACACCAGAATGTCATCAATAAACACGATTACAGACTTGTCTAACATCGGTCTGCACACTCTATTCATCAAATCAGTAAAGACAGCTGGGGCATTGGTTAACCCGAAAGTCATAACCAAAAACTCATAATGCCCATATCGTGTCCTAAATGTTGTCTTAGGCACATCCTCTTCTCGTACCTTCAACTGATGGTACCTCAACCTCAAATCGATCTTGGAGAACACACTAGCCTCATGCAACTGATCAAATAAGTCATCTATCCTCGGTAGCGGATACTTGTTCTTAATGGTCAACTTATTCAGCTCCCGGTAGTCAATGCACATTCGAATTGTGCCATCTTTCTTCTTCACAAACAATACCGGAGCTCCCCACGGTGATGAACTCGGTCGAATGAAGCCCTTATCCAACAACTGCTGGAGTTGTTTCATCATCTCTTGCATCTCGGTAGGAGCAAGACGATAAGGAGAACAAGCTACCGGTGCAGCTCTAGGGATCAAGTCAATTCTAAATTCCACTTGTCTCTCAGGCGGCACGCCAGACAAGTCTTCCGGAAACACATCCGGGAATTGTGAAACAACAGGCACATCGGCCAAAGTCCTCTTCTCAGCCTTAGCATCAATCGCATATGCTAAGTAAGCGTCACACCCCTTTGCAACAAGCTTTCGGGCTATTGCAATAGTCAGCAAACACAGATCCCCGCTTCTCTTATCCCCATATATACATATCTCACGCCCCTCCGGAGTAGTTATCTTTATCATACGATTCTTACAAACTATGTGGGCTTCATTTTCGATCAACCAGTCCATCCTGACTATCACGTCAAACTCGCTGAATTCGATCGGAATCAAGTCCAAATTGAAGACTACATCTTCAATTACTATAGTGCAGTTACGGTATACGTGATCTACTTTGACTAGAGTGTTGCTAGCAGTTTCAATATCAAGTATAGCAGACAACTTAGACAGTAGCATAGCTAGTCGTTGTGCCAAAACAGTAGACACGAAAGAGCGGTTGCCACCCGAATTAAAAAAGAACTCGTGCAGGCAAGGAATTTACAATAAACATACCCGTGACCACCTCCGGATTTTCCCTAGCTTCCTCTGCCGTAATCTGAAAAGCACGAGCCGGTGCCCTTTATGGCTGGTTCGGCGGTTGACTGAACCACCACTAGATCCTCCGGATGATCGGGTCGATGATGGAGCAGCAGCTGCTGGAGCATTCTTCCTACAGTTCCTACTATAGTGTCCCCAGACCCCACACTTATAGCAAGCATCAGCTTTTCGTGGGCACTCGCTCTGAAAATGGCCCAATTCTCCACAGCAAAAGCAAGCGCGTCCATTAGTACACTTGCCAAAGTGCTCCAGATGACACTTATTGCAGTATTGCGGCTCGGTGTTGATGGAATAAGCACGAGCGCGACCAGAAGAACCAGACTGTCGGCGATATGACTGTAGAGGCGAGTACTGCGACGATCAGGAAGATCCCGAGTATCCTCCCTCACGCTGGCGCTTCGGCGGTGACGGCTGTGTTGGGTTGGTGGAAGCAGCAGCAGAACCAATAGAATAACCCGACATGATCAGAATTTGTTCTACATTTCTGGCAGCTTCAAATAAACCAGCAAATGTAGGATACCGAACGTTACTCATAACTCGCCTGATCTCAATATCTTGACCAGCCTCGAACCTGGTCACCTTCCTTTCTTTAGTATCAACTTGATGAGGCGCAAACAGACTCAGCCTCGTGAACTCCACAGCATATTGGGACACAGTCTTAGTCCCCTGCATCAATGCCATAAACTTTGCCTCCAGTCTTCGGCGCTCATCAACCGGACAGTATTGCTGAGTGAATAACTCTATAAACTCAGCCCAAGTCATCACAGCCACTTTCTCCAAGGTTAAGGCGTTAACCATGGAATTCCATCACATGATTGCGTCGTTAGAGAACATAGCGGTAGCATACTGAACCATGTTCTTCTCAACACAGTCGCTGATTCCATTATGTCCGTTCGGTTGCCGTTAACCATTCGAGTGCGGCAACAGCGTCTCCCAGTTCATTGAATTCTACAGCACCATTTCCCTTAAAGTCCTTGAAACGACAGCCTCTGGGTTTGTTAGCTGACCCAGTATTGTCATCTTGTTCCTCATTGTTGCCCCCTTCTTTCCTTGTTTTTTCTCTTATCCTCCCTTCTCTTAGCTTCGGCCTCGTCTCGAGCCCGAAACTGATCTTGAATCATCTTGTTCTGCTCAGCCATCATGGCTAGCATCATCTCCCTTGTTTCTTCAGGTGTCATTCCTCCTCCAGACATGTTCTGAAAATATAAAACATATAATTTGTTTAGTAACATGTCATTAATTTAAAGACACCACCCATTTGTCCCGTATGATAGTCAATATCCTATAATTACTAGATCGTAACCTATCTTACTTCAGATCATTACTTAATCCACTACATATCATCACTTAATGTTTGAGATCAAGACCTCACGGACACTTGAATCTCAAACTACTGCTCTGATACCATACCATGTGACACCCTTGCCACATCAACCACCATTTACAAAACACCAAGGATTATTCATTAAACATAATAACATAATGATCTGATAACCTAGTTTAAGTGCGGAAGCATTAAAATACAAAAATAAAGTAACGCAGCAGTGTCAAACACCCTACGGTGCTACAAGGTACCAAATCTAAGTCTACATACCCAATTCAATTATTAGAACATCCATAATATATTACAACACTGTCCCAAAGCATAATTACCGATTGAGTAGTAGAAATCTTCCAAGAACGTCACACACGACCTAACTAGAAGGTCCGGCAGCAGACTTCCCTTTTCCTATAAAAAGTAAGACAACTGAGGGATACGCGAATGCTTAGTGAATACACAGATTACGCATTTTATAAATCTTTATGAAGCCCCAAGAGTAACACCGATGACAAACATCGTATACCCTCTTCGTACACCAAGTACGGAACCAGAGCCGCAGCCCCTTCGAGCCCAAAGCTCGGCATAAAACATACCATCTGAGACAAACGTACGATCGGGGATGACATACTGCCTACAAGAACCTTGGAGGGATCAGCTCCAGGTGATATAGCGCAGTAACATCGGAGTAATTGATGCGACCCACCGGTCCATCACTAGATGCACAACAAACGAACGAACATGCAACAAATATGAATGTGCATCTAAATCTACGCAAGTTAGTAGAGTTCCAAATAACAATTGAAGCAACACGTCTCAGCAGGCAAAAGCTATCATAAAACAGATATAAACATGCAAAATCTACTGTACTCAAAGTAGGTGAGTAATTGAACTTTAACCAATAATTATTTCTCCTCGGAATTTCAACCGGATCCACAAAGTACCCAACTGTGGGTTAAACAACACCACAAGGGACCTGTAAGTCAGTTGTAACAACACATCGTGTCAATAACTGTTTTAATTTCATAAAACTTTAAATGTATAAGTCTTGCAATATTTGATCCCCATTTCGGATCCAAGCCAAATTCAAACCACAACTAAGTTTTAACCCATCTCAAGTTCGAACGTAATCCTTTGAATAACTTTTGTTATTTTATGCGTTGTCTATGTGTTTCATTCAATATATTCGAGTTTAAAAAGTGGGTCTCGAATTTATATAACAAATTCGTCCATATGGATGATCTAAATTCAAAAAGTGAGATTAAATTCGAATACAGTTGCTTAAATTCGAACTTCAAGTCAAATCCTAGAACATTAAATTCAAATGAGGGCTTAAATTCGAATCACCATTCGAATTTGATGACTAAGTTCGAACCCCCTTTCGATTTTAAGGTTAAACTCGAATACATATCATAAATTCGAAGGCCTCATTCGAATTTGATGAATAAAATCGAACCCATATTCGAATTTAGGGTCAAAACTGAATTCTTGGTTCGATTTTGGCTATATTCGAGTTTGTTCTTGGCATCTCGAATTTGTTCATAAGTTACTGCTTAAATCATACATTTCCAAGTCTAAAATCACGAATATGTGATGTATTAAGCCTAGTTTCGATTCTATTACACATACTCTATCATATTCTAGTTAAAACTCAAGCCAAATTAGCTTTATTCACACAACAATTGATAAACTCGAATTCATGTCTTCAATACCGAAATATAAAAGCTTAAAAGGGAAGATTCTTACCTCAAATTCGTACGAAATCAAGAATGCAACCGTAGATTGTTGTAGTTTTCCTCGAGATCTTTCCGATGACGTATTGAACTCGATAATCGGCCGGTCGGTTTGGGAGAAAATCTAGAGAGAAGGTAGAGAGAGTATAGAGAGAGAGTCTAGAGAGAGAGAGAGTAATTGTGAAATGAAAGGCTTTTAGCCTTTTTATTCTTATTTTTCCTCATTTTGCACATTTCACCCCTCAACTTAACCGGTTCCATAAAATACTGATTTATTCTTAGTTTTATCATTACTAACTTTTATAATTTATAATACTCCATAATCATAATTCAGAGTTCTCAATTTTCTTAAAATAACAACAAACTTTTAAATATCCCAAATACCTAATTATTGTTCATAATTCAACTTAATTATAAATTATCCATCTACATAAATCTGAATTACGGTAATTGAATTTGAGGATGTTACAAAACCCATGCTTCAAGAGGTGTCAATTTGCTTTTACACAACTAATCAATAGTACAACTCAGGCCAAATTGCTTTAATATTGCTAATCAACAGTACAACTACTGTTTCAAGAATCGATTTGAATTTTCATTCAGTGAACTTCCATTTTATTGATCGTGAAGCATGTTTAAGGACAACCATTAAATCTAAATAAATTCTCTTGAAATGCATCAAATATAGGACTATAACACTTGCTATAACAACATTGGATTTTGATAGGCTCCAAATTAAAAATACAGTAAAAAAACAAGTCACACCATTGCAAAGTAGCTGACAAATCCTAGTCATAAACTCTTTCATAGCTCCTCGCTGCTAAAAAAGCCTATAAAATCAATTGTAGAAAACCTCTATTTGAAGCCCAAAACCAGCAGATATTACAACCAAAACAACAAAGTTTTCAATCCAAAACCAGCCAAAAATGCAGCAAAAAACAGCACTAAATGCCATTCATTATTCCAGCAAACACACATTGAAAAATTGGCCAAACATCCAGTATCATTTAAGTAAAGTTAACATACATTTAAGGCTAAATATCAGTATTAAGAACTTAACTTCTTAGACCTAGACTAACAAGGTTGTAGATATTAATATATATCATACACCTTCATTGTCATCAAAAGAATTCTTCGCTATGCCATCTAAATCAACAAATCACTAACCTACACAATTAAACCACACATAACTTTAATAGTAAAGATGACTAATATAAAATAAGGATAAGATATAATGATTGAGCAGAACTAATCACGTTCAACATAGCAGTGAATTTGAGGGTGAGGCCGATGCAAATCATAGAGACAGAAAGTGAACTGGCTGCTCGCACACTAACAGATATCTATTTCGAGTTATACCAGCAGAAACTCAAACCACATTAGAATGGGAGAGTATCATTGATAGGACATATAGAATGTGAGTTTGAGATCTAGAGTGTCGAAATCTACCAACGAAATCAAACGACATGAATGATCCAAAAATCAGGTTGAATTCACCATTTAACCTACAATGGACAACAAATTTATCAATATCACACGTAAACAATCTAAAAATATTTGGATATGATTATCGGAAAAAAGAAAAGAATAATATGTAACATGCAAATGGTCATAACACATCAGGTAATTAAATGTAGACCACAAAAGCAACACCCTAACGATGAAGAGTCCCCAACGGATACCACATCACAAAACATTCAGTCCCAACAAAACATTCAGTCTAGAATCAGAGAACTGCATTTAACATATTAAATCAAAGCAAGTGCATAGATCAACAAACAGAGTAAAAATCCAAAGACAATAGCAAACATGGACAATAATAAAACTCGGCAGTCCAGAGAGATGAAATATCCTTTAATAGATAATCTTTCTGCAACATCAGTTGCATCCATCACTTCTCTATCCAAGCATCATATGCCAATACCTTTTTTTTTGCCTCTTTGAAATCAATCAAATGTTATTACTTTAGCATAATGTGTAACCTATAACAAGTTTGGCCTGAAAGTGTAATTTTATTTTAAAGTGGTTACAACCTTTGGCCACCTTTTGCCTTATGGTGGTTACAACCTTTGGCATTATGGTGGTGGTTACAACCTTTGTCTTTATGGTAGTGGTTACAACCGTTGGCATTATGGTGGTGGTTACAACCTTTGGCTTTATGGTGGTTAATTGCCAACAAGTCTATATATACAAACTTTGTTCAATGACAAGTCTAGTGAAAAGAAATCTTCTTGTGTATTATCCCACAACAAAATTTGGATACCCGGCTTTGGGTAAATTATTGTTGTCGGAAAGTGAACATTCACGATCATAAGATATCCAAGGCCAACGATAATATTCTTATTGTTTCTTACCAAACCCGAATACCCCAACAATTGAGAACAATAATTTCATGAAGAACAATGGCGGAATCGTTGAAGGATATGACGTCGAAATTTGTGAAGCTTGACAAGTTCGAGGGTCAAGACTTCCGTCGGTGGCAAAAGAAGATGCAGTTTCTTCTCACGACATTGAAGGTGGTGTACGTTTTGAGCACTCCTATGCCAAAAATCATTGAGAACGAAATGGTGGAGATGACGAGGAAGCGAAACAAATGGGAAAACGACGACTACTTCTGTCGTGGACACATTTTAAATGGTATGATCAATCCTCTTTTCAATATTTATCAAAATGTTGAATCTGCCAAAGAATTATGGAATCAACTAGAATCCATGTATTTGGCCGAAGATGCATCAAGCAAGAAATTTCTTGTTAGCGATTTTAATAATTATAAAATGGTTGAAACTCGGCCGGTGATGGAGCAATATAATGAATTGCTTCGTATACCTTGGACAATTTGCACAACACGATCTTAAAATGGATGAGTCTATTTTTTTTTCAAGTATCATCGATAAATTATTACCATCTTGGAAGAATTATAAACACACTTTAAAACACAACAAGGAAAAGTTGACGTTGATTCAACTTGGTAGTCATTTGCGCATAGAAGAATCTCTTTGGGCGCATGAAAGTGACAAGGATAAGGGCAAGAATATTGTTGAACCATCTTCGGTGAATATGTTTGAAAACAAAGGGGATGCCAAGTCCGGTTTTAAACGAAAATTTAAGGATAACAATAACACTCCAAACAAGAAACCCGATAAGGTGTGTTGGAAGTGTGGTCTTGATGGACATTTCAAGCGTGATTGTCGTGTTGGTATAAACAATAGAAAGAACAAGCAAAGTGCTAGTAACAGCAAGGAAATGCTTCTCGAAACCAAGACCCGAAACTAAATTAAGGATGATGATATTGCTTGGTGGATTGACTCGGGAGCTACTACTCATGTATGTAAAGATCGGAAATGGTTCCGGAAGTTTGAGCCGGTTAATGATGGTTTAGTTTTACACATGGGGAATGAGTCAAAAGCTAATATTGTGGGACGTGGTGAAGTTTGTTTATGGTTTAGTTCCAGAAAAGCAGTTGTTTTGTGTAATGTTTTGTTGGTACCGAGGATTCGAAAGAATCTTGTTTCCGGGGGTGTTTTGAATAAATTAGGATTCAAGCAAGTGTTTGAATCGGACAAGTTTATACTTTCTAAGTGTGGTGTTTTTTATGGATTTGGTTATTTGTGTAGTGACATGTTTATGTTAAACTTGAATGTTTCTAATTCCATGCCAGATTTCAATGTGGAGAATAAAATTAGTGATTCCTATTTGTGGCATGCTAGACTAGGTCATGTTCATTTTAAACGAATGATGGATATGTCAAAAGATAATTTACATCTGGCTTTGGACATGATTGATGAAAAATGTAAGACTTGCATGTTAAATAAAATCACTAGGCAACCATTCAAAGGTGTTGAAAGAACTTCTAACGTATTGGAACTTGTACATAGTGATCTATGTGATTTTCATGCAACTCCGTCTTTGGGAAATAAAAACTATGTTGTTACTTTTATTGACGATGCTTCAAGGCTTTGTTATGTATTTCTTTAACGTTATAAAAATGAACATGGGATAAATTTAAAATTTACAAAACGGAAGTGGAGTTGTAACAATATATTTTAATCATAAAATTTCGTACGAATAGAGGTGGTGAATATATGGATCTTATGTACTTTCAATCTGTAGGAATTATTCATGAAACTACGGCTCCATATACACCTCAGCAAAATGGAATTTCGGAAAGGAAAAATCGGGTCCTAAAAGAGATGGTAAATTCCATGTTATCTTACTGAGGATCGAGTGAGGGATTTCGAAGAGAAGCCATGTTAACGGCTTGCTATTTGTTAAATAGGGTTCCTAATAAAAGGAACAAGATTACTCCCTATGAACTTTCGTTCAAGAAGAAACCAAACTTTTAATTTATTCGAGTTTGGGGATGTCGTGCAATTGTAAAATTGTCGGAACCCAAAAGGAAAACTTTGGGTGAATGGGGTCTTGATTACATTTTTATTGGATATGCAGAGCATTCCAAGGCCTATAGATTCTAAGTGATTGAAACTAATGATTTCATGTCGATTCATACGATTATAGAATCAAGGGATGCGAAGTTTGATGAGACAAGATTCTTATCAATTGTTAGACCAAAGGACTTGGTGCCAATTGCAAATGCTAGTATAAGTGGTACCAAGGAGGTTCAATCGTTAGTTGTAACTACTAAAGAGACACCAGAACTTCGTAGAAGTGATAGAGTTCGAAGAACCAAGTCTTTTGGCTCGAATGTCAACTTTATTTGGTTGAAGGATCACGAGATACTATTCAATCTCAATACTCTTGTTGTTTTCATATAGAGGATGATCCTATGACATACAAAGAAGCTATCAAATCTCAAGATGTTGCATTTTGGAAAGAAGCCCTCAACGATGAAATGGATTCCATAATGGGTAACAACACTTGGGACATTTCTGATTTGCCACCCGGTTGTAAAACTTTGGGTTGCAAATGGATCTTCAAAAAGAAGTTGAAAGTTGATGGGTCAATTGATTAGATTGTTAATTGCTC
Organism: Centrapalus pauciflorus; assembly: GCA_020465985.1. Lineage (NCBI taxonomy): Eukaryota > Viridiplantae > Streptophyta > Magnoliopsida > Asterales > Asteraceae > Centrapalus > Centrapalus pauciflorus. Next base: position 148,182 of record JAANYP010000721.1, on the reverse strand, counting down.
TCGCAACAATTCACGATTTGGTAATTCACCAAATGAATGTCAAAACGACATTCTTGAATGGTGATTTGGATTAAGAAGTGTACATGAAACAACCGGAAGGTTTTGTTATGCCCGGAAATGAGCATAATGTTTGTAGGTTGATTAGGTCTCTTTACGGACTTAAACAAGCACCTAAACAATGGCATCAAAAATTTGATGAGGTAATTTTGTCAAGTGGTTTCAATTTAAACCAATGTGACAAATGTGTATATAGAGAATTTGATAATTCCAGTAAAGGAGTTATAGTTTATTTATATGTTGATGACATGTTGATTTTTGGTACTGAACAAAATCAAGTTGATATAAAGAATTTTTGTCATCTAAATTCTCCATGAAAGATATGGGGGAAGCGGATGTAATTCTTGGTATAAGGATTACAAGAGAGAACAAGGGAATTTCTTTGTCACAGTCTCATTACATTGAGAAAGTACAAAAGAAAATTAATTATCTGAATTGTTCTCTGGTAAGTACTCCAATTGATCCAAGTTTGAAGCTTATGCCAAATATGGGGAAAGCAATTTCACAACTTGAATTTTCAAGGGTAATTGGATGTTTGATGTATGCCATGACAAGTACAAGGCCGGATATTGCTTTTGCCATGGGGAAATTGAGTACGTATACTAGTAATCCTAGTACTCATCATTGACAAGCAATTAGGCGGGTACTTAAGTATTTAAAGGGAACTATGGAATTATAATTTGTCTTACATCGTAATTCCTTCGGTAATGGAAGGATATCCGGATGCGAGTTGGATAACCAATGTAGAAGATCATTCTTTCACAAGTGGTTGGGTATTTTTACTTGCAGGAGGCGCCATCTCGTGGGCTTCTAAAAAGCAACCTTTTATTACCAACTCGACAATGGAATCTAAATTTGTAGCATTAGCCGCTGCGAGTAAAGAAGCTGAATGGCTAAGGAATTTAATTTATGAGATTCCATTGTGGTCTAAACCAATTTCGCCTATTTCTATTCATTGTGATAGTGCTGCCACTTTGGCTAAGGCATATAGCCAAGTGTATAATGGCTAGTAGAGACATTTGGGTGTGAGACACAGAATGGTTCGTGAGCTCATCCTGAATGGAGTAATTTCGGTTGATTTTGTGAGATCTCAACAAAATATGACTGATCACTTGACGAAAGGATTGGCAAGAGACTTAGTGCACAAGTCTGTTCACAAAGAGCAGAACACTTAGAATTTGTCCAAGATGCTCAACAAGTATGAGCAGCGTAGACAATTTATGTCCAGCTTGTTCAACATAATAGAACAGCTTGAACAATCTGCCTTAGTTGCAACAAATGCAATAGGGTAACCACCTTTGACTAATATTGCAAATCACTTATCAGGTTTCAAAAAGGCATTAACAGGCCTTAAATTATACCCTTAAGTGCATCAAACAGGTTTGATTAATAATCTCCCCCTAAGATGTATAACAGGTTTGACTGAGTTCTTTTTGTGCCTAACAGATATATATTAATATATTAATATATATATATATATATATGTATATATATATATATATAAATATATTAATATTTATATATTTATATATTTATATGTATATGTAGATATATTAATATTTATATGTGTGTGTGTGTATATATATATATTAATATTTATATGCATATATATACATATTAATATATATATATATATATATATATATATATATATATATATATATATATATATATATATATATATATCTTCTACTAATAAAGCATTTAGTTTTTTACTATTTATAATGCAAAAGGTACGACTTCATAAAGCTACATTTTTTAAATTTTAAGACATACTACTTATAAAGCTTAAGTTACAATTTACTTGTGCATGCAATTTATAAATTTTAACCAATATTTGAATTTGGATTGATATTTAAAGTTTTGTTAGAATCGATGCAACATGTTGGGAAGACAACAACTCTCCCTTTACCCCATGCTTCATTTGTACGGTGTTGTCTCTTCGTTTCATTCTCCCTCTCCTTCTCCCTCTCCCTCTCCCTCATCTCTCTAGTGAAATTTCATTTCTATCTCACAAATTTCTGCCATGCTGAACTCCTCCTCCTAGCCGCTCACAGCTCCTTCGACGATCTCACTGCTGCTACACTCCATCATTGCATACATGTCCATGGTTTGCACTCTCTACCCTCCTTATTGACTTCTCTCTCTTATTTCTTGTGTTTTTTGAATGGGTATTTACATAAATCTGTAGTTTGAAAATCTGATTTTGTGTGTGTGTGTGTGTGTGTGAATATTAAAAAAAGTTTGATATTCTTTCATCGCTTAATCCAGGTTTGGGTCTATAACTTCATTGAATTGGGGGTTCTTTTGGAATTTCGTGTTTGGGTCTATGAATTCATTGAATCTATAAATATAGAAAAAATTGGGGGTTGCTGTTGAAATCAAAGTCAGAGAAGATGATGCAAAGCTTGGATTTGCAATTGGTCGTATGGAAGAGGTAAAGACCCTTAAGACCAAACCAGTTGAAATTTCCCTGATTTATGCTAATGTGTTTGTTGTTTCCAATTACTTAAACTGGGATTCATTCATGTTACTTCTATGATTTAAGAAAACGAGAATCAATGTGGCTTTGTGTGACTCTCCGATGGACTAAAAATCATGTTTGGGTGCGCGACTCTTAGTGTAACCATCGATTGCTTCTGGTTTCGTCTTTGTCAATGTCGATCTCTTCATTACTGCTGGTATCAATTGCTTATGATTTCGTGTCTATATTATCAGATTTGTTGCTTATAGCGTGATACTGATTGTTCCTAAAATCAATTGGCTTCATCTGAAATTGATTGTTGGTTTATTTGACTGCTTCTAATTTCATTTGAAATCTATTTCTTTTGAATTCTAAAATCGATTACTTGATATATCATGTTGATTTTTCGTGTTGCTTAATCAACTTCTTCCGATTTCTATCATGGCTTTTTATTTTAATTTTTTTGATGGTTTGATTGTTGGAATGGTGGTTTGATTCGTATTTGATCGTTTAATTGCTTCTACTTTTTTTTTTTTTGTCTTTTGGATGGTTTGATTTGTATCAGACTTCTATATTGCTTGATTGATTGGCTCATGCCTGTTTTTATGTCTAATGGCTTATATTTGCTTAAACAGTTAATTTTCTAACTCCGGCTATCACCATTGGAAAGAGCATTTCAAAATTGAAATTATACAAAATAACTACGTTGTCATCTTCACTTTGTATCCTGTTTCTTGATCTTGCTTTTTCATTCCACAGACTGCTGAAAATTCAATACTTAGCTTGTTTTTTATGTTTTTGTAGTGTGCAAAAAGTGAACATGTGATCATGGGTTCCCTTAAATTGAGTTAAACACGAGGAGAAATTGAGATTACATCCATTATTCCATTTAGATGAGGTGGTCGATTGTTTTCATGGGAAACAACTCTGGGAGCTATGCCAAGAGAAGTATGAACCTTTATAGATTCAAAAAGTATTTTAATTATGAGTAATTGAAGAAATATAGTTTGCATAGAAACTCTTCATTGACTTTGCTTGCTAATGAACTAGATGAGAAACATGGGATCAGGAAACTCGATGGAAACTCTGTTTCCAACATCCAGGTATGGGTTTTGTTTTGGCTTATAGACACATGCAATGAGTATCACATCTTCATAGTGTACCTGAAGTACCCCTCTAAATGATAGTTTTTTTTTTTAATTTTGTATATGTAACAATATGTAAATTAACATTAAAAGTATATATAATTTGCTTTCCCATGTTTTAATAAAGTAATTACAAAAACCCTGTAAATGCATGAAGTATCTTGTGAAAGTGTCATGCATTCACACGACCATTCATACATGTTCATGGTTTTTTTATAGATATATTTTACAAAAACCCATGAAGCCAAATTATATACTTTTATAATGTTATTTAGAAAACTTTTAAAAATTATATCATTTTTTGAGTGATGATTTCAGTATCCTACGAGAAAATGGTACTTTTGTGATTGGAGGACATATAATAAAAAATGTTTTGTTGATATCTACCTCTCCAATATAAAAAATCTTCTTGCTGTTGGTGAGCATATGACATCTATGTTATTCATTGAAAAACGGTCGTAATCCAATTATAAAAATTACACACTTTGACGTTTTTTTTTATTTGTTTAGAGAAAGACTCACATGATTAAATATTAACTCGTATTCATTAAACTACAGTGTTATAGCATGATTTCAAGGAACTATATATGGACATCAATGAGAAATTGAATTCTCTACTAATTGTCTGTCTCATTGAGGCAACTTTTTAAATATCTACTTGATAACTTTGATTCCCAGTATATTTTACACTCCAATACATAAAATCAAACGATTTGTATTAAGAATATGAAGATTACAAGAGAAAAATTGTGCTCTCAATCTCTAAGAATTTCACACTAAAAAACACACACTTAGGTGGAGGCTCCCTTTGTCAACTTCTCCTAAAATCCTAATAGAACAATTTTATTTATACCTATGCTTACTTTGGGGATTTGTCCAAACACTCCCCCTTAAAGTCTTCGAAATTAAGATTCACCCCAAAGTAAACTTTTTCCTAATTATAAATTGAACCTAGACTTTTATTAAATTTAGTTATACACTATTTTAGGGCTAACAATCTCCCATTTAGTGTATAATTAAATATTTACAATTAAGCGCAATTACACAAGCTTGAATTACAAGAAATAAAATTTCTAGCAATCTCCCCCTTCTTGTAATCAAGGCTTGTATTCTTCTGAAGTCTTGGGCTCTAAACTCTGATCTCTGATCTTTGAAGTAACTCTGATCTCTGAACTTTTGAAGTATATCATTGATCTTCTTCAGATGACTCTCCTCTTAAATGTTTCAGATCGGTGGCTCTCCCCTTGTGTTTAGTAGGTCTTTCAAAACATTCCAACTCTTTTCAGAACATTCTCCCCCTCATGATGATCATGAGAATTATGATCATCATGTAATCACTTCAGCTCTCCCCTTCAAATAAACAACCTCAATGTGTCTTCAAATCTTCTTTCTTCATTGAAATAGATGATTACAGACTCAGAAAAAAAATATTACATTTAAGAACATTACAGACACATAAATACTTATCTCTCTCATGTTACAAACACAATCAGTAACTCTCCCCTCAATAACAGAATATAAACAGTTACATCATAAGACTTTCTCTCGCCTTTAGAACAACAATCTCTCCCTCATTACAAAATATTCAGGACCAAAAGGATGTTACAGTGAAGATCATGGCTTTGCAACCTGAATATAAGAAAATGAAACAAATTCATTTGAAAGGAAGATTCTAGTTCCATATAGGAGTTCTGTTTGCACAATAGACTAAGTCTATGTGGCCTACGTGCAGCGTTGACGTGACATTAACACTAGTAGGATTTCCAAATAATCATCGTGAAATCCTTTATCATGAAAGAATCACTCATATTTGTTCCGGCTTTGTCTCGGTAGACAAGCCTTTTATAGTCACGCAGACTGTAGACTCCATGTGTCCTAAAAGAGTATAACATTAAGCTCTAGACTCAAAGTGCGTCAACTGAAGACGGAGACCGGAGAGAATGTCTTCCTTGTATCAATATCAATAATATCCAAATGATATGTTGATAGAGTATGTGATATAACTCTGTGTGAATTGAAATAGAAGTCTTTTAAAAGACAATTGAGTAGCTAGGGAGGTTAGGTGCATGCGTCACTGGGTCATTGAAGTCTTGTTCAATACCTAATTCCAACACATGGAATTTGGTAGCAGATGTAGGAAACCCAGCAGACTGACAAGGTGTTGGTAGGATTTATCTTTTCTTTTAATCCTTTCTCACCCCTCGGCTCTCGTCATTTTTCACCTGTACTCCCTCCGGCTCACTTTTAGCTCATGATGCACCCCATCTCCTTTTGATAGACCCTCTCATTTGCAATTTATCTATGCTCGACCGTGCTAGTACCCCGTGGTAACTAACACTCCTCAACTAAGTGACCTAAGAACCTGTAGGTCCCAAAAGATATCCCAAGTATATAGCCTTAAGCTGTAGAGGGGGGGGGGGGGTTGAATACAACAATTTAAAAACTACACACAATTTTCTCAATGTTTGTATGTATTATCAACTAATGTTAATTACAAGCGAGCTTGAATGCGGAAAGGTTCAAGCTGAGATGACAGATACAACAGTATGTTTAACTAGTCTAAGACAGACTTAAACTAGTCACAATGAATACACTCACTAAGAATCACTCACTATGTTTACAAGACTCAGAGGAACAACTTGAACAAGAACAACTTAGACACTGAGCACTGTTTTATTCAAGCAGACTTGCATGCATGAAAGACACACTTGAATGCACGTTCACTCTTGGTTTCAGCACTTAGCTTTTTGGCTTAATCTTTCAATCCTTGGAAGTTTCTTTTTATACTCACTCAGAGGATCTAAGTGAAGCTTCTTCATTGGACGGAATGAAAAAGGGAAAGTCTTGTTGAAAAGACAACATAAACTTTTCTGCACATTCTGAAAAGCAGACTTGTCTTCATGTGGGCAGAACTTTTGTCTTTTCACTTTGTCTACTGTTGTATTGCCTTTAACTAAATAAGGAATGTCAACTTTGTGTTTTTCTTCCTTTGTTAAGGCCTATTTTGATATAAGAAAAAGGTCTGTCACCCTTTTTCAAATATCCTTTTGTCTTCATGTAACAGAACAGCTTGGGCAGGCTGAGCAGTTCTGATTTCCACTTCGTCTTCGACTTTGTAAACTGATCTTGTAGTAAAAAACAATACATGAGGACTTGGAAACATATTCCATAAAGTGTTTAGCCTGTTCACAAAGAACAGAAAACTTGTAAACTGCCCAAGCTGCTCACCAGTGTAGAGCAGCGTAGACAGTTTATGTCCAGCCTGTTCAGCAGACTGAACAGCTTGGGCAAAACTTCCTTTGTTGCAACACATGCAACACATAGAACAGCTTCAGGCTGATATTGCAAATCATTTTCAGGTTTCAATAAGGCATATAACAGGCCTTAAATTCAACCTTCAAAAGCATCAACATATTTGATTAATAATCTCCCCCTCAGATGCAGAACAGGTTTGACTGAGGCCTTTTTGCGCCTAACAATCTCCCCCTATTTGCAATAACCAGTCTAAGCTGGCCTTATCAAAAATCACTATATATTTTTACAATACATTTGTTGAAATAAAATTACAACATCAACATAAAGTAAAAGATCAGTTTATATATACACTGATTTTTGATTACATAGAACAACACATGTTCTTACAAAAGTACAACTGATGTACTGATGTATATTACAACTAATGCAAAAGAGAAAATTACAACTTATGTAAATAAAGTACAACTAATGTACATCAGATTTTGGACTGTTTTTGTTGGGAGCAGATAATGGTAAGCCTGTCCAACTGATGGACAACTTCCATTCTTCACCTACCCAGATGGTAGATTGACTTCACTACAATGGAGGAGGACCTTCAAACAACTTCTCAAGTTCCTATCTAGTATCCTCAAGTTCTTCAATCTCACTTCTTATGATCATAAACTTGGGATCTTCAAGTTCACCTCTCTCATAACAGCCTCTGAGCTGATCCCAGATAGCTGCTATCCACCTGCTTGACTGCCTGAATGAAACTGCAAGTCTGAAGGCTACAAGCTGTCTCAGATCCACCTTGTATAGATCTGATGCTCTCTGAAAGCATTTTTCTGAGTTAAGGGATCTACAAAAAATGCCCCCAGCTCAGGCTCTTCAATGATCTTGCCATCTTCAAACTCTATTCCACTAGGCAGGCTGTGATCAACTCCTTTCATCTCAATAGCATAGTCACCTTGTTCTATCAAGATGAGGAGTTGTTCCATCTCAGTGTCCTTCCTTGTCCTCCTGGCCTTTATTTTTGGTTGTGTCACATAGACACCTTCACTAACTTCTTTGGAGATCAGGCCAAGATTCTTCACTCTCTCCATCAGCTTCTTGACATATGCTCTGACAGTCCTAGCAGTTTCTGACTTAGACTCACTCAGAGCAACTGCCAGCTCAATCCATTCTCTGTAAGCCATTTGTGCAACATCAGTGTAGTCATATGTTTCTAGTTCTGGGCCTGCTGCACCCATTCTAGTTATTTTCAACATCTACTGACTGCCCTTTCTTGATATGGGCACAACTTTGACAATTGCTTCCTTGGCAAGCCTTCTATCAGCAACATCCTGAAATTTTCTTCTTGCCAGGTTGTCAAAGTGGAACTGAGCTCTTGTAGAGGGCACTGAAGTTTTGGTCACTGAGACCAGAGCACCCTTTTCTTTTTCTGCTTCCTTCTCTTCTGCTGATCCCTTAGCAGCTTCCAATATTTTCTTTTGCACAACCAGAGAGGACATTTTAACTTTCCTTGCCTCTTGAAGTGCAAAATACTTAGCAGCTTTGTCAGATTCTTCTTCTTTCCTTAGAGCTTCCAGGGCTTGAAGTTGTTCTTCTCTAAACTCAAAGTATTTGTGCATAGGAAGACCCATTTGGCCCTGGCTTTGTGAAATATAATCTCTGCTGCTTTCTGTTGTTGGGGATCAGTTGCTGCTTTTTCTTTTCCTTTAGCTGCTGTAGTGACAGCAGCTTCAGGACTTTCCTGCTCCTCCTCTTCTTCTTCTTCTAGAATCAGATGCCTCCTTCTGCTGCTTGGCCTGCCCTCAGGAATAAATTCCTCCCCCTTAGACTGAGCAGGGATTGGAGATTCAGCATGAGTAGGCTAAGTAGTGTGGGAGGCACCCTCCATTGTACATGTTGCAGATGCTCCTGCTGGTTGACCAGTGAGTATTGCAGGCACTGATTTCTCCTTAGGAGAAGAAGTTTTCTCCCCCTTAGACTTAGTCTTCGAGGCAGATGACTTCTCCCCCTCTGAAGGAGATGTACCAGCACCTTCAACACCTGGTCTGCCTGAAGACACGAAGTCATCAGGCTTGCCAGCAGTTTTGGCAGCAGGCCTGGGGCCAACAAGGCTATTCACTAAGAATGCCAAGTAGTCCTTCACCTCTGCAAGCTGGGAAAGACAGGTTTGAAGAGAAGAGGATTGGGTATCAGCAAGGGAGGTCAGCTTAACAATGTTTTCCCTATCAGAAGCTGTGAACAGCAAACTTTGAAGCTGGGCAAGATGTAGTTCTAGAGAATCTTGCACAGGAGCAAGGTTTGATGACACAGAATTGGATAGGGAACCAATGAGTGTGTTCAAGCTGGCCAGAGTAGCAGGAAATGTAGAATTGCAAGAAGTTAGGAGAGATGACAGCTGTTGAGAAATAGCTGTCATGGAGGACACAGAGTCCTGTTATCAGTGTGAGGAGTGGCAGGGAATGAATCCTTGAACAAATAAAAGAATCCCTTAAGCTGTTCAGATACAGAGTCTGAAATAAGAGAGGGTAGAGAGGACATAGAGGTTTCTAAAGAACCAACTTTGTTGGTCAGCATAGAAAGCTGATCCTTCAAAGGCATGTCTTTAGGAGATGGAGGTGTATGGGTTGACTGTTTAGATTGGGTTGATGGAGAAGAAGATGATGAGGCTGGTGTATGAGGATGTGATGGAGAGGGAAGAGGAACAGTTGAGAGAAGCTCCATAGCCTGGGGAAAAGTAATGTGGCCCAGCTTGGAGGGGTCAAAGGGTCCCTCAGCAGTGGCTGTAGCTGCATCATCAGGAGAAGGGGTTGATGTTGGGGGCCTTTCAGATGCTGCTTGTGTTGCAACACCTTCATGAAGGCCAGTGGGTGTTCCCTCTGCAGTGCCTTGGTTTAAAAGCACCTCATCATGGGGAGATGGGATATGCATTTCAACATCAGTAGTGGTGAAACCTACTGATGGAGTTTGCATAGAAGGAGCAGCCTCACCAAAGGGATGGTATGTTCCCTGAGGTTCATCAACTAGGGTTGTTGGTCCCTCAGCAGCTGTTTGGTGTAGAACAGCTGTATCATAGGGAGCAGAAATTTGAGGCTGAGCTGCTGATTGGTCTATACCAGCAGGGTGGACACCTCGTGCAGACTCAGGATGTAAAGAAGTTTGAGGAGGGGACAGTGTGGACTCAGTATGGAGTGGAGAGGGCTCCTGTCTTTCAATATTCTCAGCCTGTTGGGAGGCTGGAATAGTTGAGGTGGCTATCTCCGTTTGTACAACTGGCTCCTGTTGGGAGGAACCAGAGGGTCTAGGCTGACTCTGGGTGGACTCAGGTTGGAGTGAAGAAGGCTCCAATTGTGCTGAACCTTCTCCCAAAATAGGAGAGGCAGCAGGGGTGGCTTCTCTTACAACTGAACCCTCTTGAGAGGGATGAAGTGGGTGATTGTGGAGAGGTGATGAGAGGTTCAGACTGGACAGGTTTAGAGACTGGATCAGAAACAGGTGGGTTGGCCTGTTCCCTGGTCTCAGGTGCCACAGAGGCACCAGCCACTAAGGCTTCAGGTTTAACAGAGGAACCAGGGTTAGGAGCTTGCTCCTCCTCAGCCACAGAGGCTAAAGGTGCAGACTCAGACTGAGCTGTTTTGGCCTTCTTGTGAACAGGCCCAGCTTCAGTGGTTGCCATGGTCCTTTTAACAAGCTTGGACCTGGCTTTGGATTTTCTCTTGGGAGCAGCTTCTGGATCCACCCTCACAGCAGAGGGTCCTTCCACCAATCCTAACAACCTCCTCATTGGTGTTGACAGAGGAGGCTCATTTGGAAGAACAGAAGTGTAGAAAACTCTATTTCCTATTACAGGGAAGGCGGCAGTATGAAGTAAAGGTTGAGAGTTGTACAAGTGTTCACCACAAATGTGCCTGAAGATGAGGCTCAGAAACCTGGGGTATCGAACAGCAGCTGGTCTTGTCTCCTGCTGCACCAGGTTCCTCAAGTTCAGGAAGATCCACTTAGCCATGTCCATTGTAGTCCCATCCACCAGCTGTAGGACTATTGGGTGTTAGTACACCCTGTGTGACGATAGCAGTCTAAGTGATCCAACATTGTGGTTTAACGAGTGTTTGATATATATGTTTATATATGTTTGACAGTTATTGATTGTGTGTTTGAACTTGGTGTAACATATTACAAGAAGTTCAAACATAAAGATCAATGATTAATTCAAGCATAAACATAAGTTTCATATACATGTTAGTTAGATTCGAATTCTATAAGGTTGGACATTCGAATCTGTGTCAGATTCGAATGTGGTCCTAGATTCGAATATAGGCAGATTCGATAATGTCAGATGGGACAAACTCGAATGGGGCTTGGGCCGGATTCGAGTTTGGCCCATAACAGACTCGAATTAGCCTCTATAATTTGGGATAGACTCGATTAATTATCAGACTTTTTGCAGAATTCGATAGTGATTAAGCATTAAGCGATCTCGAGTTTATCATCAGCGTTAGTGTCGTTTTGGAGAGAATCAGTTCGTAGGATCGTTCGTGTGTCGTTCGTTCAGCTTCTGATAGTCTCCGTGTTTCTGATTGAGAGTTGTTTCCGTCTACCCGTTAACGAGGATTCCGCACTCGTTGACGGTTCCGCGTCTAGATAGATCTGTGTTAGGTAGACCTTACAAGTGGTATCAGAGCCTACGGAGTGTTCTTGGTGTTCTTCGTGTTCATCTAGATATATTCTAGGTTTCTTGACGCTATTGGACGGTTTTTCTCTCAAAGTTGTGTTTTTCGTGTGTTTTCAAGCTTTGCAAATTCTTATCCGGGAAATACTTTGTTATTTTTCACGTTTTTGATCGAAATCAATATTTTTCTTTGTAAAAATATTGATTTAATCTGCAAAACGTAAAGAAACCAAAGTGTTAGCCGTTTTTCGAGTTTGCGGTGCTCGAATCTATTAGGGGTAATTAGGGTTACACTTAGTCTCCAGTCTAACCAAATACGCTCCTTTCGAGTCTGATACAGAGTGTTTTCGAATCTAATTCGAGTTTTTGCTACATTCGACAGAGGTCTCGAGTCTACTTACATTCGAGTTTGCTTCGAGTTTAGTTTAGTTTCGAATAGGGTTTCGAATCTGCTGTATCTTCGAGTTTGCCTTGACCTTCGAATCTGAGGAATTTCGAATCTGTCATTAGTTTCGAATTTAATTGACTTACAACACTTAATCGAATTTAATCCCAAATAAATTGGAATCTAATTATATTCGAATCTATCTAGATTCGAACGAATTAATTCAAAGTAGTATCGAAATAAATTAATTAAGTTCAATTCAATTACTTTCGAAAAGATGTCAAATCTTCAAAAATTCCTGGAAATGGACCACGAGGTCGGGAAGGCAAACACTCCGCCTAAGCTGATGAAACTCGAGGATTATTACTGGTGGAAAGATCGGTTTACCGATTTCGTGCGCTTCAATGATATGCGCATGTGGGTATGTATTGACGAAGGATACATTCCAACAATTTCTGAAGTAGAAGGCCGTCAGAGAGTCTTGTCATACCAAATGATGAAGGAGGATGATAAGAAACTGTATGAAGCCAAGAACAAAGCTTTCTCAATAATTAGAATGGCGTTGCCTCAGGATATTCTACACACATTTAGAACTCAAAAGACATCTAAGGAACTTTGGGAGAGTCTAGAAAAGAGGTGTGAGGGAAATCCTAGGGTTCGAAGAAAGCGTACGGAGCTGTTGAAACAACAGTTTGCGATTTTCAAGGCGTTAAAGGATGAACAGCTGGATGATACCATCACTCGGTTCTATCATCTGTTGACGGAGCTTGAACGTCACGGGATTGAGTATACGGACACCGACAAGAAGAATAAGCTTCTTGATGCCTTACCAGCCAAATGGGCTATGTATGTGGCAATGATAAAGCTTAATGAGGATAAGTACTATACCCAATCTCTAGAGGATATCGTAGGAAGGTGCGGGAATATCATTTCGAGCTACTGAAGGCCGAAACTGATTACGAACAAGTCCAGAATCCAGCAATGTATTTTGGAAAATCAACAAAACCTTCAGCGACCGCCGATCTGAAGACTGCTACAGCGTTTTTCACAGGAGAAACGTCGTCACCAGAGCGTTCTTGGGGTTGGGAAGATTAGAAGAACAGCAACCTTAAGCAGCACAGGCGACGACATCTCAGAGCTATTCTAAGATGCCTATGAGCGCAAAATCAGTGGAAGAACATTTGAACTTACTTGCTTCATTTGTGGCCGCATACGGGAACTGCGTTCAGGGGAAGATTAACGATCCTGCTCTATGGGATGAAGACTACGATCAGGTCGACCCTGACGATCTTGAGGAAATGGATCTAAAATGGCAACTGGCCATGGTAACCCAACGGGTTAAAAGATTCATCAAAAGAACTGGGAGGAATTTGACGATGAATAATAAGGGGATTGGATTTGATAAGTCCAAGGTCAAGTGCTACAACTATCAAGGTCTGGGACACTTCGCCAGAGAATGTCAGAGACCGAAGGTGGATACATACCAAGGGCAGAGTCAGCATCAGGGACAGTTTCAGAATCAGTCTCAACAACGATACCTTCCGAGTTCATCTACTGGTCATGCCAATCTAGCTGGTCTACTATCAAATGTCACATCAGACAGACAGCTGGATGGTACCTATGACTGGAGTTCACATCCAGAATCAAATGCTCAGGCTTTTATGGCTGAAGTAAAGGAGACTGGGTGTGAAGGGGAAGGGCAGACCACAAGGGAAAACAGTCCGATGTGGGTGGAGAAGACGAATGATCAGACATTTCTGGAGTTTGCCGCTCAGATGGCCAACGTGGAATCTCATAACCCAAAGGTTAGTCTGACTTACTCTCTTTTTCGTGAATTATGTGCGTTGTGTGTTAATTCTAACGATAGGTTAAATCTAGTCTTAGAATCACATAAATCCATAACTGCTCAAAATGAGAATTTAAAAGCTGATAACGCTAGCTTAAACGATATTAAGCAAGATCTTAAGGAAAAACTTAAGGCTGATGCTCAAGATGTAATAGTTCTGAAAGACAAACTGAGTGAGCAGTGTGTTAGGTTAGAGCTTATGTATGAGCATGTAGAGGCCTTGACCAAAAATATTAAGGACAAAGACATAGAGCTAGCTGAAACAAAGGTAAAGGTAGCCGAGGCGAATAGTAAGTTACAAAAGTTTAGGAATTCAAGCCTGAACCTAGGGAAGGTTTTAGACGCTCAACGCCAGTCTAAAAAGCCTGTAGGTCTAGGATTTCATGAAATTCCTCCACCTTTTAATGCAAACTATGTGCCTCAACCTGAGGAGAAAACTGATAAATCAGTAGACTTAGAGGAGCTACCTACACCGACACCAGAGCCTGTAATAGATAATGCACCTAAGGTGACTGACACTACCGTCAAGGTTAAGAAAGTCAAATTTGTGTCTTCCTTCAGTGAAACACCTGCAGGAAAACATAAAATTGATTTTAATGATCAAGACGATGAACTAGTCGCGATAGATGTTCAACAGGACCAAGACACTAGTGAGACTCCTAAGTCTAAGGGAACACACAAAAAGTCCATAGATAAGATGTCTTGCTTCAGAATTCATGAAAAGGGGCATGTTGCGTCTCACTGTCCGCTTAGGAAAGCTGAAGTTACACCTAAGACAGTGAACCCAACACCTGTTAAGCCCTCAGCAAATGTGGCAAGCACCAGTAGTTCTCAAAGTACCGAGAAAACTGTGTAGGTCGCACCAAAACAAGTTGTGAAACAAACACCGGTAAAGGTTGGACCAAAAGAAGTGGTTAGGACAAATTCACCGAATCGTGTCATTAATCAATCTAGGTCAGCACCTCAACAAGTCTATAGGAGCACAACACCTAGCAGGGCACACACTCCAGTTAGGTCTCATACTCCAGTTAGACATTACGCACCGGTAAGAGCTCAGGGATCACAGTCCGAAATGCAATATAATAGGAATTATTCAAGAGCTCCACAACAAATGCCTACTCAAAGGCAAAGAGTGAACTTAAATCACTCGGCACCACAACAAACTCCAGTTCAACGACCCAAGTCACCTGAAAGGCGAGATGGGTATTTGAAAGAGTTTAAGTATGTGGACGAGAATGGTATAACCAAGTCAGTTATGGCTTGGGTTCCCCGTGATAACTAACCTATTTTCTTTCATGTGCAGGAGATTACCACAGGTCCAAACAACAAATGGTTCATCGACAGTGGATGCTCCAGGCACATGACAGGGGAAAGAGGTCTACTTACAGACATCAAGGGTGGGAATCGGGGATTTGTATCATTCGCGGGTAACAAAGGAGGAAACATCACGAGTACCGGAGTGGTCACTAATGAGACGATCAAGTTGGACCAAGTTTATCACGTTGATAAACTGGTTCACAATCTCATTAGTGTATCTCAAATCTGTGACAAGAAGAATTCAGTGTTATTCACTGACACTGAAGCGTTACTGCTAAAACCGGGATTCAAGATTCCTGAAGAATGGGTATTGATGCGGGCACCAAGGAAGAATGACTTGTACATGCTAGATATGAACAAGCCGGAGACTTCGATGGGGCCAATCTGTCTGTTATCCAAAGCTTCGGAGACGGAATCGGTACTGTGGCACAGACGCATGGCTCACTTGCACCTAAGAAAAATGAACTACAGAACGAAGAATAGACTGGTGCAAGGTGTGCCTATGAAGAGCTTTCAGTTCGAGGACAAGTGTCTACCATGCAAGAAGGGTAAACAACACAAGAAGACACACAAGTCTAAGACGCAGAACTCCATAACCTCAACATTCGATTTGTTGCACATGGACCTTTTCGGACCAATCAACAAAAGGAGTATAGGAGGTAGTTGGTACTGCTTGGTTATCACTGACGATTACTCACGATTTTCTTGGGTTTTCTTTCTAGGTGCAAAGGACGAGACGGCTTCCAAGCTCATCGGGTTCATAGATCAAGTGGAGAATTCCTACGGAACAAGGGTTAAAAGGATACGTAGTGATAATGGAACTGAGTTCAAAAACACTGTAATTGGTGTATATTGCCTCTCAAAGGGCATAGTGCATCAATTCAGTGCACCATATGAGCCTCAACAAAATGGGGTGGCCGAACGTAAAAACAGGACACTAATTGAGGCAGCTAGGACTATGTTGACGGATTCAAAGCTTCCTACCTTGTTTTGGGGGGAGGCAGTGAATACCGCATGTCACATTTTAAATAGGGTCCTAACTGTCAAATCTTTAAACAAAACCTGTTATGAAATTTTGAATAAAAGGCCACCTAATTTAACTGGCTTCGAACCGTTTGGGGTACCATGCACTTTATTGCGTACAAAACATCAACCGAAGTTTGGTGAAAAGGCTGACGAAGGATACTTCCTAGGTTATGTGCCGAACTCACCAAACAAACGGGTTTTTAACAAAACAAATGGTACAGTGGAAATTGTGTATAACATTGAAGTCACAAGTTATACACATGAACCCCAAACTGGTCCGGAATGGATATTTGACTATGATAAATTATTTGAGTCATTTAACATTCCTTTGGATGATAATGTAGGTACAATCGAAAAGGACATGGCGACGTTGCATCTGAATGACGATGGTCATACCTTTCCGAGGACTACGTTTGAATCCACATCTGAGCCTACTGCGACTGTAGATAGATCTCCAGAAGTCGATGTTCCTGAAGCACCTTCAACTGAGAACCAGACTCAGGAAACAAGTTCCAACTCTGAGGAAAATGTCCATGAGGAGGAAAATGTAGAAACTGAGGCTGTTCCACCATTAGGTGAAATAGGATCTAACTTAGGAGATAATCTAAGGGTTGATGAGATAGAGACCTCTAGGATCAACAAGAACCATCCTATAGAAAGCATCATAGGAAATCCTAACGAGGGTGTGAAGACTAGTAGTAGTGTAAATAACAACACTGTGTTGTTGTCGATGATAAACGACTCCGAGGCATATCACACATGTCTATATTCTTGTTTCATATCGCAATTAGAGCCTAAGAATGTGCAAATGGCACTTAAGGATAACTCCTGGGTTGAAGCGATGCAGGAAGAACTTTCGTAGTTTAGGAAACTAGAAGTGTGGGAGTTAGTTCCATTACCTCGAGGGGAAGTTGCCATAGGAACCAAATGGGTTTTTAAGTGCAAAAGAGACGATCGGGGTATAGTCACGCACAACAAGGCTAGGCTAGTTGTAAAGGGTTTCAACCAAGAGGAAGGAATCGATTACAATGAGGTGTTTGCACCAGTAGCAAGACTGGAAGCCATTAGGTTGTTTCTAGCTTTTGCCTCCTTCAAGGGCTTTAAGGTATATCAATTAGATGTTAAGAGTGCTTTCCTATATGGGAAAGTGAAGGAGTTGGTGTATGTAGAACAACCGCCCGGATTTACTGATCCAAAATATCCTGATAGAGTATATCGCTTAGATAAGGCTCTATATGGATTGCATCAAGCACCAAGGGCGTGGTATGAGACTCTATCCAACCATTTATTAGAGAACTGGTTTGAAAGGGGTAGGATAGATGGTACTCTGTTTGTTAAGAGGAGGGGAGAACATTTTATCTTGGTACAAGTGTACGTCGATGATATCATTTTTGGATCATCAGACTAACAGATGTGCAAAGATTTCGAGAAGGTGATGAAGTCGAAATTCGAGATGAGTGCTATGGGAGAGTTAACTTTATTTTTGGGGTTACAAGTTGACCAGAAGAAGGAAGGGATGTTTATCCATCAGACGAAGTATGTCTATGTCATATTGGAGCGTTTTGGGATGGAAGGAACAAAATTGACTGCCCATTTCAGCACGCCGATTCAAGTGAATCACAATCTCGGACCGGGTACTGAAAGTGATACCGATGTGGATCCGACGTTATATCAGGCCATGATTGGATCACTTATGTATTTAACTGCTTCAAGACTTGACATCATGTTTGCTGTGTGTATTTGTGCTAGGTTTCAAGCTAATCTGAAGGACATGCACATGAAAGCTGTGAAGCGGAATCTACAATACCTCAAGTCGAAACCGAAGCTGGGACTTTGGTATCACGCGGAGGGAGATCTAGAGTTGGAGGCGTTCACGTATTCTGACTACGGAGGATGCAGCTTGACGCGCAAATCAACAACTGGAGGTTGTCAGTTCCTAGGAGGGAGATTGGTATCCTGGCAATGCAAGAAACAGACGTCGGTAGCCGTGTCAACGTGCAAGGCCGAGTATGTTGCTGCTGGTAGTTGCTGCTCACTGGTTCTGTGGATACAACAACAATTGCGGAATTACGGTTTGGCTTACACTCAAACTCCCATTAGGATAGACAATCAGTCAACTATTGCTATAACTAATAATCCAGTTAAACATAGTAAAACAAAGCACATAGACATAAGGCATCATTTTATTCGTGATTGTGCTGAAAAGAACTTAATCAAATTGGTAAAAGTGGCAACAGATGATAATAATGCAGATTTATTTACCAAAGTATTTGATAAGTCACGGTTTGAATATTTAATTCAACTAAATGGAATGCGCAACCCAGAGTAATTTGACCTTAGAGGTAGTTTATTTCCTTTTATAGAAGTATTATTTCTTTCTTTTTTAGTAAGTCTGCTAATTTAGGATAGTTTCTATTTTTAGTAAGTTAGTAGGTTATCTTATTTAATTGCTATTTCTTATGAAAAACAAAAGACAAAAGAGAGAAAATCATAAAAATACAAAAAAGAGAATATCGGAAAAAAGAGTTAAGTCTTAGAGGCATAGGTTCAAAGTGACGAAAATTAGCACAGTCGTTACAAACTCTAAGTGTTTAGGCTTTCACACATAATGCAACTAAATTCTATGTGTTATACTTTATTTTAGTTTGATGTGTTGGTAGGCATAATACATATAGGGAGTCTCAAGGCTAATAAAATATTCAAGAAAAAGTCAAACGTGTCGCTAACTTAGATGTATGACCAATCGGTCTTAATTTTTATGTACAAGACATACAAACTTTGAGTCTAAATGAGGTATGCAAACTTTCTGGGGATGTATGGCAACATCAAATACATCTTAAAATGGAAAGAATAGAAAAACCATACAAAATTGAGAGTCGAAAACATGTAACTCTGTTGTACGTAAGTACAGACCTGTTGCCTCTGTTTAGATTCGGGTTGGTAAGATATGTCGCTTTGTTGTACGTCGGTACAGACCTGTCACCGCTGTCTTGCTAGCTTTATGAATAAACTTTAAGTCAAACTAAGACACTTTGTTGTATGAAAATACAGACATGTGTCCGATGTTTGTCTTTTAAAGAAAGTTTGCAAATACCAACAAGTTAGAATCTTTGTCTGTGTGCCTTGATCATAATAGTATGTCTATGTCTGAGTCACGTAAGATAATTTCATGATAAATAAAAATGCCAAGGGATATTCCGAAATGTAGAATGTTTAAAGGGGTAAATACCAACAATCGGCTAAATGGGTATGTCACGACAAACAATCAAAGGAATTAAAAAAAAAAATTCCTAAGTGTGAAAGTTTAAGTACCGAAAGTGAGTATCAGACATCGCTATCTGATTGAACCTTTCTTAGACTATACTCATCAAAAATATTTTGTTTAGCATTTAGCTTAGGTTGTAAATTTTAGTAAGTAGAGCTTAAGCCTAAGTTAAATTTTTTTGGACAAAATTTTAATATTTTATTTTTACTTAGTTTTTATTTTATTTTATTTTATTTTATTTTATCTTAGTTTATTTTATTTTTATTTTATTTTACTTAGGAAAAAGGTCAAAAATTACTGAGGGTGCATTCATAGTTGGATAAAATAAACACTGCGTGAAATATCCTGTGCTTAGGGTAAAAGAGTTGGCATAGTTTATCTTGTTACACAATACCGTTGAAAAGTTTGAAAAAGTTGAAGTTATTTCAAAATTTTCGAAATTTTTCTAAGTGTTTGGTGTAATTCGAGTTTAGTACAGACTCAAAATTATGTAGTTTCGAATCTGTCAGTAGATTCGACATTGGCCTTAGATTCGAAGGTAGGTGGTATATATAGGTTAACAGTGAAGTCATCAACTCATTACTGTTTTCGAATCTATATCCTCGAGTCTATCAGGCGATCTCGAATCTACTTCCTCGATTCTACCGATCTTCACAAAAACGACAATTTGTCGAGTTTCTTGCCTTAGTGTTCGATTCTACTGATACTTCTAGGTACAAACAACTGGGTTGTACAAGATTCTTGTAGTTTTATACACCATTTTAGGCAAAATCATCGATTTTTGAAGGTTTAAGGGTCTAAATCGGGTTTTTTCAAAATTACCAAGTTTGGACCGATAAATAGTCAAATTAATTGCACATATCTGTGATTAGAACCTAGTTGGACTAATGTATGTGATTTTCTAAGTTCAAAATGGTTAAAATCATGGGATTTCTTGAAGAGTTGGACGACGGGGATTCGAATCTGATAATGAACTTTCTCGAGTTTACTGACAAACTCGAGACGACCATTACATTCTAATCTATCATCAAACTCGAAAAGTGGTTTATTCGAATCTGTCTATTCGAATCTGTCATTTTAGTTGAATTATTTAATTTAAATTTTATTAAACTTGTAGAAACTCTTTTGTGTTGGATTTTGTACTTAATTAAGTTCAAAATAAAACAAATTTGAATTTAGGCAAGTTTATTGATTTTTATTAATTCTAATAGTTTATCTATTGTGCAGATATGGTTGTTCGAGTATTTGTGCCGAAGCACAATATGGTCATTCCCCCCGACCATCATATCCCTGAGGCGCAGGGATATCGTCAAATGTTGGATTTCCTAGTAGAGTCTAGGATAGCCTTTGCTTTGTCTCATAATATTCAGATTGTTATTCCCTATGTTCGCCAATTTTATGATCATCTTCAGGTGGACTGCTCTGTCACCCCGACAGTGCTGAGAACAAGGATCGCATGGCAACCGTTGGTGTTCTCTGCCGATATGTTGCCTCAAGTGTTGCAGCTAGGCTCTCAGGAAGAAGAATCTGGGCCTATCGATTTTCCTCTAAGTATTAGGCAAGCGGCTTTTCAGAGAATGGGTTACAGCCTGGATGTTACGAAGACTTCGTACATGAAGAGCGGGCTTATTGGCCAATGGAGATTTTTGGCTCATGTTTTCATGGTTTGTTTTGCGGCAAAGAAAGCTGGTTTTGATTATATCGTCTCGAAGATCCAATCTGGGATGATCGCCTTAGTGTATAATCGGCCATTCAGCTTTTCTCAGATGTTTTTCTCAGAATTCGTCCATCAAATCTCGGCTCCAGAGCAGCAACAATTTCTGCTGTATCCTCGATTCATAATGATGCTCATAAGGCATTTCTTGCCGAATTTGTCGCCGCACAATGAAATCCAAAGCGTCGCGGTGATGGATAAAAGAATTTTTGCCGATTGCTCCTCGCACAGAGGAAGGTTGGCGGTTCCAGTCGAGGGACCGTTGTTTGGAGCTGTTTTGGATAGGAATTTTGAAGCACTAGATACTACCAACTGGGCAGGTGTGGTGGAAGTTCAGCCTGGTCAGCCACAACAACAACCACAGCAACCGCGAGCACAACAACAAAGACAACAACCGCGAGCACAACCTCAAAGGAGAAGACAAAGAGCTACTGCGAGTCAAACACAGGCAACCAGGCCTTCTACAAGTCAGCAGACAGAGGTACAAGAAGCAGGACCTTCGAATGTCCCAAGTGAAGCTGATCAGTTGTGCCAGACTCTATATGAAATTTGGGAAGCAGGACCTCACGCCAATGAAGAAATATCTGCAGCATTAGTTGGAGAATTGCTTGAGCCTCCAGAGGGAGAAGAAGATGTGCTGAGGGATTTTGATGAATATGAACCCGATCAGACTGGTAATGACTTGTCATCATCAGCTACCGAATCAGAAAAGATGGAGGAGATACAGGTTGAAGCTCCAGATTCCGAATCTACAGAACCTCATGTTCAAATAGGAACTTATGGATCAAGGTTGGTAATAAATGAAGAAGCTTCGAGGAGGAGAGTATCAAGAGAGTCTGATGACTCCGATTTTGAAGAAGAAGAGGTTGCACAGTTAGTGACAAGGCAACGGGCCAAGCGTCACAGATTTATGCAAGGATCGTCTTCAGCCTCAGCAGAACAACCAGAAATTCCGCAACGTCAAAACCCTCAAACTCAGGAACCTCAAACCACCATTCCACCATCACCACCACATGATGAACCGTACATCCCTTCGCCAATAATTCCCACTCCAATTCAATCCATCCCATCAACCTCATCCACATACGCTGACAATCAACGATTTCTGCAGCTAAAAGCTCGAGTTGACTTCCAGAATATCCAGATCTTAAGCCTAACAAAGGCAATCGGTGAAATTCAGACTCATAATGCAAATCTTGATAAGGAGAATGCCGATTTGAAGATGACTGTGGAAACGGTTCAGGAAGAGAATTTAGAGTTAAAAACATTTGTAGCTGATCAAGCAGCTGAGTTGAGGTCGATGCGCTCCCTAGTTGAGCAATTAATGAAAAATTTACAGGCTCAGGGGGGAGACATCGTGCCGAGAACAAGAAGTGCGCGGGAAGGATGATGAAAATGATGAAGAAGACCAAGGCAATGATCCCAGCTCTCAAAGACAGAATGAGCCAGTAGATTTTTTTGCTGCTCAGGCTGCTCAATCTCAGGGGGAGCCAAGTTTTTTGGGAGGTGAAGTAGGAGAGGCTAGTTCGTCTAAGCCTACGGATTTGGAGATTAGTGAGATGATTGATGCTCTCATGGATCTAGATGACGACCCAATGGACTTGGGATTTGACTTTGAAGAGGACATGGATGAATTAGAAGAGGGAGAATTTGTCCCTGAAGAGATTGTTGACTGGAAATCAGATGATGAGATATGTGCTGATGAAGACGATGAAGCTGATGAAATCGTAGTCCAGCAAAATCCAATCACCGATACATATGTGATAGGAGGCAATGATGTTGTTAACATAGAAGTGGTGAATGCTGCTTTAAATGTTGAGTCATCAGTAGAGGAACCTGTCAGAGAGTTAACAAATGAAGAGAAAAGAAAGTTGTGGTTCAGGGCTGAGCAGAAAGAATTAGAGCTGAAAGAGAAGATGAGAGTGTCGGGGACTGGAAAACTATCTGGAAGCATATTAAGCTGGTTCTTTGATCGAGAACTGCAGCTATTCATAATCAAGAGAAAAGATGGGCTACAGTACCTGAGGCGAACTCTGAAAGTATTCAATTCGCTGCCAAAGATTGAGATCAAGGCGTTAGCATGGAAAGAGCTGATCAATATTGGCAATGATCCCTACGCAGATATAATTGCTAGAATCATAAGGAATGAGGGAAGATCAAGGAAGTTTGAATGCCTAAATCCAAGGGTTGGAAAAAGAGTAGAGGATCCTTCTCGTATTGATCCTCTAACTGGGCGTCCTTGGATGAACATTCAATACAAACCTGTAAGATGTCTAAGAAAGGTGCCGCTCAAGCCTATGCCACAGAGCGTCCTGAAGAATCTGAACTGGTGGTATGTTTAGAGTGAGACTGGAGAAGCGGTGATGGAAGATTTTGAAGAAAATGTGATTCTTAGAATCTATGATCCTCTTCATCTGGTAAACCTTTCTCGAGATGATCTTCAAATTTTGCATGCTCATAAGATTTTGAGTGACACTCATATGGATGGTGAGGCTAGGAAAAATGAGAATGTAGTTAAAGTATGTGTTGAAAAGGGCTTGTATGCTGGAAGTAGTTTGAGTAAATAATAAACAAAGTTCTTGATCAAATGTGTGAATTATTAGAAGCTATCGTCAAGGGGGAGTTTGTTGGTACACCCTGTGTGACGATAGCAGTCTAAGTGATCCAACATTGTGGTTTAACGAGTGTTTGATATATATGTTTATATATGTTTGAGAGTTATTGATTGTGTCTTTGAACTTGGTGTAACATATTACAAGAAGTTCAAACATAAAGATCAAAGATTAATTCAAGCATAAACATAAGTTTCATATACATTTTAGTTAGATTCGAATTCTATAAGGTTCGACATTCGAATATGTGTCAGATTCGAATGTGGTCCTAGATTCGAATATGGGGAGATTCGAGAATGTCATATGGGACAAACTCGAATGGGCCTTGGGCCGGATTCGAGTTTGGCCCATAACAGACTCGAATTAGCCTCTATAATTAGGGATAGACTCGATTAATTATCAGACTTTTTGTAGAATTCGATAGTGATTAAGCATTAAGCGATCTCGAGTTTATCATCAGCGTTAGTGTCGTTTCGGAGAGAATCAGTTCGTAGGATCGTTCGTGTGTCGTTCGTTCAGCTTCTGATAGTCTCCGTGTTTCTGATTGAGAGTTGTTTCCGTCTACCCGTTAACGAGGATTCCGCACTCGTTGACGGTTCCGCGTCTAGATAGATCTGTGTTAGGTAGACCTTACATTGGGATTTCATCACGGCTCAGTTGGTCAAATGAACCAACTTTGCTGCTGAAGCACATCACCACTGAGGCAAAGAGAAAACTATAGGTAGGAGACAGATCCTTCCTGAACAGCGTAGCTCTAATTTTGGGTTCTGCTACACCACAGAAGCCTAGCAAATTTCCATTTGTTCATTTTCAGGCTGAGGCATGTCATATGAATCAGCAATGGGCAGATGATGAACCTCCCTGAGAAGATCAGTAGTGATCTCAATGGTCTGAGTCCCATTG
The DNA here is from genome assembly GCA_020465985.1 of Centrapalus pauciflorus. NCBI lineage: Eukaryota > Viridiplantae > Streptophyta > Magnoliopsida > Asterales > Asteraceae > Centrapalus > Centrapalus pauciflorus. Next base: position 123,536 of record JAANYP010000721.1, on the reverse strand, counting down.
AGAATAGTCCCCTTTATGACTTTGGTGTTGGGGTTGTAGGCACAAGTGTACCAAAACTCGTATACCATCTCCTGGTACAGGACACCAGGAGTAGCAGTCATGGCGTAGTTCAACGGATGAACTGTCAAAAACTCCACCATTTGTTCATAACCTTTCCCCACATAGTTTTTGGGCATTGTGAGGTTGGCAATGTAGTTAGTGGGTTTGATGGTTAGCATTGTGGTGACTGATGAATGTTTCTGCACATAATCACCAACAAATACTGGTAGAAAGGGGTTGTTTCTGTGAGCCATTTTGGAAGTAGTGAGAATAGCAGAAGCACAAGACACTTAGTCGTTTTCTAGGGTTCTTAGGAGGTTTATGATAGTAGCGAGGAAGACGAAGATGAAACAGTATGAGGTATTTATAGGATTTGAAGGTGAGAGGGTATGAGAGAGAAACATTTGGGCGGTTGATTTGAAAAGGTCGTTAACGGAAAACGAAACGGTTGTCCATGTCAGACCGTTTGTCAGACCACTTGAGCCCTTTTTAATCACTAACACACGTAACCCACACTATCCACAGTAATTAAGTTAAATAAAAACAGAAATTAAGTAACTTAATTGTGAAGAAAGGTAATTAAAAACTGTTGGTCTAAGCTGTTGGTTTAAGCTGTTGGTCAAACCTGTGATGAGTAAGTTTATCACAGGCTGTTCATTCTTCAAGCTGTTCACTCTTCACACTGTGCATTCAACCTGTGTTCTAATTTAAGGTCACGTTGTGTTCAATAGCTGAACAGGTTACAAGACAATGTCTTGTGGATCAGTGTGAAGGAGTGAGCAGGGTAGAGAATGGACCATCAGAGCAGGCTGGACGAGTAAAATAGTATTGTTCAGCCTGTTATATGTTCAAGCTGTTCAAGGATTTCAGAAAAATGGCTAAGTACAGAACATGCATAGCCTGTTTTGTCTAAGCTGTTCTGAGAAACTTGAGCAGTGTGAGACATACAAAGTCTTAAACCTTTGAGGACACTTAGTCACTTTTGTTTAACATGCCCAGCTTACTGACAAGGTAATTAAACCTGGTTTCATCAAGAGGTTTGGTGAAAATGTCTGCAAGCTGTTCATTAGTGGAAATAAAGCTTACCTCTACATTACCTTTCTGAATGTGATCCCTGATGAAGTGATGTCTGACCTCAATATGCTTTATTCTTGAATGAAATACTGGATTGTTGGAAATGGCTATTGCACTTGTGTTATCACACAGAATAGGAATTTTCCTATACACAAGCCCATAGTCTTCAAGCTGATGCTGCATCCACAGAATCTGCCCACAGCAGCTTCCAGCAGCAATGTACTCAGCTTCAGCAGTAGAAGTAGACACTGAGTTCTGCTTCTTGCTACACCAACTTATCAACTTACCACCAAGGAGTTGACACCCACCTATTGTGCTTTTCCTATCTAGCCTGCAGCCTGCAAAATCAGAATCTGAATAACCTGTAAGATTCTTTTAACAGCAGCTAGATGAGATTCCATTGGATCAGCTTGGAACCTACCACAGAAACAGGTGGCAAACATAATATCAGGTCTACTAGCAGTTAACTATCACAAGCTCCCAATCATATCTCTGTAAGCTGTTACTGAAACAGCTTTGCCACTGGCATCAGCATCCAATTTTACATTGGTTGCCATTGGGGTTTTAATATGAGAACTTTGATCAAATTTAAACTTTTTCAATAGATCTAAAGTATACTTTCTTTGAGTTATAAAAATTCCAGTTGAGGTTTGTTTAACCTGTAATCCTAAAAACAAAGTAAGTTCTCCCATCATACTCATTTCATATTTGGATTTCATGAGTAATGAAAAATTCTAGCATAACTGCTCATTGGTAGAACCAACTATTATGTCATCCACATAGATTTGAACAATCATAATATCAGACTTCACCTTCTTTATGAATAATGTGGTATCCACTTTACCTCTAGAATACCCATTGCTCATAAGAAATTCAGTAATAGTGTCATACCAGGCTCTAGGGGCTTGTTTGAGACCATAGAGAGCTTTGTCCAACTTATAGACAAAACCTGGATGATGTTCATTTTCAAAAGCTGGAGGCTGCTTGACATAAACTTCTTCTTGCAGCTTCCCATTCAAAAATGCACTCTTCACATCCATTTGAAATACCTTAATGCTCTTATGAGCAGCGTAGACTAGATACAAACGAATTGCTTCTAGCCTGGCCACAGGAGCAAATGTCTCATCATAGTCAATTCCTTCCTCCTGTCTATAACCCTGAGCAACCAGTCTTGGCTTATTTCTTATGACATGACCTTGCTCATCCATTTTATTCCTGAAAGCCCATTTAGTGCCAATTATAGTTTTACCTTTAGGAGCAGGGACCAGCTTCCATACCTTGTTTCTCTCAAACTGATTGAGTTCTTCTTGCATGGCAGTGATCCAATTGGCATCTTTTAGTGCTTCATCCACTTTCTTTGGCTCCATTAGTGAAACAAAACTAGAGAACATACAGAAGTTCCCTAAGTTGTCCTACCTTGTTTGTACCCCTTTGTTGATGTCACCAATTATTTGATCATTGGGGTGACATCTGATCCACTTAGGATCATTCTTCAATGAGGATTCTCCTGAGTTATCAGCAGCTTCAGCAGGTCCTGTTGAACAGCTCTCAAGATTTTCAGACACACTGTTGTCTTGAGCCTGTTCACTTGTTGAACATGACTGACCACTGTTGAATATATCAGCAGAGGAACCAGGAAAATCAGCATTGATAGGTTCAGGACATGCAGTTGTAATTAGGCCAGTACACTTATTCACACAGGGCGTATTGACATAATCATCATCATGCCCATCATGATTAACAAGTTCCACACTGGGTGTAGTGGAAGCTTTTGAGTCCTCTTCACTGTTTGAATGCATCGGATCATCAAAGTTTAATTCTCCTGAAACTGATTCAGGAACAGCTTTGGTGGAAGCATTCTTGGACTCTTCAAAGGTGACATTGATAGATTCATATATCACCTTTCTTTGGTTGTTGTACACTCTGTAGGCTTTGGAGATAGCAGAGTAGCCAACAAACACACCTTCATCAGCTTTTGGTTCAAACATTGCCAATTAGACCCTTTGATTCAGAATGAAGCAGGGACAACCAAACACATGGAAGTAACTGACATTTGGCTTCCTCCCTTTGAGCAGCTCATAGGGGGTCTTGTTGAACCTTTTCACCACTAAGGATCTGTTTTGGGTGAAGCAGGCAGTGTTAACAGCTTCAGCCCAGAATGATGAAGGTAAACCAGATGCACACAGCATGGTTCTAGCAGCTTCAATGAGAGTTCTGTTTCTCCTTTCAGCAACTCCATTTAGTTGTGGAGTTCTTACAGCTGAAAAGTTTTGAGTGATTCCTTTCTCTTCACAGAAGTCTTCAAGAGTACTGTTTCTGAATTCAGTACCATGATCACTTCTAAGCTGCTTCACTTGGGCAGAGTTCAACATTTCCATCTTTTTCACAAATCCAATAATTTCTCTAGTAGCCTCTCCTTTGCTCTTCAAGAAGATAACCCATGTGTACCTGGAGAACTCATCAACCATTACTAGAGTGTATCTTCTTCCTCCTAGACTTGGGACATTAACAGGTCCAAACAAGTCCATATGGATTAAGAAGAGAGGAGTATCAATAGAAAAGTTATGTTTGGATTTAAATGATGATTTCCTCTGCTTGCCTTTCTCACAAGCTGTGCAGACTTTATCCTTAACAAAGGTCATAGAAGGCAAACCTGTCACCAACTCTTTCTTACAGAGTTTGTTGATGTTCTTGAAATTCAGGTGTGACAGCCTTTTGTGCCATAACCAGTTTAGGTCTGCATTTGTTCTTGTGAGAAAACAGGTTTTAGTTGTGGGATCAGCAGATTGCATGTCCACAACATATACACCTTTCTTTCGTTGAGCACACAACACAACTTTGCCTTGGGGATCCAATATGTAACCCAGATGCTCATCAAAGTTAACCTTGTAGCCAACATCACACTATTGACTTATGCTGACAAGGTAATGTTTTAGCCCAACCACATAGGCTACTCTTTTGAACACTGCAGCACCAGCTTTAAGAGTTCCATATCCCTCAGTAGATCCCTGTTCATTGTCACCAAATGTGACTTTTAGCCCTTTTTCAGGCCTGAGATCACTCAGGAGGTCCTTACAACCTGTCATGTGCCATGAGCAGCCACTGTCCAAGTACCAAACCTGGGATGGTTGTTTTTCCTGCAGAGTGACAAGATATTTCCACTTTGAATGGTATCAGTTTGGATACCACTTTCATGGACTAAGATATTTCCAACACTGTTTATGTTTGCTGTGAGGGAACCATCAGAGTCAGCAGGCCTCATGTCCTCAGTTTCAGGACAATCTTAGGCCAGATGTGTCTTCATTCCACATTTGTAACATTTTCTCCTTTTAGCATTTTTGGAAGAAGACCTTTCAGAAACACATTCTGAGTTATTTCTGTTGATTTTACTAGTAGATTTAGCAAACTTATTACCATTTGATGAATCAGCAGCTTGAGTGGAAAGTTCAATAGCAACAGCTTTGTCTGTCTCTTCTTTCCTCTTTTTAGGATGACAGATGTCAAAGATAGGAAGCTTAATTGGTTTTTGAATTTCCACAGGTTTAGGAAACTTATTCCCAGATCTCTCAGGCTGAGCAATGGCTTTGCCTTTGTCCTTTCTGAGATGTGATTGATGTTGCCTATCAACATAATCATTATTTCTGGTTTTGAAAGACTTATTCTCATTTAAAACCAGTTTACCACTATGATTAGAAAACTTATTTAAAATCACAGCAGGTTTGCCTTCAACCTGAGACTTACTCTTGTTAAAGGCGGACTGCTTACCTTTTGAAAACATATTTTCAAAATGTTCAGCATTAAAAGGATTAGTTTGCCTTTTTACATCAGCTTTAGACCCAAAGCCTGTTTTGTCAACAGGTTTGGTGTCCACAGCTGCAGTTTGGACATGCTTTCCTTTCTTTTGCTTGTGTGAATCAGCAAAGCACTTAGCTAGCTTATTTGATGGAAACTTATTTCATCAGCAGCTTTTGAGCTAGGTTCGCATGAGCTGTCAGTGTTTTGAGGCCTGACAAACCTGTTTGTTGAGATTAATTTACCATTCACTTTTTGAATAAAAGTGTTTGGAAGCTCACCAAGAGTGGACAAGTCTTCTTTTAAATTATTAACCTCAACAATGGAAGCTGTTGTGTCAAGATCCCCTCCAAGATATGCTTGGATTTGTGCAGGAATCTGCTGACTTATGCAGTGACTGACTTTTTGTGCAGATTGGCACCAAGAGTCAACTATCTTTTGAAGCTTAGCATGTTTTATATCTGTTTCTCTCTTTTCTTCCAGTAAAATGGAATTGATGTGTTTTAATTCACCAAGCTCAGCTTCCAACTTATGGAAACTGTCCAGTTTACTAGATTTTGTTTCAATATCAGTTTTAAGCTTAGAGATTTCATATAATAAAATAGCATGCTTCTCAACAGCAGCTTTCAGATCAACAAGCATATATTCAAACATTTTAACTTTTTTCTTCAGAACTGTAATCCATAAAATTTTGTACCTTATACATCATTGTAGGGTTCCAGTTCTCCAAGCTGCTAAAAGCTTCAGCTTCAGCCAGATCCTGTTTGAAGTTGCTTGTTGATGGGACATCAATGTTGGCCATCAGAAAGTTATTGTCTTCTTCATCAGATGATGAATCAGACTCCTCCCAGTCACAAGTCTCTGCCATAAGTCCCTTTTGCCGGTTGGAAACCACTGAGTTTTTCAACTTTCTCAGCTTAGCCATAGCCATAAGGTACTTAACCCTATAGCCATCATCCTTGTTTGTATTGTGTGGTTTGGATGACTGACCAACAGCTTTTGACACACAGTCAGCAGCTATGTGGCCAGGTTTGCCACATTTAAAGCACTCAGCTTTGGTCTTATCAAATGCCTTCTTTTTAACAGCATTTGAGCTTCCCTGTAGCATGTTTCTTCCAAACCTTTTCTTGTTGAAACTTTTGACAAGCATGGCTATCATTTGCTCATCATCCAGTTCAGCAATATCTGCATTGTCTTCCTCATCAGACATTTCCTCCTTATCATCAGCCTGTTGATCAGGTTGAGTGAACACATCACTCACTTGATTTACAGGTTATCTCACACTAGCCACAAAGGCTGCACCTTTCTTAGATATTTCCAAGGCATTTCTCTTCTGTTGCCTTGACTGCTCATCATTCAGTAAGGATCCATATAGGTTAACAAGATCCATACTTATGATGGTACATGAATTCCTTAATATTGTAGAAAAATAATTCCATTTTTCAGGCAGGTTGTCTAAGAATTTGTTTACCAAAGTCAGGTTGTCCTTGGTGATCCCAATAGCTTTGAGATCATTTACAAGAGCAGTAAACCTGGTGTAGGTTTCAGTGAGAGTCTCCTTTGGTTTTGCAAAGAAGAGTTCATACTGTCTAACAAGATTATTAATCCTGTTGTCCAGTGTGATTGTGGGTCCATCATAGACAGTACACAAAGTATCCCACATCTCCTTTGCAGTCTTCATCTTCTCAACCTGTTTGAACACATCATCAGGTAGAGAGATGACCAGGTTATTTCTGGCCTTTGCATCAAGAGCCACCAGTCTTTTGTCTTCATCAGACCATTGAGCTTTTGCTTTCTCAAATGATCTGATTTCAGGAGCAGCTCCTTCAACAGCAGGAGTTATAGTTGTAACAGAGGTTGGCACATAGGGACCCTCCATTACAATCTCTGGTAGTTGCACATCCAGATTCTCAAAGTAGAGCATCATTCTGCACTTCCAACCAGAAAAGTTCTGATGATTTGAACTTTGGAGGTTTGCCCATTGAGCCATTGTCATAGTATGAGGAACTTGCAGCACTGTTGTCCATGGAAACTTTGGGAGAATGAGAGATCTAGAATGACACACACTCTAAACTGCTCTGATACCAGTTGTAGGTCCCAAAAGATATCCCAAGTACATAGCCTAAAGCTGTAGAGGTGGGGTGAATACAGCAATTTAAAAACTACACACAATTTTCTCAATGTTTGTATGTATAATCAACAAATGTTAATTACAAACGAGCTTGAATGCGGAAAGGTTCAAGCTGAGATGACAGATACAACAGTATGTTTAACTAGTCTAAGACAGACTTAAACTAGTTACAATGAATACACTCACTAAGAATCACTCACTGTGTTTACAAGACTCAGAGGAACAGCTTGAACAAGAACAGCTTAGACACTGAGCACTGTTTTATTCAAGTAGACTTGCATGCATGAAAGACACACTTGAATGCACGTTCACTCTTGGTTTCAGCACTTAGCTTTTTGGCTTAATCTTTCAATCCTTGGAAGTTTCTTTTTATACTCACTCAGAGGATCTAAGTGAAGCTTCTTCATTGGACGGAATGAAAAAGGGAAAGTCTTGTTGAAAAGACAACATAAACTTTTCTGCACATTCTGAAAAGCAGACTTGTCTTCATGTGGGCAGAACTTTTGTCTTTTCACTTTGTCTACTGTTGTATTGCCTTTAACTAAATAAGGAATGTCAACTTTGTGTTTTTCTTCCTTTGTTAAGGCCTATTTTGATATAAGAAAAAGGTCTGTCACCCTTTTTCAAATATCCTTTTGTCTTCATGTAACAGAACAGCTTGGGCAGGCTGAGCAGTTCTGATTTCCACTTTGTCTTCGACTTTGTAAACTGATCTTGTAGTCAAAAACAATACATGAGGACTTGGAAACATATTCCATAAAGTGTTTAGCCTGTTCACAAAGAACAGGTTCTGTTCACAAAGAACAGAACACTTGTAAACTGCCCAAGCTGCTCACCAGTGTAGAGCAGCGTAGACAGTTTATGTCCAGCCTGTTCAGCAGACTGAACAGCTTGGGCAAAACTGCCTTTGTTGCAACACATGCAACACATAGAACAGCTTCAGGCTGATATTGCAAATCATTTTCAGGTTTCAATAAGGCATATAGCAGGCCTTAAATTCAACGTTCAAAAGCATCAACAGGTTTGATTAATAATCTCCCCCTCAGATGCAGAACAGGTTTGACTGAGGCCTTTTTGTGCCTAACAGAACCCTTACTCACACAAACTAAAGTGGTTTGCTCCTTGGGTAGCTCTTCCGGCTCTGGTGTAGACCATAGGAACGATATATATGCCTAATTACACATATTGGACATCATCGGAGTTAGCATGATATCTTCATGGATATAGCAGTTAAGCTCATGGGGTATTCCAGAAGATGGATGAGATTTGAATGAAATATCTTGGGAAGTTTGAGAGATTGTATGGGAGAACTTCAATAGAAACTCTGTTATGAGATTTGGAAATGAATCAGACTATCATGAAATAATTAGCTTGTATGGGAGAAACTTGATGAATGAGAGAATCAGACTATGTGGGAGAAATCAGAATATTTGAGAGAATCTCAGGAAGAATGAGATCAAGATCATCACGAAGATTAGATCAATTAATCTTGGTGGAATTTATTCAATTAGAGAATCAGATTATTCTAACAAAACCTTTTAAAGTGTGCATTAGAGTATTCAGAATGGTTACACACTTTTCGTCAAGATGTCATCTTCAGAGTGCATCTGAAACTCCCCCTGCAAATAAGAACAGTATCAGTGAGAATTAGATGTTATGAGTGAATTTCAAGAACGAAATTGAAACTGATAAGCATAAAAATAGGGAATATTCCAGATAATTCGCAGAACCACGGGTTCTAAACTGGGTGTTTCGGAACCATCTAAACATGAAAGAACGGGTTCTGATTTGTCTTGATGCAGAAGTCATTGCTTTGAGGCACGGGTTCTACTCGGAAGTAAGTAGAAGCCATTTCACTAATGATCGGGTCATGAACTGAGTGATCAAAAGCCTTTACATTGAGTTCGGGTTCCAGTAATGATTTAAAAACCATCTCATTGAAGTCCGGGTTCCAGTAAGAAGTGATCTGAAAACCATCTCAGAAGTCCGGGTTCCAGTCAGAAGTGATCTGAAAACCATCTCATTGAAGTCCGGGTTCGAGTCTGAAGTGATCTGAAAACCATTTAACCTGCAAAAAATTAAACCACTTTTGGTACCCATCGAAAGATGGGTCATTTCTTGTTAGATTTAGGATTTCAATCGTCATGTAACAACACAACAGTAGGAATCCATTTATCATTCGACACAGGTTTAGATGCAGAACCTTTTGGCATCCAATTGTATATGGGTCCAGCTGGTTTTGAAACGGCCTTAGGAAATGGAACAACCTTTGGCTTGGGTGACTTTGGAAATGCCTTAGGCTTAGCCTTTAGCGATGGATTTTCCAATTTGTCAGGCGGTGATGAGGTATGCACTTTTGTTTTCTTAGATTGGTGGAGTTTCCATTTTTCAGGATAAGGTACAAACTTAGTCATTTCAGGAACAGCTCGACGAAAACTCTTTGGACATAATTGAAACAGATTGCAAAAAGAGTATTTCAAAGGATTACTAGCAACATCCTTTCCAGGCACACTAACACAATTATCGATTTTCACAAAAGATTCAGGCATGACTGCCTTTTTCACAAAGAAACTTTGAAAATCAAGAGGTGTTATTTTAGGAATCCTTCTTGCGTGATCTGTAGGAACAAAACAATGAGAGTTCATACGTTTGGAAGACTTAGACTTGGAGAAATTTCCTTGGTGAGTGGGTTTCTTGGAAGACTTAGATTGACTGTGAGTCTTCTTTGAAACCTCAACTTTGGAAGATTTTGAGCACTCACCTTCACAAATGATAGAAGAAACGTCATTCTTGGCTTTACCTTTTTCAGATGATGCAAGAGGGACTTTGATAGGATGAGAAACTTTTGAGTCTTTTAAGTGAGAAACTAATCTTTCTAAAACCATGTCAAACTTTTCTTTGTAGATAATTGATTCTACATTTTGTTCAAAATTTTGACTCGCCAATTTTTCCTCGCTCTTGAGAAGAGCTTCTTGATAATCAAGAGCTTTCTTTCGAGCTTTCCTTAAGTCCTATTCTAAAATACTTATTTTATGATGAAGAACTTTTGTAGGAATATAATGACGAGGGATTGGCTTGACAGGTTCAGTATTCAATTCTTCTGATGAATAGGTAGGTAAGCAGTCTTCCTTTGGAGTAGGTACTCTAGAAGAATAACTCTCATTCAGTTCATCATAAAACATTTCCTTTTCTTGATTTTCACTCCGTTTCTTATCCTCTTGAGCTAAGACTTCTTCCGATGAATCGAAAAAGAAGGACTTAAACCCAACACCCATATACCTCATATCATAAAAGATAGGTAAAACTTATTGAACGTTTTCCAAATATTTAGGATTTTTAAAACCAATACCTTGTTTGGAATCATAATACCTAGTCTCTTTGGGTTGATTAGATGAATAGTTTGTTCAGTTTGACCCCGTTTTAGAAATTCATCATCTAGGGTTTTATATGTGAGTACAAACCTATTCTCTCTTCTTCTATCATTTTGTATTTTTCCAGATTGTCTAAGTTTTCCATGCTTACAGATTCTAAGCGTTTTGAAAGAACAGATATTTCAGACTTCAAGGAATTCTTTTCCTCAGTGATTGTATCCATACAACTCTTAAGGTAAGTATTCTTATTCTCAACATCTACTTTTTCAATTAACACTTTCTTTAACACCTCATAGTTGTTTTGCCACTTCTTTTTATACACAGTGGATTGTTCTTTTTCAGCAATCAATTCGTTCTTTAATTCATGTAGTTGAGCATGCAATTCATCACTAGATTTAAAATCAGATAAGAATTGTGTATCACATAAATCAGACGAAGATGAACAACTTTGTACCTGTTTCAAGTGGTTCATGAGACAGACTGGATATATATCAACTTTCTCCTCGTCGACAGTCTTCTCATTTGTGGAAATTCCTTGAGTCATGATTGTGGAGTGCAAAAGGTGGATCTTCTAGATTGGAAACTAGAAAAACTCAGAAACTTCACAAGTTTGGATGTATCCGAGGTTGTAACATCCGACACTAAACCAGGTTAGCAATGATGCCCTAATCTGTATTTAATAGCCAATTATAGCCTAATCAGTGGTCATTAGAAATTAATCAAGTGATTAACAAGGTTTATTAGAAAATTCAACCCAATTTGAATCAAATTCATCGGTGCGATGAATCGGGAAATCAATTAATCCGATCGATTTATGATATGAGGGATTAATTCAACTAAGTACATAAATAAATTATGATTAGTGACACTAATCATACACTAATACAATTACTTAACATTAATTATGCAAGACTAAAACAATTCATTAAAACAATGCATCCATAAGTATTTATAAAATTTCAAGAAAAGGGAAAATACAAGAATACATTTCTAAATACATTTATACAAAAAACAAATATAAATACATGTATATAACATGTACATGGCCAGCCTTAAGGCCATAGGCATGTGCCAAATTAGAGTTTGACTTTTAATTAAATAATATTACTTTAAACACCATCATTTTGTTAAAAAGTGCACTCAACTTTTGTCTCCCATGCCTTTCATCATTTGAAAGACCAAACATTTCTCTATAAATAGAGAAGTCTTTCATCCATTTTATTCACACCAAAACCCTCATTTCTATCCTACAAGATCCGGCCAAGACTCACACACCACAAAAATTCTTCATTCAAGTGTTCTTCAAAGTGTTCTTGGTGTTCTTCAAGAGTTTTGGTGCATACCTTGCAAGAATTTCAATTTCTACTCAAAATCATCTTCCAAATACATCAAAGTAAGTAAATACTAACTTATTTCATCATACATTTATGTTTATATAAGTCTTGCATAATATATATAATCACCAACAACAACAAGTTACATAAAAACTCAAGTTTATAAGTTTCTAGTTTTTATTTGAAGTTATTTCTTTACATGTGTTTATGAATATGTAAACACATTATAAAAGTGTTAATATTATGAAAACATGTGATATATATGTGTTTTTATAACTATTATGGCTTTTATACAAGTTGTCTTTAAATAAACAACAAGAATCATAAGTTGTTTTAAGTTTATAAACTACGGATTTTCGGCAGAAAATTTATATCGACTTTGAAAAATCATAACTAATTCATAACTCAACGAAATGAGTTGATTCTTGTCTCAAAAGTTAGATCTATGTCTTAACTATAGATCTGCAATCTTTCATGATTTATTTTGAAGTTTAAGACCTCCAGAAATTATTTGAGAAACCGAAAGTTTGACAACTCAAAAATGGCCAACATAGCGTTTTTAACGAGCTTTTTCACCAACCTAAACAACTCGAAAAATGGCCGTTCTTGATTCTAAAAATCCTTTGTATATAGTAGTTTGATGTCCTAGAAAACCAAAGTCTAAAACATTTTGGAGCTTGGTCAAAAACAGCCTCAAAGTAGGCCGAAAAACCTCCGAAAAAGCTGGAAAATAATATATATATATATAAACTTGACGTTTTAAGCAAATCTTATTTATAAACTTGTAATGTTGGGTGATTTAAGACATAAAAATCTATAAATATACATATTATCATATATTAGTAATATTAAGTCCTTATTATCATTAAGACTCGGTTAAACATCTCCGGTTTCATCACCCATCAAACTACGCAAACTTGCATTTTTGCGCATATTTTGCCATCACAAGTTCGGTGAGTCTTCATAGCCCCTATTTTCACTATCTATTGGGGTGGAAATACATGCACTGTTTTCATATGGACATCAAAACTGTTTATTTCTTATATGTATTACATGTTTGGATTCCATCAGCCCTTATATCATGAACCGTTAATTGCATTTATTTGTAAGCGCGAATATATTGTGGATAGATCTATTGGGAGTCATGTCCCCCATTCGGGTTAGCTCGGTTCGGCTAACAGCGAGTGCATATATATTCAACACACGGTATTACGTATGGGAATACTGCACAGGGCAAACTCATTCTAATTAAGCTTCGGTTGCATGATGGTTTATGTAATACATACACGGAATTTATGATTTTATAAATTCAACTCATCTGATAATGTCCATACAACTGGTCTTTTCGCGTAAACCTATGAGCTCACCAACAATTTTTTGTTGACGTATTTTAGCATGTATTTTCAGGTAATTAAGGCAAGTATGCCTTCAGAAGTAACCACTTTCAAGCTTCCGCACTTAAGGAGTCGCATTCTTTTTCAAATCGTCGGAGATTTATTTGCATTATTTTGGATAATTTAATTATGTATTTAAATCTCTGTACCTTGCGAACTACTCTTTATTATTTACGGGTTATGTAAAACATTTCTACCTTTTAGAGTTATATCGATGTATTTTTGAAAACGTCCATATAGTGGTCGTTCATTATGATTATGGTTACGTTTCCGCACTCGTCACGCCTCGCTGCCAACCGGGGTAGCAGGGTGTGACAGATTGGTATCAGAGCCATAGTTATAGTGAACTAGGTTGCATTAGTACCCTAGGCTATAACTGCACATAAGATTTACTGATTTTAGAAAATATTTAGTAACTTGTAACTAACTAAAAGACTATGAATGGACTTTGATAGCAGAAATCATGTCCCATCCGGAAACAATCATCATATCAGATTCAGAGGAGGAGTACACTCCTGCTAGCCCTACGGCCACTGAGATTTTCCACGAGGAAGACACATCAGAGGAAGAGGATCCCTCGGAGGATCCGATGTGGGAGACGGAAGAGGAACCAATGGAGGAAGATCCACTGCCCCCAGCGGTCCCTGCCCGCGTTCCATACCATCCAGCCGAGCCGTCTTATAAGCCGTACAGGCCATACCCTAACGGCCCAAAAATGTTGTACACACCCCGAAAGCGGGTGAACCCACCAACAAGGGAGTCTATTCATGTCCCGACTCCCCAGCCCAATCCCCCGACACCACACCGACGGGTAGACGCCCGGCGATGGACCTGGATACCGTAGACCCTCCGCGAATGGAGGCAGATGGAGGGAGTTCCTCCAAACTTCGAGATAGGAGGACCATCCTCCGCACCTGTCCCGACCCTCACCAAGATCCTACCGAGCAAACCATACCACTTCTGATAGCACGGTCGACCAGGCATGATCACCAAATCCGATCACTTAACCTAGATATCGGTGGGATGACCGCTCGTCTAGAACGGGAGGAGTTACAAAACTCCAACATCTACTGGGCTAACCAGCATGCTCTCACCATCCAACAAGATGGCCTGAATGAGCTTCGGCAGCAACTAGCCGAAAGCCAAGCTCGGATCGAGGAGCTAACTCAGCGCCTCAACGCAATGGAAAAGGGAGAGACCCCCGATCGCTCCCACACTTAGTGCACTTCTATCTATCTTTGTAATGGTAGGAAAATATCATGTAATAGTATAGGACAAAATTTTCGGGTAATAACCCTCCCCTAATGTAAGAAAATTTCGAATGATTAATGAAAATTGCAAGTTATTTATGAAATTGTGTTTGATGATTATAGTATTGTGCTTTAAGGAAAATTTACCTCTTTAAGATTCAATTTCTTACACTATGCTTTTTCTTTAAAATTTTAAGATAATGCCGCCGAAACGAGCAATGAACGCTGCTGACATTGAAGAGGTAGTCGCGCAAAGAGTGGCTGCCGCTATAGGCACGTATGAGGCAAATAGGAATAGCTCAGCAAATGGAGATGGTGGTGCTAGCCGCACCACGGGAGGAACGGAAATCCACGCAAAAGGTTGTGGAATTAAAGGATTTTTAAGTTGCAAACCCCGGTATTTTAACGGAACTAAAGGAGCCGTTGGCTTGATACGATGGTTTGAGAAGTTAGAATCTGTCTTTCGCGTCAGCGGATGTGCTGAGGGAGATAAGGTGAAGTTTGCTACTCACACCCTACAAGATAGCGCCCTCACATGGTGGAATTCCTATGTCCAGTCTGTAAGTATCGATGAAGCCTACCAGCTCACGTGGTCCGCGTTGAAGCAAATGATGACGGACGAGTACTGTCCGAGGAACGAACTCCAGAAAATGGAATCGGAGTTCTGGAACCTGTCGATGAAGGGAACAGATGTGACGGGGTACACCAACCGATTTCATGAGCTAAGCATTCTGTGCCCTCAAATGGTGACCCCGGAGTACAAAAAGATTGAACGTTACATATGGGGACTCGCTCCTCAAATTCAAGGTAATGTGACTGCCTCAAACCCATCCACCCTGCAGGATGCCATCAGGATGGCCAATAATCTTATGGACCAAGTAGCCCGGAGAAATGAAGCCAAGGCTGGGGAGAACAAAAGAAAGTGGGAAGACAAGACGGGGAAGAATGCGGGTTCACAATCCAAAAAGCCCGAGACCATTAAGGCTTACGCAGCTGGAGCGGAGCCAAGAAGAGGTTATACCGGTTCCAAGCCTTTCTGCACTAAATGCACCTTCCATCACAACCAGGGTCCCTGTCCAACCCACTGTGAGAAATGCAAACGTTTGGGGCATATGGCCAAGGACTGTAAAACTGGAGCCCCGGGAACCAGTGGCAGCAATCAAAAAGGCTGCTTTGAATGTGGAGTTACTGGGCACTTCAAGAGTGAGTGCCCGAAGCTGAGGAATGGTGGAGGAGCTCAGGGGAGAGCTTTTGTGTTGGGAGCAGGTGACGCTCGTCAAGATCCCCACGTGGTATCAGGTACGTTTCTTTTAAATGACATTTATGCTTACGTACTCTTTGATACCGGGGCTGATAGGAGCTTTATATCTGATAAGTTTAGTAAGCAATTGAATGCCGCTCCTTTTCCCTTAGACAACTCTTATACTATAGAACTGGCTGACGGTAAAATAATAGAGGCAAGTAGTATCATTAAGGAATGCACACTGAAGCTGGCAGATCATCCCTTTAAAATAGACTTGATGCCTATAGAACTCGGAAGTTTCGACGTAGTAGTTGGTATGGATTGGTAGTCACACAATCATGCCGAGATTTTGTGTGCTAAGAAAGTGGTACAGATACCACTCCAGAAGAAGAAGTTCCTAACAGTCCAAGGAGAAAGAAAGAACCGACAGTTGAACGTCATATCCGGCCTAAGAACATTAAAGTGCCTTAGGAAAGGTTGTCATGCAGTACTGGTGCAAATTGTAGAAAAAGAGGCGGAGGAGAAGCGACTTGAGGATATTCCAGTGGTTTGTGACTATCCGAAGGTCTTCCCGGAAGATTTCCCTGGACTTCCGCCAACTAGACAAGTAGAGTTCCAAATCGATTTGGTGCCGGGAGCTGCACCGGTCGCAAGAGCCCCATATAGAATAGCCCCTTCTGAGATGCAAGAGCTATCCAACCAATTACAAGAGTTGATGGATAAAGGATTCATTCGACCAAGTTCCTCACCTTGGGGAGCTCCAGTCTTGTTCGTGAAAAAGAAAGACGGATCCTTCAGAATGTGCATAGACTACCGAGAGCTAAACAAGTTAACGATAAAGAACCGCTACCCTCTCCCAAGAATTGATGACCTGTTTGACCAGCTACAGGGATCTAGCTTCTACTCTAAGATTGACCTGCGGTCCGGTTATCATCAAGTAAAGGTGTGGGAAGAAGACATACCCAAGACAGCATTCAGAACTCGTTATGGACATTACGAATTTCAGGTAATGCCATTCGGTTTGACCAACGCACCAGCCGTATTCATGGAGCTCATGAATCGAGTGTGTAAACCGTATCTTGACAAATTTGTAATAGTGTTCATAGACGATATTCTCATCTATTCCAGAAATAAGGAGGAGCATGAACACCACCTCAAACTGATCTTGGAGTTGTTAGAGATGGAACAGTTATACGCCAAATTTTCAAAATGTGAATTTTGGTTGCGAGAAGTTAAATTCCTTGGACATGTGATCAACAGCCAGGGAATCCAAGTTGACCCATCAAAAATCGAGGCCATAAAGAACTGGGCGACTCCTAGAACCCCCACGGAAATCCGCCAATTTCTAGGACTTGCCGGTTATTATAGGCGATTTATCGAAAACTTCTCAAAGATAGCAGGTTCCTTAATAGAATTGACTCGGAAGGATGTAAAGTATATCTGGGGTGAAGAGCAAGAAAAGGCGTTTCAGCAGTTAAAGCAAAGGTTGTGTAGTGCACCAATTCTGTCCTTACCCGAAGGGACTGAAAATTATGTGGTCTACTGTGATGCCTCACACAATGGATTAGGTTGTGTGCTCATGCAAAGGGATAGAGTCATTGCTTACGCATCACGACAACTCAAAATTCACGAGGTGAATTATACGACTCACGACTTAGAGCTTGGAGCAGTGGTGTTTGCTCTCAAAATATGGAGGCACTACCTGTATGGAACTAAGTGCACGGTGTTCACAGACCATAAAAGCCTTCAGCATATTCTGAATCAGAAAGAGTTAAATATGAGGCAGCGTCGTTGGGTTGAATTGCTTAGTGACTATGACTGCGAAATTCGTTATCATCCGGGGAAGGCAAATGTCGTAGCTGATGCCCTGAGCAGAAAGGAACGGGCCAAACCCTTGAGAGTCCGAGCTTTGGTCATGACTATACAGTCAAACCTAAACTCTCAAGTCCGCAAGGCACAAGAAGAAGCAGTCAAGGAGGGTAATATACTGGATGAAGCCTTGAGAGGGATGGATAAGCAGTTTGCAATCAAGCCGGATGGATGTCGATACTTCATGGGCAGAATTTGGTTACCAAAACTCGGAGGAGTAAGGAAGCTGGTCATGGATGAAGGGCATAAGACAAGATATGCTATCCATCTAGGGTCAGATAAAATGTATCACGACCTGAAAGGAATGTACTGGTGGCCAAATATGAAGGCTGACATTGCTACCTACGTCAGCAAGTCCTTAACATGCTTGAAGGTTAAGGCTGAGCACCAGAAACCATCAGGATTGCTAGTTCAACCAGAAATACCCCAGTGGAAGTGGGAAAACATCACCATGGATTTCATCACCAAGTTGCCAAAGACGTCTGGAGGTTATGACACTATTTGGGTGATTGTGGATCGGCTTACCAAAAATGCTTATTTCCTGCCCATTAAGGAGACTGATAAGATGGATAAGTTAACACGAATCTATCTTAAAGAAGTCGTCTCAAGGCATGGAGTGCCAGTATCAATTATATCAGACAGAGACAGCCGGTTCACATCAAGATTTTGACAGTCATTGCAAGAAGCACTGGGTACACGCCTAGATATGAGCACAGCCTATCACCCGCAAACGGATGGTCAGAGTGAAAGGACGATTCAGACGTTGGAAGACATGTTAAGGGCATGTGTCATCGATTTTGGCAAAAGTTGGGACAGAAACCTGCCATTAGTCGAGTTTTCCTATAACAACAGCTATCACTCAAGCATTAAGACCGCCCCATTCGAGGCAATCTACGGGCGAAAGTGTCGATCACCTCTTTGTTGGGCTGAAGTAGGAGATAGTCAGATTACTGGACCTGAGATCATCCAAGAGACTACAGAAAAGATAGCCCAGATTCGTAACCGATTAAAGATCGCGCGGGATCGACAGAAAAGTTATGCAGACAGTCGATGGAAGGATTTGGAGTTCCAAGAGGGAGATCAAGTAATGTTAAAATTCTCGCCTTGGAAGGGCGTAATCCGTTTTGGGAAACGAGGAAAACTCAATCCTCGTTATATCGGACCATTCAAGATCACCAAAAGAATTGGCCCGGTAGCTTACCGACTCGATCTACCCCCAGAACTTTGTAACTTTCATAACACCTTCCACGTGTCCAATCTTAAGAAATGCCTGGCTGATGAATCACTCGTTATACCCATGGACGAGTTGGAAATAGATGATAAGCTGAACTTCATTGAACAACCCGTAGAAATAATGGACCGAGAAGTCAAGAAACTAAAGCACAGCCGGATCCCGATAATAAAAGTCAGATGGAACTCTAAGCGAGGTCCTGAGTTTACGTGGGAACGCGAGAATCAGTTCCGGGAAAAATACCCTCACCTGTTCTCAAGTACTCAAGAAGTGGAGAACACGAGCTAATTTCGGGACGAAATTCCCTTAACAGGGGGAGACTGTAACATCCAGCACTAAACCAGGTTAGCAATGATGCCCTAATCTGTATTTAATAGCCAATTATAGCCTAATTAGTGGTCATTAGAAATTAATCAAGTGATTAACAAGGTTTATTAGAAAATTCAACCCAATTTGAATCAAATTCATCGGTGCGATGAATCGGGAAATCAATTAATCCGATCGATTTACGATATGAGGGATTAATTCAACTAAGTACATAACTAAATTATGATTAGTGACACTAATCATACACTAATACATTTACTTAACATTAATTATGCAAGACTAAAACAATTCATTAAAACAATGCATCCATAAGTATTTATAAAATTTCAAGAAAAGGGAAAATACAAGAATACATTTCTAAATACATTTATACAAAAAAAAAATATAAATACATGTATATAACATGTACATGGCCAGCCTTAAGGCCATAGGCATGTGCCAAATTAGAGTTTGACTTTTAATTAAATAATGTTACTTTAAACACCATCATTTTGTTAAAAAGTGCACTCAACTTTTGTCTCCCATGCCTTTCATCATTTGAAAGACCAAACATTTCTCTATAAATAGAGAAGTCTTTCATCCATTTTATTCACACCAAAACCCTCATTTCTATCCTACAAGATCCGGCCAAGACTCACACACCACAAAAATTCTTCATTCAAGTGTTCTTCAAAGTGTTCTTGGTGTTCTTCAAGAGTTTTGGTGCATACCTTGCAAGAATTTCAATTTCTCTTCAAAATCATCTTCCAAATACATCAAAGTAAGTAAATACTAACTTATTTCATTATACATTTATGTTTATATAAGTCTTGCATAATATATATAATCACCAACAACAACAAGTTACATAAAAACTCAAGTTTATAAGTTTCTAGTTTTTATTTTAAGTTATTTCTTTACATGTGTTTATGAATATGTAAACACATTATAAAAGTGTTAATATTATGAAAACATGTGATATATATGTGTTTTTATAACTATTATGGCTTTTATACAAGTTGTCTTTAAATAAACAACAAGAATCATAAGTTGTTTTAAGTTTATAAACTACGGATTTTCGGCAGAAAATTTATATCGACTTTGAAAAATCATAACTAATTCATAACTCAACGAAATGAGTTGATTCTTGTCTCAAAAGTTAGATCTATGTCTTAACTATAGATCTGCAATCTTTCATGATTTATTTTGAAGTTTAAGACCTCCAGAAATTATTTGAGAAACCGAAAGTTTGACAGCTCAAAAATGGCCAACATAGCGTTTTTAACGAGCTTTTTCACCAACCTAAACAACTCGAAAAATGGCCGTTCTTGATTCTAAAATCCTTTGTATATAGTAGCTTAATGTCCTAGAAAACCAAAGTCTAAAACATTTTGGAGCTTGGTCAAAAACAGCCTCAAAGTAGGCCGAAAAACCTCCGAAAAAGCTGGAAAATTATATATATATATATATATATATATATATATATATATATAAACTTGACGTAAGCAAATCTTATTTATAAACTTGTAATGTTGGGTGATTTAAGACATAAAAATCTATAAATATACATATTATCATATATTAGTAATATTAAGTCCTTATTATCATTTAGGACTCGGTTAAACATCTCCGGTTTCATCACCCATCAAACTACGCAAACTTGCATTTTTGCGCATATTTTGCCATCACAAGTTCGGTGAGTCTTCATAGCCCCTATTTTCACTATCTATTGGGGTGGAAATACATGCACTGTTTTCATATGGACATCAAAACTGTTTATTTCTTATATGTATTACATGTTTGGATTCCATAAGCCCTTATATCATGAACCGTTAATTGCATTTATTTGTAAGCGCGAATATATTGTGGATAGATCTATTGGGAGTCATGTCCCCCATTCGGGTTAGCTCGGTTCGGCTAACAGCGAGTGCATATATATTCAACACACGGTATTACGTATGGGAATACTGCACAGGGCAAACTCATTCTAATTAAGCTTCGGTTGCATGACGGTTTATGTAATACATACACGAAATTTATGATTTTATAAATTCAACTCATTTGATAATGTCCATACAACTTTCGCGTAAACCAATGAGCTCACCAACAATTTTTGTTGACGTATTTTAGCATGTATTTTCAGGTACTTAAGGCAAGTATGCCTTCAGAAGTAACCACTTTCAAGCTTCCGCACTTAAGGAGTCGCATTCTTTTTCAAATCGTCGGAGATTTATTTGCATTATTTTGGATAATTTAATTATGTATTTAAATCTCTGTACCTTGCGAACTACTCTTTATTATTTACGGGTTATGTAAAACATTTCTACCTTTTAAAGTTATATCGATGTATTTTTGAAAACGTCCATATAGTGGTCGTTCATTATGATTATGGTTACGTTTCCGCACTCGTCACGCCTCGCTGCCAACCGGGGTAGCAGGGTGTGACAGAGGTTAGGAACTTGGTGAAACATGGATCAGAAATGACTTGGACGTTGGTTTTTCTGGTTTTGTACAGAAAAATGCCTGTAACTTTTTTCTGGAGTGGAATTAGGCCTCAAAAATTTACCTAACCGGCTTAGCCTATTCTTAGAATCAGAGATCTCGTTTTAAGCTTCGATTTGGCGTATGGTAAGCCGTCTAACAATGTTCCAGTCAAAAGTTATGGCCTTTGGAAGCACTGAAAGTCAAAAGTTCGAATGGACCCGAAATTCGGATCATCCGAATTTCTGATGGATTCGAATTTCGGATGGGTCCGAATTTCATATGGTTCGTAGATCTCATTCCAAGCTTCGTTTTGGCGTATGGTAGGCCATCTAACGATGTTCCAATCAAAAGTTATAGCCTTTGGAAGCACTGAACCGATAATAACACTTAAGAAATTACCGATTAACAATTTCAACGATTAAACAAGAAAACTTGTAAGATTGAACAATAAATGCTCAAAATCAGTACAAGATAAATTGCTTATGATTACGGAATAGAAAATCAAGCAAAACCAGAATATTAACATATAATTAAGAGCATAACCTTTGATTTTTGCGAAGAACACGAAGAACAATTAGATCTAAAAAATGCAATTACTCCTTGGATACTTTAAATTAGATCATGAAAATTTGCAGAACAAATTATCTAACATATAAGATCATTCATGCAAAATTTCATATTATTTCAACAAGTAGAGCACTCAAATCAAAATTATTAATACAAAAACGTAACCGAAAATGACCAGACTAGTAAAATTGCGATTACTCCCCCGATATTTGGAGTTAACCACTGAACTTTTGATAGGATGTGTCTGGCATATACTTGCACATCATATCAAAAAATCAGCTCAAACAGACGTCGTATGAAGTTTTGGTGATTTTCTGAGCCCAATTTCATGACGTTTTTTGTGAAGAACACGAACAAATCTGAGATTTCAAGTTTAAATACAATCTTCTTGCTCTGCTACCGATTGATAACTTTGATTCCTAGTATATTTTTCATTCCAATACATAAAATCAAATGATTTGTGTTAAGAATATGAAGATTACAAGAGAGAAATTGTGTTCTCAATCTCTAGGAATTTCACACTAAAAAACACACACTTAGGTGGAGGCTCCCTTTGTCAACTTCTCCTAAAACCCTAATAGAACAATATTATTTATACCTAAGCTTACTTTGGGGTTGTCCAAACACTCCCCTTAAAGTCTTGAAACTTAAGATTCCCCCCAAAGTAAACTATTCCTAATTATAAATTGAACCTAGACTTTTATTATATTTAATTATACACTATTTTAGGGCTAACACTACTCATACATTCATAGATTTTGTTTTTCTTTTTTAATTAATAATGGTTACTAAAAAAGGTGATTTCCCAAATTCAAAATCATGATTTGGCCTTTGACCTAAAACATTGTTCAAAAGGGTTAACTTCATAGGATTGAAATTGGGTTTGAGTAACATATGAGGATTTTTGTCATGACACAAATATTATTTACATTGTGGTTTTTGAATTTCTTAGTGCTTTGAGAAATCTTTGTGTGTGTTCGGTGAAATGTCTTATATGGGGATGTTTTCAACCTATTTTGTGCATATGATAATGCCAAATGCTTCATTATATTGATTTATTTCGTCATTTTTTCTAAGTTCTTTCTGGTTGATCGATGTGTGGTTTCTGATATATAATCAAGCTTTGATCTTGTGCTATTTTCTTTTCTATTGAGTGTTTTAATAATTACTTTGACCATCAACTTGTGACATAGTTCTTGATAATTAACTTCATGCAATTGTTCCTTGCACAATAACTAGAACTCCATTTAATTTGACAATCTATCCCTCCAACCAAACACACTAATAATTTGAAGGGTTTTGGTGATAAACATGCAAGTTATGAGTGACTCTGATTTAATGTTAGTTTTTGCAATCTATTTCTTTGTTGACTCTGATTTAACTGCATCCTTCTCATGTTTTATGTATTCATCTTCTTCATCTAATTTATCAGATGAACTTCGAAGACATGGTATTCGTATCACAATCACATATATAGATCATGAGATGAAGCTCATGGTGACCGTCTATACTTTGTGGATTTAGTTTATCTGAATTAAGGCTATGTTCGATGAAACATCTTAAATTAGAGTATAAGATTCTGATTTTTTTTTAATGTGTAAAGTTAATGTATGATATTTGTTAGGAACTGATCTATTCATTTATCAGGTTTGTTCTCTCACTCTATGCTCTATGCTTTTAACTCACACTGGTTGCTCCTTAGACAACCTATTTTGTGTATTTGGATGTATTTGAATTAAGGCTATGTTCGATGAAACATTTTAAATTAGAGTATAAGATTCTGATTTTTTTTAATGTGTAAAGTTAATGGATGATATTTGTTAGAAACTGATCTATTCATTTATCAGGTTTGTTCTCTCACTCTATGCTCTATGCTTTTAACTCACACTGGTTGCTCCTTAGACAACCTATTTTGTGTATTTGGATGTGTTTCTATCCTTTAATTGTAAGTTGTAATAATCATATAATTAGTGTTTTGAGTGTTTGGAATTTTCAGATTATTTAATGCATTAATAGATTAAATGTAAAAACATTAATTATGTTGTAGGTGACTGTAAACTAAGTATTTTACCGCCATCAAAAACTGATTATCTAAGTTCAACAGAATCAAAAATAATTTAACAAACAATAAAACAATTATCCATGACTTGAAATCCCAATAGACAAATAATCAGGTTCACAACCAGATCCAAACACCCCCATAAAGTTGATTTTTTTTCTTCTAGACAAACTGTTTTTTACTGTAGATTTAGATTTACAGGAACCATAGTTGGGATTGAAGAGTCCAATCCGAAAATGTGGCCTAAATCTAAGTGGAGATTCCTGAAAATATTATTAGCAGTTTTGCACAATGTTTTTAGCACTTCATGTCGTAGGTCATGCAATCTTGTGCCCCCCCCCCCCCCCCATGCCGTGCAGGTATGATGGGATAAAACATTGAGTATTCCTCGTCCAGATTGAGTTTCACCTTGGAAAATAAAACATACTCTCATCCTTCCGACCATAAGTCCACTTCCAGTGCATAAACAGAAAAGACCTTGATCAAGCTTGTTGCATGCATCCCTTGGTTCGTGAGTTCTTACAAGAGAAGGTATCCTAGCACTGTTTCACTACCCCCGACAAATCTATATTTAAACAATGAATTTTGTTCCTTATTAAGCTAACTTGATATAGGTCCATCAAAGGTAGCTGTTGCAGACCCTTCAACTGCAAATGCATTTTCAAGGGTCTTTCATGGACAAGATTTACTGACAGTGTAAGTCACGTTTGCAGAGAGTAACGAGTTAGATTCTTGAGATAAACTTGTTCAATGGCCATTTTCAGCGATAGATGATGACAAAATTGATGTTGTTTATGTGTCCCGTCGTTATGATTTGGAGAAAGTTTTGCCTTTCGGAAGGCCTACCAAATCGTCTTTTACAGATCTATTATCTGGTTTTGGATCCCATAACGGTTCATCTGAGTTTTATGCGCCCTCTACTGGTCAAACTGAAGGAGAATTCAGCATGCATTCAAACCCATGGTCCACCATGCCCTCCAATGCCCTCCAGTCTGTCGCTATTTTTGGGCTCAAGCATGAAAGGTGTTCAAGCCAGTGATATTCATAAGTGTAGTGCCTTTGGCAAGTATTCCGTTCATCGTAATCAAAAGGGTGATGAGCAGCAAGTCTGGTATTGGCTTATGCCTCCACCACTTACTTCGTATCTACAATGCCTTCCCATTCTACTGAAGTGATGCCAAAATCACCACTAGTTCAGCAGAATGATATCATAATGCCACAAGATGGAAATTGCAAAATATTTGGCGTACCCCGTGCTGGTAACAAAGCTGTATCGGACGCAGCAGGGAATGCACACCAAGGGTTAGAACCACAACAATACTCCACCTTTGAATCTGATAACAATACAAGGGTTCAAAAGTTGTTATGGGCATTCCACCAGTGGTTATTGAACATGAAAAGCTATATCAAAATTCACAGCCACAAGGTCAAGCGAAATTCCACGGAGTTTCAACAAGGAGTTGCACAAAGGTATTTATTGTGAATTATATGGTTTTATATATAGTTGATGTTGGTTTTAGACATACAAGGAGCATTATTTTCATGTTCATAAATAAGGGATTGCCCTTGGTAGGTCTTTGGATCTTAACAAGTTCAACAACTACGATGAATTGATTACTGTAATTGGACAAGTTATTTGAGTTCAATGGAGAACTGAAAGCCCGGAACAAGACTTGGCTGGTTGTATACATGGACGATGAGGGTGACATGATGCTTGTTGGAGATGATCCATGGGGCATCTAAGTTATGGTGGTAGTATGGGAGTGTATATACGTGATTTAGGGAGCATGTCATGCCATGCCGTGAATGTATAGAGGTGTTTTGCTAGCTAGCATTTTCCACTTTCTTTTGTTTTTAATTATTAATATTACTCTAAGGATAATATTATTGGTTATTAGTAGGCGATAATTAGTTGGCAAATTTTGTGGCGAGCGATCGCCCTCTAAACTATACACTTGCTAACGACTAAAGGGCTCAATACAACTCATGAGTTTACTAAATGTGTGGTTTTTAAAATGTAAATAATACGTAAAAAGTTTCACACGGCTGCAACATACAAATTAATTAGATTATGTACATCTAAAAGTGATGTGTTGGCTTTCAAGTTTATGCATAACATAATACGTATGTCCATTTAACAATAATGTCTTTTCAAGCATATAATAAATGTATGAGCTACTAAACAAACATGTTAAGTAAAATTTTGTCGTCACTGCCGCTTTGCGCGGGTAAACTACTAGTATATGTGTATGTGTGTGTGCGTGTGTGTGTGTGTGTGTATATATATATATATATATATATATATATATATATATATATATATATATATATATATATATATCTGTGTGTGTGTGTGTATCTTAACTACTAATAAAGCATTTAGCATCATGGACTGTAAAAGACAACTCATCATGCATAAGGTACAACTTGATCAAGCAACATCTTGAATTTTATAAGACTTACAATAATCAAAGCATTATGTACAAGCATCTGTTTCAAACAAATAAAAAAAGATTTTGCTTTTCAAATTTGAATTCTTGGGATTGGTTATCCTTTGGAAAGAGAAACCGAGAACTCTCCTCCCCCACGCCCACGCTTATCTGTTGAGAGAACCTATCTCGCTACTTCTATGACACCTCCTCTCTCCTTGGATCTCCTCCTTTCCTTTTCATCATAAAGTTAACCTATCTTCGATCAAAAACGACACGGTGCGATTGTTATTTATGGTTCACACCGATGCTGTTGAGACCACCGTTCACACTGATGTTGCATCTGGTTCACAGCTCCTTTCATTTTTCTTCCTATTCTAAATGGCTTGGTGCGATTACTGTTTCTGGTTCACACCTATGTTGTAGCACATCAGGCAAGGGTTCCAGGATTCCAGGTTTGATTATTGTTTCGATTTTATATTAGGTTATCATTTCTGGTTTGTTCTTTAATATCATTCGATCATGCCATTAAGACCACCTTCGATCCACATCTCCATCAATCTGGTTTATCAAAGATCCAAATATCCATCAATCTCATCCATTGAGATTCTACATTGCTTTGGCCATTACATTGATTGATTTCTTCCATGCCTTCTAATCCAATTTGCTTTAGGTATTTTCTTCTTTCAATTTATGTTCTCCTTCAATGCAAAATCAATAATTTTCAAGTCATAATATTATGTTAATATAATTTTGTTCGTGATGGTTTTATTTACTAACCTACTGATTTGAGTCTTTGACTCCCAGGTGAACCCAAACTTTGGTTTGACACTTTTTTGGTTTTTGATTTTCACTTGTTAACCTAGACTTCAATCTGAATGGTGTTATAGTCTTTAAATTTGTGAGAAATATTTCATTTTTAGATGTTTTGTTCAATTTCTTTTATATAAATTTATCCATTTTTGGTTTCTCAGGATCTGATTCTACGACATACCCTTGCTACGACAAAACCATAATGTAGATGAATACCATTTTTACTCGATTTATCTCTTTCGTAAGTTATCAATCAAATATCACAAATCTATAAGACACGCTTTTGTATTTATATTTATATAGAGTGCAGTTGGTTAATGTAGTTCTTGATTTTGGATTTCAATGCTTCTATAGAATATTGCTTAATTTTCCGCATATTCACTTTTGTTGCTAATTAAGTGAAAGAATTTTGTTGTGTTTGTATTTATCTACGAGTCAAGAAAAGTGAGTTGTCTGTTGTTACTTTTAGTGTAGGTATTTATGTTTCATATATTTACAAACCTTTCGATTAATCTCCATACAAGGTATAGATTTTGAATATCATGTAAATGTATGAAACTATTAGTGGCAGGTTGTATTCGTTCCTTTTCAACTATGCAAAGTGCAATGTAACTTTTTGCTCATTTGTTAGTTGCATTATGCAGGACTGGATACAAAAATAATACAAAAATAGAAGTAACAGTGTGATGCAACCCCAAGTGTCGATGATCGGGCCATCCTGTATCTGGAGGCCCAAGATAGGGTCCGTAATAAAAGGGGCTAAACGGAAACGGCCCTAACTTTTGATTAGGGTCTCCGTTTGGGGCGAATCAGGTGTCCAGACGACCGTTGGCTCGAGCTCCACGGAATGACAAACCGCCAAAGGCGGTTTACGCAACTGTTTGGCCCAAATTCGACCCATAGTGAGAGTTATGGGTTGTTTTATGAATTTTATGGGTTTTTTCTTTTGGTTCACTAGGTCGACCCTCAGTTTTCCGTTTCTATTTAAGTTGTGTTGAAGTACTGTATGAAATCATATTATGAATTTAGAAAAACTTTCGCATTTTTCAAATTTCTGAATTCAAAATCGGTTGTTTGAAGCCTAATTGTTTGGCATTTTACGGAATCAACAACTTTTGGTAGAGATTATTCTGGTATTCTTTTGAATCAACAGACTAGTCTATATTTTCATTTGCTACGCTGCATCACAGTGTCAAGAAGTGGTGGAGCAGAACAAGATGACATTGTGATCTTATATAGCTCAAAAAGTAGTTTTAAAGGGAGTAGGTATACTCCCTGTATTTGTGTGTACGTTGTGCAATTTTAGGCATGTTTGGAGTGTCGAATCCATAGAAGATACGACCTTAAAGATCAAGGTACACTCTTACTCTCTCTTTACTTACCTCTATGGTCTTTGTTTCAATTTCATAGTTATGAAAAATTTGAAAAGAACCATATCGTTGTTTTTGCTAAGCAACATCGATTTAAGCCCTACAGGTATGTGGTTCCATGATAATTGATATGGTAGATGTTAATTCTTCATATGCATTTGAGTTATACATGAAATGTTTGGTTTTGATTTTCATTTTGTATATTGTAGGTAAGGTGTTTGTTGAAATGCCTAAACGAGTTTTACTAACGTCCCATAAACTTGAGTTCGTTTATGTTTTTTTAAACCATATAAAATTTCTCAATTGATGTGATTTTAATGAAGTTTTTTTGTAGAAGTTTAGCAAAGCCTGAAAATTGAGATAAGTTTTAACTCAGTTTTAGGGACTTTTCCATATTAACAAGTTGAGCCCAGATTGGCTGTCAAAACTAGAAGATGTCAAAACTGTAGGTTTAGCAAAGCCTGAAAATTAAGGGTTACGACCTCTGTTATCATCTTGTATTCATCCAATCAAGTCATAACATATTAGAGCTATACCTATCTTTTAATTGTTTCAGGCTTTTAAGGTTTGTAGGCGGCCCCTGTTAGTTTAGGGGCTGGATCACTTGTTTGGGTGGAGGATCCACTTGAGGCTTGGATAGATGGGGAAGTTGTTGAGGTAGCAGGTGTAGACATTAATGTTGTTTTGACTTCAGGGAAGATGGTGAGTGTTGTTTCTTGATCTTTGACATATGATAAATTGATAATATACCTTGAATAAATTGCTCTTTTTACTTTACGTACATAATATATTTTTTGTTTGTTGCAATCTAAATTGGCACTTAAGGATGTTGGTTTGATGCTTCATTTGTTTAGTATTTTCGGATTGCTTTTGAGGTCAATCAATTCTTTCTTTATATTGTCAAAACTAACTTATATTACTTTTGCTATGGCTTAAGGGAAATTGACGAACATGTTGTGAAAACTATACCTGTGGATGTGCCAAAAAAATAAAAATCTGTTACACATTCCTTTTAGAAAACGTGGTTGAGATTGGCTACTTGAAAATGGATGGGCATTATTGCATTTATAATTCAATTTCAACATTTAGGACTACAGTTAAATGCTTTATATAGTACTATGGTCTGTATAGATATATTTTGGAAGTTACAGGCATCTTTGTATTATAGGTACCCTCCAGGACATGGTGATGTTTTCCCATCCTTGATGAATAGTGGGAAATTTGGAACACTGTTGTCGCAGGTTCGCTTTGCAGCTTTGCTTTTGGCATGAACACATACTGTTTTGGTCTCTATTCGTTTATATCTGCGTTGATTGAGTGATTAGTTGATTTCTTTATATAAATAACCATGTGAGACTATTTTTTGAGTTTTTGGTAATCAATGGAATTGAGATCTACGGGGAAGAAAGTAGTATCAAATCAACCATGAATAAATTGAAGTCACATACTGCGAATGATATTATGCTTTGGTTAATTGCAGATTTGCAAGGGTGTAATGGAACTTGTATTGAAAGTAGAGTTGGTAACTTTTAAGCAATTATAAAAATAGTTTTCTAGCTTATGCAATATAATCATGAGATATATTATTCTGATAATAGACAACCGGTATCCAGATGATCAACTTCAGGTCTTAGTAATGATTTTTAAAGTCCAGTGAGAAAATCTGATTTGATCTGTATGTTAGTTGTTAATTAATGAATGATCCTCGTAGGGGAGCCTTGATCCAGTCACTAACCAGTGTATTTCTGCTACAAACACCCTATGGCAGCCCATATACATGTGTATATATGTATAAGAGATCAACACTGAACTAAAGAGTATTGAAGGTTTAATTGAGCAATAATGCACACAAACACTCATAATGCTGCTGATTTTTGCTGTCTTTTAACAACATATTCATATTAATGTGCCGCTGTTGCTGTCTTTTTTAATCAACACACACACACACACATGCACAAAAAGAAGCAGCTGAAAACAAAAAGGTGAGCATTTTTTCCAACTATTTGAATAAATTAAAAAAATTGATTCCAATTTCAATTGTAATTTTATGATAGAAAGTAACATTCTTAATGGGGTTTTGCAGGTACTAGTGGCTGCGGATAACAAGGTCGCCAAAAAGAAGGCTATAGTGAAGCCAAAAGGCACCACCTATGCCATAAAATGCAACGGTAATCGAGACCATTCCCTATACTGAAGAAGGGAAGATACTCGAACCATCTTCTCGATCTCGAAGCAAGCAACATCAATCGTCCCTCACTTCGACACTTACTGCCTGTAGCAAGGCTGTCTGTGGCGTTAACTACAAACCTAAACTTGAAAATGTTATTGATATTGATGCTCAAGATATCGACAATAAAGTGGTTGAGGTAGAGTATGTCGAAGATATATAGAGTTTCCATTTTAAACAAATTATATATTTAAAATAAAGTGGCTGAGGTAACATAATAAAAAAATTATAGAAACAATCCAATTTTAATATATATATATATATATATATATATATATATATATATATATATATATATATATATATATATATATATATATTTTTTTTTTTTATTTAATTTGTTGATGTGTTTGTGATGCACAATGAGAGCAAAGTTCATGACTACATACATTCCCAGCCCGAGATCAATGATAAAAAGAGGGCGATGAGATGAACAAGTTCTATACTAAGTGACAGTGCTGCTTGTACTAAACTTTGAAGGCCAAAAGCATCTGCACTTACAGCATGAGAACAATACAGATGCTATCGAAATGAAGAACACTGTTATTTTTCAACGCTTTTGCTTTATCTCAGGTGTGATGATTTGTGTGAAAGATTTTGTTCATATTACACTATAATTGATAGCTCTGTGGGTGCTAACAATTTAATTACAGATATTGAATATATTTAATTTTCGGAGGCCTAGTGAGATGAACATTCTCAGGTTGGTTGTTTTATCTTGGTTGTTTTATCTTGCACATCTGTTGCTTATGCATTCAATCTTTGAACATGTTTTTGGCAATATAGATAAGCATGCCTATGCGTATATATGATTTGGAAAAAAAGTTTGTATGTCTGTACTCTCATTAGAACCGATAATAAGTACAATAATCATAGGCAAATAGCGAATTGACTTGAAGGCAAAACAGATCAAGAAAAAATAAAGATGAAAACCGCCACTTCAATATTGCAAAGCCTAAAATTATAGGCAGCGATCATTTTATATGGATTATAATATCACCGAAACAACTAGTATACACACCAATTATTACACTTCTAGGAAAGAGTTTAGGTTTTAAAGTTGAATTGGTGCTCCAATAAAGTTTGTTTAATCTTTATTTAAGAGATAGAAACCACATCTTGTTACCTCTTTTGATTTTTTGAGAAATCAGAATATTGACCAAAGAAAGCATGAGCATCTATAAAGGTTTAAGTAATCTGAGGCTACAAAGTCTAAAGAGAACATAAACCATCAGATCAAAACCATAACCACCATGGCAGATCTAGGAGTGTGCAAAAATCAGTTCAGACTAGGATAATACAAAACTGAATTGTGATTGGACCAGACCAGAGCTATATTTAATTCTATTCTCACTTTTAATGTTTTTTGAAAACCCATTTTCAGTATAGTTCTCAGTTCTGTAGTTTTTCAAAAACAGATTCTTGGTTCACTCTTTAACCAAAAAGGTTTTTCTAGGAATAAAGTTGTATTTGAAATGTCATCATTTTATATGTATACCTTTTAAATTAGAAATTGAAAGTTTGTATTCACTTCATCGTTTATTTGGGATCCGGCCAGATATTTGGAACCCCTAATGAAACAAAAAGGAGAAAACAATAGAACCCAACTCCTAAGTGAACTATCAACTATCCCACAAACTTCGAGCAATAGGAAAAAATTACAACAGCAAAATAGAAAAGACCAGACCTAGCCAGAAACAGTTATTTGTATATATCAATTCAGTTTCACACTTTCACCCTACGAGCTGCATTAAGGCTGAAATTGCAGCCAACCAGACTTTACCATTTTTGGCGTAAAAGTAGAAGACCAGACCTAGCCAGAAACGATTATCTGTATATAACATTTATTTGTGTTTACTTGGTGCATTGGTTTCATATTCAGATATCAATCAAGTTCCATACATGGCTCTAGAAGTTTTTTATTCTAAGTTTGATATAAGCAATAGTCACCTGAAGTTTTCGTTTGGAGTTTGAGATAAAAGATTAACTTTAAAGTTTTACATAATGAAAGAACAAAAAATAGAAGGGATTCTTAATGACTATGTTATTAGTAGATTAGGAAATTTTTTAGAGGAGGGAACAAGGTTGAACAACAATTATGAATTCCAAACACTGCATCAGTATCAGCTAATAGAGATGGGCTTTATTTGTGATAAACCAACATACTACATATAAAGTTTATTATTATTATTTTTTTTGAAATTTGGTTGGATTGCCATAAACTGAGGTTAGAAGGGTGCACTCATGCAACACAAAACAAACTTTAGGCATGTTCACTGTTCTGAGCAAGTTCATTCAAATTTCTTAATTATCATCATCAACTGATTTGATCACTTGTGTCTTATTTAATATGATCTCTGTTCAGATCTAAAAGATGGCAAAGTGTATGGAGTTGGTGACAGTTCACTTGCATCAATATCCATGGAGAAACAGATGTCATCTTGATTCTAATACGTTGAGGCACTTTGATGTCCCTAATCGTTCCATGAACCATGACCGTAAAGTTAATAATAACTTAGAGAATAACCCTGTGGGAGCAGGGAGAACAGTTTGCCATTCTCTGTGGACACCTTTTTATGACGCTAACAGAATCAGACCCAATGTGAATATTGAACATAAATCTTATCTTACGCAAGGGAAAAAATTTAATGTTATGGGCGAGCACTAAGAAAATGGCCTTTTTACAAGTTCATTATCAGATATTTTCAATAGAAAAAGTAAGTTCTCCCCATTTTCAATTGTTTTTTTTACAAGTGCCTAGGTGTATGAAATGGGATGTAACTCATAAGGCTCGCACCACTAGATTACTATGAACAAGATTTTTGGATTAAGGTAGCTTTTTAAACTCAACTTTGAAATTTTGGAAGAATATGTATCTGGTTAAACACAGAGATGCTGGAGTTCAAAAATTATTTATTTGAGTATTTGTTTGTTGTGTACTTTTATAGTTTTTGTTGTGCATTGAGTTTTTCTTGATTCATGCTCTTCTTTTCTCCTTTCGAACTTGCAGTGAGATTATCGGCAAATATTAGTATGGATGGCAATAAGTGAAAAAAGCATGGCCAGTAAATTTGAGAGATACGACACCTGCGGTATCATAGTAAATTTGTTATTTATGTTCTTTAAGATGTTGAGTTAATGTGTGTAGTTTCTTGATTAATATATGTTTCCAGGAAAAATTTTGTAATGAAGCTTGTGGATTTTTAAAAGCCAAATGTGATAGTGTGAAGAAAGTGCAAAGCAACTGCGTGCTTGTCTCTCAGGGAGAGAGACGCTCGGTGTCGGTATATTGTCTTCTTTTTGTGATCTCTATCGTGGGTTCCAATGTATCAACCACTCTAGTTCTTTTGATTCATGTAAAGTACACAACTCTCAGGATTTACTAGATGCAAGTGACAATTGGATTCGAATTTGGAAAGCCGAATAGGTAATGATTTTGAACATTGTTCATCTGTAAACATCAAAACGTGTAATGATGTTTGTAAATCGCTTCCCAATAGAGGTAAATACTTATTATTTGTTTAAACAAGCAATTGATCGTCGAAATAAACTTCAAGTTCATAATACGAGTATAGTTTTACAATCAACAGAACTTGAGAAGATGAAAGAATGATCTTGTATTTACAAAACTCAGTAACGAAGATGTCAATCTGTACATCAATTTGTACATGCTACAACGATTAACATACAAAACAATGACACCAAGGAACACGAAAATCTCTCCTTTTTCTTTTCTTATTCACGTTTAAGCCTATCAATGAATGTGTAAATGACAGGATTGTAGGGACGGACAAGAACAAATACGAAGAAGAACGAATCACGAGGAGGATGAACCTTCATCTTCTGCTACTATTATTGGTATTTGACCATGATTCACAAAGTCAATCTTGTGTAATCTGAAAGAGCAAAGAACTTTCTCTAGCAATTTTTCTGGTTTCTGAGCCTGTTTATCCAAAGAAACAGTAGCCGGTTTCAAGTTCATTATTATGGGTCAAAGTTGATTAAAGCTTTAAAAGTCATATAAATTGCAAGAATGAAAGAATTTTAAGAACTCTGAAACTATAAATGCATAAAAAGACAACATATTTTCCCACTCATGATTACAAGAACTCTATATGGTATTCTGTAAAATGGATAGGATATAAAAGATCATACCGTAGCAAACTGCAAGATATTCCAACAAAGCCAATATCAGGATTCTTAATGCAAGAATTTTGCAATAAACAAAAATAAAATTGACATAAAAATATAAATGGGAGTATTTTGCAAAAATACTAACTTGCAAAGGAATATCTTATATCACACATTCTTTAAGAAACCACAAATCAATTCACTGCAACTAATGAACCCTTTTTAATGCAAATTTAAAAACTTAAATAAATGTATGACAAAGATCTAGAAATATTAACGAGAAAAACAAATGAAATGACTAACTTTCTGAACCGTCATAGTTCACTTTTCTTCATGAACTAGCTTTTAATCTTTAGAAAATACCACCAAAAAAGGAGCTAAACTTGCAAGAATGGTGATTTTGAACTTATTGGGGGAAAAACAATCATCATCGATCCTTGAAACTGCTCTTTCAAATCTCATTCTTGTAATGTATAGAGTTATATTTGTGTTTGGAAACCACTAATATTACTAGAATACCAAAAAAATTGGGAGAAAAGAGAGTTTAGTAGCTAATTCGGAATAAATCTAAAAGTTAGATGGTTAAAATAGTACTAAACCCTTGGATAATTACGAAAATGTATTTTTAAAAATAGGCATTTTATTCTATGTTTTACTATTCTGTGTTTTTATAAGACTGAATGTTTATTTACAATGTAAAAAGAGACATCAGACGTGCCTAACAAGTAATGACAAAAGTTTAAAAAAGTTGATAAATAATTTGTTTTTCCTATTTTTCTTGATGCAAATATGCAATACACAAAAAATTGGATGAGCAACAAAAAAAATTCACCTACATATGAAAGGACAATAGGCAAAAAAAAAAAAAGAAAAAAGAAAAAAGAAAAGATGAGCAACAAACTAAACCGTTTGTTGTTTCGACACTGTATATACATCCTTCATGCATAGTTAGGTTTTCTTTAATGTATTTCAAATCAATTCATCCTCAGTTACATATATCATATATGATACATTATTTGAGGATGTTAAAACTCTGCTTTACATTATGCACAATAGTGCTTCCTGTTGAAGTTTTGTGAAATGACTGCTTCCCTTTTGTTGACTTAATTTTAAAATTAGATTATAAATCGGTAATTCATGATTCACTACTAAAATATCCCTGGAATTCCACTGATGTTTCAGGATGAATCGGTTTTCATATGGTTTTCTGGGAAAGAGGAAAAGGAACTTAAACTTAGCCATGTCTCCAGAATTGTTTCAGAACAGCGCACTGTAAGTTGTTTCCTTTGCATAAGTTACTTTTTAACAATGATTTTATGGAGCGGTACCTTGAAAACTTAGCAATTCTTTTTCCTTGTTTTTTAAAACCGATGAGTCCCAAAATGAATATGTTACCATATAAAAATCGTTAGCCGCCACCGCTTTACGCGGGTACACTACTAATATATTTGTGTGTGTGTGTGTGTATGTAAGACTGCTGATGGTTGCCTTTAAACAATCAAAGACTTATCAATTTGTAAACTATCAGAGTCTGTTTACATGCAAGCTCACAGCACTACACATACTCCAAAACTCTCACTTGTATATTATGGTTACTGCTTCTGTCCTACACACACAATCACTACGAGATTTAATACATCTCGAAGTCTCCATATCACTACGAGATTTAATACATCTTAGGTCTTCTTTGTGGGTGTTCACGGTGTCTTTATTATCAAATTATAAATCATGTGTTACTTTTTATCAATTTGGCCAAAAAAAAGGGCTTCATAGGTCTTCAAATTTTATGTTATTTTATAAATTGATATAATAGTTGTTTGCTAATATTAAGTATTTATACATTTTATATATATCTACCCACATTAGTGTGTTTAATTGTATTTGTATGGACCAATCTTCGACATTAACAAATTCTTATGTACAGAAAGTCCTATTTCAATCCCTCCATATAAACATCCCCACGCACACTTCATCTTTCTTTCCTAATATAGTATGTATTAAAATAACTATAATCTATTCTAAACATTGTAAAGTGTAAGGAGGGTTTGAATAACACCTACTAGGTGTGGTTAAAGAAATCTTATATAAGTAGACTGAGAAGCAAATATATATTCTTAGTTTGTTTCTTACTCAAACATCCATGAACCAAACAATCAGCCAAAAAAAAGGAGAGATCATTTCCTTTGGAACCTTATACTAGATTTACGTCGTAAATGAACCCTTCTTAGACAAAATAAAAAACATCATACATTATATTACCAATATAAGTGATATTAAAAAAGGAAAATTCAAAAGTTTATTAAAAAGTTAATCGTCATTTTGAAACAAGTTAGACTTAAATGCTCTGTTGATGCCTAAAGAAGTTTTGAGGATCAAATTGGGTGTTGACCTTCACCAACTTCATGAAATTATCTTTGAAGTATCTTCTTCCCCATGAATTTGTTGCCTTTGTGAAATCACCATATTTGTCATTCATTCCAAAGATCAAGATCTCTATAATTAACATAAGCTTCTCTGAGATTTGCTGAAAATACTGACCCATGTACTTATAAAACTTCCTAATCCACTGATAATGCTTCTTCATGACTTCCATTTTAGGCATCGTCCAGCTGTTGACATACTGAATCTTGAAACGCACTCCTTTTCTATTAGGAAATGGGGGTGATGATTCTGAGATTCTCCCTATCATTCCACCGCATGGATTCCAGATCATTAATATGTTCTCATCTTGTAGTAATCTCTTCTAGATCTCTGCCAAGCCCATTTCTGGGATTCTGGTTCTCACAAAATTTGATTTTGCTTTGAAGTAGCTCAAGAAAGCTAGTTTTCCGGTCAAGAGGAAGCTTGTTGGGACCTTTTTTGGGAAACCAACATTGAACATGATTGATTTTAGCCAACTCATTTCAAAACAATTGGTTTTCTGCAGACCCAACTCAGGAAGGCGGTCTACTCCACCGAGGAAGAGTGCATTATAAGTTGTACTTATGGTTCTATTAGTTGTACCTGATACATTGGTGTGGTTGATGAAGACTCTGACAAAAAGAACTTCATCAATGCTTGGAGCCACTTCTTGCCATTTATAGAGAATCTTGGTGGCACCTTGTTCCAATGTTCTTGGAACATTCAAAACCATGAAGTTTTAGTTTCCATGAAACTATAACTCCGTAACTGCCTCCGCCACCTCCACTGATGGCCCAAAAGACATCCTCACCCATTGATATCCTATACAGGAATTCTCCATAAGCGTTGATAATTTTTGCGTCTAGCACGTTGTCAACTACTAGCCCGTATTTCCTCATCATGGACCCATACGCACCACCCGTAATTTAGGTTATTGAACGTAGAAAAATATGATTGTTAAATAATTCAATTGAAATAAAATGAAAACTTAATAAAAAAAGTTTTTATTTATTCATGATAAATAATATGATTGAAATAAGATGAAAGCTCAATGTTATCACTCAAAATCATAGGACAAATTGTATGAGAAAAAGACTTGTTTTCTTTTCTATATTTTTGATTCCCTCCATTTTGATTCTACCCAACCAAACACACCCTTAAGGGCGACAAATAATGGATGTGTTATTGGAAACCTTGAATGAAATATGCACACGTTAACATTGTAATCCTGCATCTTTACAGAACAATTAAAATCGAAGATATTAAAGGAATCATATTTAATTGTTGAGAACTTTTGTTTGTCGTTAATAGTAGGGAAGCAACGAGGTGAACTTTTATGATTAAGTTGGTTTTTTGGATAGATATGACTATATGAGTTTTCATGTGCATATTTGGTAAAACCAAGATTTGAAGTGGTCCTTGTTACCTTTTTGATGTGGGTTTTGATTAAAGTGAGTTTTTTATGTGGGTTTTGATGTATTGGTTTTATACGTGGTTTTTTTTTTAGAAAAAATGCCATGAGATACTTTGCTTGGAGGATCATTCAATGTGAACATCCCAACATGATCTACTCAGTCAAGTCCAGTTTGATTATAGTGGTTTATTCATGATCGAAAGCCGATCAACTCATTTGGGTAGTCTCATTCCAATTGATATATATAGTTGTTGTTTAATTTCATAATAAGCTGCAATTTTGAGAGGATTTTGATATGGGTATCTACATGCTTCTTAACTATATTATATTAGCAATTTAATGTGAATGGGGTGGTTATATGGTGTATTTAGCTGTTGGATTTTGGAGTAATGTGTGGTAAGTAGCAACTTTATTACAAAGTTTTGAGACTGATTTATACAGAGTTTGTAAAGTGTTTTTGCATGCTTGTTTGTTTAAATTTGGCAACGATGATTGCTTATTTATGTGTTTTTTTGTGGGTTTAATAAATGGCTTGGTTTTTTTGGTTAATGGTTTAAAATAGCTCAATTTTGGGACTGTTGCTACATTTTCAGATTTAAACACAACTCAAAAGTGTTTTCATTTCAACTGGTTTTTTCTTATTATTTTCTTAACACCCTCCCAATTCACATAAATGCCACGTTAACACAATATCATAAGTGGAAATAACGCATGGAATCCACTATTACACGTGTCAAAGGATAATACAAATCACTGATAATTTAAAACTTTTACACAAAAGGTTAACAAAGTAATCGCAGTTCAGTACTAATATCAACCCTATTTAAGCGAATACAATACCCCTGACTATCAAATACAAATACTGATTACGTATACGAAATAATGGTTACACAGTCCCAAAAGAAGCTATCACATGCAGTGCTAATTTGATCACTATACAGAAACAAGTACAGGAGTCTCCAAATAATCCCACGAACTTATTTCGGCAACTGCTGCTGTTGATCCCTTTTCCTATTCCATAAACATGTTAGACTCGAAGACGTAAGATGGAAAGCTTGTGAGTACGCGAGGGTTAGACTCCGCAGAATAACACATACAAAACCACATATCACATAATACTCATGGTAATCACTATCCCTGACCCTGGAAATCACAACATATCTCAGGTATGGTCACAAGGAAGCATGACATCCGAAGCCCTGTGCACAATCTCTGTGGGGACACTTCCCCAGCTAACGAACCACATGTAGCAGTGGTTAGCAAAATCCTGTAGCTCAGGAGCGACTCGGCTACAGGCCCTGCCATATATATACTCTCTGAATATTGTTAGGGACGGTCAGCCCGCGCGATCACTCATCGCGAGTCACCATCCGTAAGGGACTCATCATGGACTCCCTGGTTTGGATCTCATCACCATATAACACATATAACAAGAATAGAAGCATATCTGAGGTTCACGTCCCTGTCTCATACACAATACACAATAGATACACAATAGCTACACAGCTAACTCATAATATGATCCTGGGTTGGAAAAGGACTCGAGTACTCACCTGATTGCCCTGACCGGTTCACTGAATCCTGAAATCCCTGTTCTGAATTGGCTCGCTGTCTATTCGTCGTTGCAAACACGCGGATCCCAGGCTGTTACTTCAACCCAACAAATGCATATACTGACCCACACACTGAAATTATAACTAAATCAAACCCCAAAAGTAACCCCAAAGGAACCCTAAAGCCCCAATCAACCCCAACCCAAATAACCCAGATCGGGGCCGCACTCAGGGGATTGCGGTCGCACTCAGGATATCGCGGTCGCGCTCGATCTCAGCCGTGCTCTCAATCGTTGTCGGGACCCCTACGCTAGCCTCACACCTTTCACGGCCGCGCTCTGGGGGTCGCGACTGCGACCATGGATGACAGGTTCTGCTCTGATTGTTGAAATGGCTGCCCAGGGGTAAACTTCCACCCCAACACTCGATTCCATTAGATTCGACACAGAAAATCAACATATATTTATACTCTACAGGCTTAATAGCCATGTCCATGATTTAGCAATACATAACTCGAATTTCAGATACCAAGTTCAATAATTCCTTACCTTATAGCTCAAGATCACAAGGGAGAAGAAGATGGAGTTCAATTTCAGCAACAAAATTCAAATTCTCAAGGCTTCTTTTGTGGTTCTTGCATACACCACGCACACACATACACTATTTCAGATTTCTAATTAAGGAAGGGAGGAAGGAAACTCAAATAAAGCCCCATATATACCGTTTCTAGTTTTAGCAACCCCCGACCCAATAATCCAAACCCAATATCATATTTTCAATATTAATACCATTTAACCCATTTAATCCCGTGATCTCAAATATATAATTACTCTGTTAAAATTATAACCCGGTGAAACGTATAACGCAATCCCGACACGTATAAATTCATTAATTGGGATATTATTGGGCCAACACAATATCATTAAAATAATAATCTACTAAAATAAATCCACGAACCAGGTCTGAAAACGGTTAGTTACAAATCCTCCTCTCTTGAAGAAAATTCGTCCTGGAATCTAACTTGAACTTTGAAAAAACTTAGGATCAGGGCTTCTCACTTCTGACTCGGGCTCCCAGGTGGAGTTGGTACCCTTAAGATGTTTCCACTGGACGAGTACCAATGCAATCTCTTTATTCCTCAGAATCTTCACCTTCTAGTTAGTAGCTTCAGGCTGCTCGGCATATCGCAACTGGTCATCAACCATAATCTCGGATAACAGCACGTACTGATCATCTTTGGCCAGACACATCCGCAAATGACTCACGTGGAAGGTATCGTGCACGCCGGCTAGCTCTAGGGGCAACATCATCGAGAACCCTGATCCCGAACCCTAGAAACAATCTCGAATGGCCCTATGTATCGCGGACTCAGCTTCCCACGATGTCTGAATCTGACAACCCCTTTCCACGGTGACACATTCAATAGAACTCGATTCCCAACCATGAACTCGACTCTGTCAAACAATGATCAGCATAACTTTTCTCACGACTCTGGGCGACCCTCATATGTTTGTGAATCACTACCACCTTATCACTGGTCTCCTATAACAGCTCAGGCCCACTAATAGGTCGCTCACCGACCTCACCCCAACACACTAGGGTTAGACATTTGCGCCCATATAGTGCCTCAAATGGATCTATCTTGATGGTGGCATGCTAGCTATTATTGTACGCAAACTCGACTAACGGTAGAAGCACATCCCAACTACCACTGAAGTCAATCGCACATGCTTGTAACATATCCTCAAGGGTCTGATTTGTGCGCTCTGTTTTCCCATCAGTTTGCGGTCTATACGTTGTGCTGAACTGTATCCTGGTTCCCAATTCCCTCTGAAAGCTCTACCAGAAACGCGAAGTCAACTGAGCATCCTTGTCTGAGTTTATCGAATTCGGAACCAGGTGCCTCGTGACCACTTCATTAATGTAAAGTCGTGCTAACTGGTCCATAGTAATAGTACCCCGAACCGCTAGAAAATGCACACTCTTAGTCAGTCTATCCACTATTACCCAGATCATATCATTTCCTCTGACCGTGCATGGAAGTCTAACAATGAAATCTATCGTGATATGATACCACTTCCACTCGGGGATCTCTAATGGCTGAAGATGACCATGCAGCTTCTGATGCTCTGCTTTTACCCTTAAACACGTCATGCACTACTCAACATATGTACCCACATCTCTTTACATCCGTGGCCACCAATAGAACTCATGGAGATCCATATACATCTTTGTACTTCCTGGATGAATGGACGACCTCGATCTGTTCGATTCATCAAGAATCAACTGCCGTAAATTCCCAACCCTGGGCACCCAAACTCTGTCATGAAAAGTGTACAACCCTCAATCATCCCTTGTCAAAATCTCAATTTGCCCTGTTAGACGCTCCCACTTCACATTCTCGTCTCTCATGCCCTCCTGTTGTGCTAATCTCGAACTGTCGATCAACGTCGATGAAATCTCAAGTCTGACAGCCCTAGAGATCACTGTCTGGCCGCATACCCTATGGCTCAACACATCAGCTACAACATTTGCCCTGCCCGGGTGGTACTGAATCTCATACTCATAATCCTTCAGCAACTCTAAGTTGCGCCGCTGTCGCATATTTAACTCCTTCTAACTAAACAAATACTGAATGCTCTTATGATCAGTATAAATAACAAAACGAGACACATACAGCTACTGTCGCCAAATCTTCAACGCAAATACAATGGCGTCCAACTCCAGGTCATGCACACTATTGTTCTACTTGTAGGTCTTCAGCTGGCGCGAAGCATAGGCGATCACTTTCCCTCTCTGCATCAAAACACAACCCAACCCAGTCCCTGAAGCATCACAGTCCACAACAAAGTTATCTGTTCCCTAGGGCTGCGCTAACACCAGAGCCTGACATAGTCGGGTCTTCAGTTCCCTAAAAGCACACTCCTGATCTTTGGACCACTCAAATGTGTCAGTGCATCCTATGTGACGATAGCAGTCTAAGTGTAGATGATATTTTGTAATAGTCCAAGTGTTCGTAATTGCACATTAATTCA
Organism: Centrapalus pauciflorus; assembly: GCA_020465985.1. Classification (NCBI taxonomy): domain Eukaryota; kingdom Viridiplantae; phylum Streptophyta; class Magnoliopsida; order Asterales; family Asteraceae; genus Centrapalus; species Centrapalus pauciflorus. Next base: position 80,020 of record JAANYP010000721.1, on the reverse strand, counting down.
TATATTCGATGTATGTTTGATATTGATTGTATATATGTTTTACTTAAGTTCAAAGTTAAGTTCAAACATAAGTTCAAACATAAGTTCTAGAACAAGTTCAAAGACAAGTTCTAGAATAAGTTCACAGCCATGGTTCGAACTTATGGTGGACAAGTTCATGGGCTTGGGCCTTCTCGAACTTGTCCAGACCTAAGTTCAAGATTAATGGTTATAATTAAGGTTTAATCAGTTTTGATTAATAATCTTTGCAGAAACTCGTGTGTGAGGCGATTACGAACTTGTGTGTGATTAGCAGAGTGTTCTTGGAGAGATTCACGTGTCGGGACGTCCGTTGTTACGTCTATAATCGTGTTGGTCTCCGTGTTTCGTGTGTGCGATCAATCCGTTAAGCCCCTAACGAGGATTCCGCATTCGTTGGACGGTGTCGCGTCAAGATTGGATCCGTAGGTAGGTGACCTTACAAGTGGTATCAGAGACATAAGGGTGTTCATCGTGTTCTTCGCGTCCATCTTAAATATTCTTGGTTTCTTGGCGTTTGTGACAGAAAAATCTTATTTTTTATAAGTTTTTCGACTTATACAAGCAAAGTAACGGAGAAAAGTTCATATTTGTTCATTGTTTCAGTCGAAATCATTGTTTTTAATCCTAAAAACTTTGGTTTAATCTGAAAACGTGAAAAAAATCAAACTTTTGCCCGTTTCTCGAACTTACGGCGCTCAAACATTGGGGGTATTAGGGTTCATTCGAACTTGTCAGAAATACGCTCCTCTCGAACTTGATTTAGGGCTTCCTTCGCATTTGGCTGAGATTCGAACTTTCTAGCATCAAATCTGTCAGATTTCGAACTTGTCATAAATTAAGTACTATTCGAACTTTTCAGTAGTTCGAACTTGTCAGGACTTTCGAACTTGTCAGTCAGTCGAACTTGTTGATTTCGAACTTACAAAAATTCGAATTTAATTTCAAACGAATTTAATATTAAACTAATTCGAACTTACCTAAGTTCAAAGGAGTTTAAATTAAATTACTTTCAGATTAAATTAATTAAGTTCGGAAACAAAAAGTTTGGACAGGATGTCAAGCTTGCAGAAGTTCATTGAAATGGATCATGAGGTCGGCAAGGCAAATTCTCCGCCAAAGTTGATGAGGTTGGAAGACTACTATTGGTGGAAGGATAGGTTCGCCGATTTTGCTCGTTTCAACGATATGCGCATGTGGATTTGTATCGATGAGGGATATGTGCCACTTACACAGGAGTTAGAAGGTCGTCTAAGAGTCTTAACTTATCAAAATATGAAGGATGATGATAAGAAACGTTATGAGGCCGAGAACCGAGGTTTCTCGATTATCTGAATGACGTTACCTCAAGAAATTCTACACACCATGAGAAATCATAGGACTGCTAAAGAGCTATGGGATGCTCTAGAGAAAAGGTGTGAGGGAAATCCAGGTTCGCAAGAGTAGGATGGAGATGCTGAAACAAAAATTTGCAATTTTCAAGGCTCTTAAGAACGAGACACTTGATGAGACAATTAAGAGATTCTTTCATCTGTTAACAGAGCTTGACAATCACAATGTTGTTTATCAAGAGACTGAGAAGATCGAAAGCTTCTAGATGCTTTACCGGCGAGATGGGAAATGTACACTGCCTTAATTAAGCATGATGAAGAGAAGTTCGAGACTCTCACTCTTGAAGGAGTAGTGGGAACGCTGAGGGCTTATAATTTCAAAATAAGAAAAAAGAACGGGAGGTTGAGCAGGTTCAAGATCCTGAAATGTATTTTGGAAAGACAAATTGTTAGATATTAAATTTCGATCTAGTGGATCTATTTTTGTAATAATTATTTTAGATAATATTTAGTCTTGTAATTTATTTCTTAGTTAGTTTATTTGGTATGAAATGTTCAATGGTCAAAAGTGTCAATCCTTGAAACTTAATTAAAGGAGCCTACTTCTAGGCTCCTAGGGTTTTACAATGAAATACGGTTGACATTTGTGAAAAAGAAAGAATCCTTGTTCAGCCGCCACATTTAATATTCTCTCAAACATTCCTTTTGTTCTTAATGATTTCACAATTATTGAGTGAGAATTCTTTTTGTGAGTGTTTATAGAACATTTGTGTGCTGATATATACTGGGATTCATATACAACAATTGGTATCAGAGCTCAAAAAGGTGGATTTCAACTTCCAAAATCGGATTCTGCTACTGTTCTTTGTCATCTTCATCGACTTTTTCATCATTTCTCACGGTTAGATCTTCATTCTCCTCGATATTCTGTTGTTTATGTGTTGTTCTTGTCATAAAATCATCACATTATCACTTCCTACTAATTTAGAGCTTATTAGGTTCAATCTTAACATCATATTCCTCCTATAATCGGTTGTCTTAAAATCTAGAAAAATATGGATTTTCTTGCGTTTTTGGTCCATTTTTAAAGATTTTTAAGTGTTTTGGTACATTTTAAAGACTAAAAAGTGTTTAAAATAATTTTTCAATCATTTAGAAACAATTTTAGGCCAAAATTCTGCTCATTTTAAAGTCTGGACTGTTATCGAAAATTTGAATATCTGCTGTATTTCGGACCTGTACTGTAGCATTTCGGACCATAGTTCGGACCATATAGGACCCTAATTCAGACCACTTCGGACCTTACTTCGGTCCAACTCGGACCAATTTCAAGTGTATTTCGGACCAAATCTTGACAAATTCGGACCCCACTTCGGTCTCATCTGAACTTTGGACCATCCGAAGTCCAGATCAGGCAACTTTAATTCACTTAATTTGACTTGTGCTTTAATTTGAATTTTCATTTCGAACCAACCGAATCCGGACTATCCGAATTCGGTGTTCCCTCCTGAAAATTTTCCTAAGTGTTCATCCGTATTGGTCATAGTTCACCCGAATCTGGACCATCCGAATTCGGTTCATCCATCCATAGGTCCAACCCGATGTTCGGTCCCAGCCATTATACATTGTTCACCCGAATCCGGACCATTCGAATTCGGTTCATCAACTATTTATCAGCCTAGAATTGGTCCATCCGAACCACTGTTCATCCAAACTCGGTTCCTGTCCGACCCACTGTTCATCCGAACTCGGTTCCTGTCCGAACCCACTGCTTCATCTGAATTCGGTTACATCCGAAATCAGTATCTTAATACGCATCAGTACCATCCGGTGTACTATTCATCCGCAGTCCAGTCCATCCGATTTAAGTTTCCACCTTCAAGATCTTATTCTTCCATATCATCACCCGATATCATGTCTCGTGAAGCTCTTGTACTCGGATTCGAGAACAGACCACCTGTTCTGTATCCTGATGAGTATGAACAATGAAAGTCCCGGTTCCTAAAGTTTTCGGTATGTAACCCAATGGAAACCTTATGCTTCAGTCCATATCTGAGGGCCGCGTTATCTACTATCAGGAAATAGCTGCTAGGCCCGAGGCTGACCCCCATGTACTCGCGTCAAAGGTTGAGAGGGAACCCGCAGATGATGCCGAGCAAGACAGGCAGCATGCAGACAAGAGGGCCGAATATCTGATCTATCAAGCCCTACCCACTGATATCTTAGTCGGAGTAGACAGCAAAATGTCTGCTAAAGAAATATAAGATGAGTTAGAAGTTCAAATGCTGGGGGCAGATCTAGATGACCGTGCAAAGATTGAGGAAGCTAAGGCTAAGTTCACTGATTCCGAGCGAAAGACGGGGTGTCGCTGCAGGCTACATTTACTAGGTTCTGTGCAGTCCTAAATGAATTAAACAAACTGCACATCGAATAGGACAAGGATGACATAAACATCCAGTTCTTTTCGGCCTTAGCCCCCGAGTGGCAGATTGCAAGCCGGGCCATACGACGAGTCTTGAACATTCCCGAAGTATCGATCAATGTGGTCTTTAAAGAGCTGAAAAAGTATCAGGGTGATGTGGATCAACAGAAGCAGATGGAAAATCAACTCGCATCTTGGTTGCTATCTGCCAACACCGGCATCAAACCCACTGACTCCCTAGCCTTGATCTCCAACACAAATATTCCCACTGCATCGTTTGCTCAAGGTTCGTCTTCATCCCAGTACAGATATGCTTCTCCTCCGCGTGAGGTAATGGATGAGGAAGAAGCGGTCATTCAAGAACGGATAGCCTTATGGACAAATAGTCTCCAACAATGACGCTTTTCCACAAAGACTAATAATCAGCTCCGCTACAACACCGGTCCGAGGAGGTACTCGGATGAGCGAAGGGATGAAAGAAGAGATGATTATCGTCGGGACGACTATCGCAGGGATGACAGGGATGACAGGAGATACGACGATAGATGCGACTATCGGGATGACCGCCGTTATGAAAGGCTAGACGATAGGCGTGATGATCGTAGGGTTGACCGACACGACTATGATCGAAGGGACGATCATCGTGATGACCGCAGGGATGACCGAAGGGACGATAGAAGAGAGTATGATCGCAGGGATACTAGGAGATATGACGGTCGAAAACCACGCCGTGCCGACAAGAGGCCGGTGGAAAGGAGGGATGAGAGGCCGAGAGCCGAAGAGACGAAAGGAGCCGAAGAGCGTCTCTATTATAAGTGTGGAAAACCAGGCCACTTTGCTCAGGAGTGCAAAAACAAGTTTGACAGGGACGTCGACTACTATGAGCGGAAGTTGGAAGCCGCCAAGAAACGAACAGATGATATGGCTCTCGTCGCCCAGGAAGACTACTGGGATGCTGAAGATACCGATGATGAGGACGACAAAGGAAAGAATTCTTACATGGTTGATCGTCTGGGATTGGATAGCTATGCTACTTCTACTACTTCGGATTCAGACAGTGCTGATGACGGGAGACAACGAAAAATCCACCAGCATGTCTGATGGCCAGATCTGACGATCCAGAATGTTCGTCATCAGATTCAGAGACACGAGAGGTACATTCCTGTTACATTCCAAAGCATGTAAATAATTTATCTGTAAATAGTGAATGTACATTGCACACACATATACTTGATTTAGAAGCTAGGTTAAATGCCGTAACTGAAAAGTGTGTGCAGGCTGAACATCTAGCCCAAACTTTAAAAGAGTCGTCTGAATTATATCAATCAAAGTGGTTAACCAATCATAATGTGATAAAACAGATGCTAATCGAAAAGGTAGATGTTCAGGATAGGAATACGTACCTAGAATCTTGTATGGATAGGTTATCTAACGAAAAGCACTTTTTAAAAGAAGAAATATCTATACTGTCAAAACAATTAGAGACAGTAACTATGGAAAATATAGACAGCTTAGAAAAATACAAAATAATAGAAGAAGAAAGAATAAGTTTGTACTCACGAATAAAGACCCTTGAGGATGCATTTTTAAAAAAGGGTCAAACTTAACAAACTATTCACTTGAATCAGCCAAAAAAAACTAGGTTTTACCATTCTAAACAAGGAATCGGTTTTAAAAATCCTAAATATTTGGAAAAGGCTCAAAGAGTTCTACCTTTATTTTATGACATCAATTATATGGGAGCTGGACTTAAATATTTCTTTTTTGAGTCATCAAAAGAAGTTTTAAACCAAGAGGATGATAAACGCGTTGAAAATAAAGAAAACGAAATATCTTTTCAATATGAAGAACTAAAGAAAGTTATCCTTCTAGAGTACCCACTTTAGAGGAAGACTTCTTGTCGAGTTATTCAGAAGCTGAAATGAAAGTAGAACCTGTAAAACCAATCCCTCGCCTTTACATTCCTACAAAAGTTTTTCAACATCAAATTACTGTTTTAGAAAACGAATTAAAGTCAACTCAAAAGAAAGCTCTTGATTTTCAAGAAGCTCTTCTTAAGAGTGAGGAAAAATTGGTAAATGAAAGTTTTCAACAATTTGTAGAATTAACTGTCTACAGAGAAAAATTTGACATGGTTTCTCAAACATTGAAAGATTTTTTAAAAGAACCAAGAGTTTCTCATCCCACCAAAATCCCATTTGTGTCATCCAACAAAGGCAAGACTAAAATGGAATATTCTTCTATCAGTTGTAAACGTGAGTGCTCAAAACCTTTTAAAGCTGAGGTTTCTAAAAAGACTCAGATTCAATCCATGTCTTTTAAGAAACCCACTCACCAACAAAAAGAAAAATCTGTAAAGTCTAAATCTTCCATGCATACTGACTCTCGTCGTTTTGTTCCTACAGATTATCTAAGAAGAGTCCCAAAAACCACCATGCAGGATTTTACAAGTTTTTTTTGTGAAGAAGGCTGTAATGCCAATTGAATTTGATTCTAGAGATAGGATGCCTGTAATCTCAGAAAAAAATTTGTGTAATGATGTAACGAATTCTACTTCTTGTTTAAAATACTCTTTTAGTGACTTGTTCAATTTATGTCCAACTCGTTTTAGACGTTAAGTTCCTGAAATGAATGCTTTTGTGCCATATACTGCTAAAGGAATTCGCAAAAAGAAAATAAAAAAATGTTGCATCATCAGCCTCAAAGAAAAATGAGACTTGTCCTTTGCCAAGGCCCAAAACCAAAGCAAAATTCAAAAAGGTCTCAAAAAGTAAAAAACCGAAGGTAATTTCAAAAACTAAAGACTACGATCAGGTGGATCCTGATTACTTGGAGGAAATGGACCTTCAATGGCAACTGGCCATGGGGACTCAGAGAGTCAAGAGGTTCATGAAAAGAATAGGGAGAAATCTGAACGTAGGCAACAGTAAAGTTGGGTTCGACAAATCCAAGGTTAAGTGCTATAATTGCTAAGGATTAGGACACTTTGTAAGAGAGTGTCAACGACCCAAAGTTGAAAACTATCTGAACCAATCTCAGGGAAGATATCAGTCTGGTAGTTCGGGTGATCAAGCTAACATCGCTGGTCTATTAACTAACGTGATATCTGATAGACAGCTCGATGGAACTTACGATTGGAGTACTCATCCGGGGTCGAACTCTAGAGCCTTCATGGCTGAAGTGACTGAGACTGGGGATGACAGAGCAGAGGAAGTGACAGAGGACAACGAACAGAATGATACAAGTCCTTTGTTGGTGTAGAAGTCAGATGATCAGACCATTCTGGAGTTTGCTGCCCAAATGGCGAACGTGCAATCAGATCACAAAAGGGTAATTCTAAACTTTTCTACATTTCATGACTTATGTGTTTTATGTGCTACTTCGAATGATAGGTTGAACTTAGTTTTAGAAACACATAATAACTTAACTGCTCAAATCCAATCACTGAAATCAGATAATGCTATTCTCTTAGATATTAAGGAAGATCTTAGGAATAAGCTAAAAGCAGATGCTCAGGATACTATACTTCTAAAAGACAAATTAAGTGAACAATGTGTTAGGATAGAACTTCTGTATGAGCATGTTGAGGCTTTAAGCAAAGATCTTACCATTAAGGAGGTCGAACTAGCTGAATCAAGAGTCATGGTTGCTGAGGTAAATAGTAAGTTGGAAAAGTTTAGGAACTCGTCACTAAATCTAGGGAAAATATTAGATGCTCAACGGCAGTCTAAGAAACCCGTAGGATTAGGTTATCAAGAGAGTCATCATCCATTCAACAATAACTATGTGCCCCAACCTCAGGATAAAACTGATGAAACAGTGGAGCAGAGGAAACAACTAAAACTGAATCTGAAAAGGACAAAACAAGTAAGGTGTCTACTACTAACTCTAAGATTAGGAAGGTCAAGTTTGTGCAGTCTTCTAGTGACCAAAAGCTAGGAGAGACTAAACCTGAAAATAATAATCAACAAGAGGAAGTAGTCACGATAGTTGAAAAGAAAGAAAATGACACTAGTGAGACACCAAAGTCAAAGGGCACCTATAAGAAGTCGATTGATAAGATGTCTTGCTTTAGATGTCATGAGAAGGGACATGTTGCATCTAGCTGTTCATACAAGAAAGTGGAGTCTACACCCTCTAAACCAGAGTCTTGACCTACAATAGGAAAGCCAGAACAACAAAAACCAGTATCTAGTGTTGCTAGCACAAGTGGTTCTCAACACACTGAGAAGAATGTGTTTGAAACACCTAGGACCGCTGTTAGACAAGTACCGGTGTCGGTAAGACCAAATGAAGTGGTTAGAATTAATTCTCCGAATAGAGTTCCTAATCAGTCTAGGTCAGGACCACAACAATCTTATAGAAGTACAACACCTAGAAGGACTTACACTCCAGTTAGGTCTCACACCCCGTGATAACTAACTTGTTTTCTTTCATGTGCAGGAGCTAACTACAGGTCTAAACATTAAATGGTTCGTCGACAGTGGTTGCTCTCGTCACATGACTGGCGAAAGGAGTCTACTCACAGACTTCAAGGGAGGGAACATGGGATTCGTATCATTCACCGGGAACAAAGGAGGTCATATCCCTGGAACGGGAGTGGTAACTAATGGGACTATCACACTTTATCAAGTCTACCACGTGGATAAACTTGATCATAATCTCATTAGTGTATCTCAGATCTGTGATAAGAAGAACTCAGTAATATTTACTGATACTGAGGCGTTAGTGCTGGAACCGGGATTTAAAGTACCTGAAGAGTGGATAATGATGAGAGCCCCAAGGAAGAATGACTTGTACATGATGGACATGAACAAATCTGATTCGTCGATGGGAACAATCCGTCTTCTATCCAAAGCTTCAGAGTCTGAATCCATCTTATGGCACAGACGCATAACACACTTGCACCTAAGCAAAATGAATTGCATCACTAAACATGGTCTGTTGCAAGGTGTCCCACTGAAGAGTTTTCAGTTCGACAACAAGTGTGTAGCGTGCAAGAAAGGCAAACAACACAAGAAGTCACACAAGTCAAAGACACAGTTCTCCATAACTTCCACTTTCGATTTGTTGCATATGGATCTATTCGGACCTATCAACAAAAAGATTATAGGTGGTAGTTGGTATTGTTTTGTTATCCTGATGATTACTCACGTTTTTCATGGGTTTTCTTTCTAGGTACGAAGGACGAAACAGCTGAAAAGTTGATTGGGTTCTTAGACCAAGTCGAGAATTCCAACGGGACGAGGGTAAAACGTATTAGAAGTGATAATGGAACAGAATTTAAAAACACAGTAATTGGTGTATATTGCATATCCAAAGGCATAGTGCATCAATTTAGTGCACCATATGAGCCACAACAAAATGGGGTGGCAGAACGGAAAAACAAAACTCTGTTTGAGGTAGCGAGGACCATGCTCTCGGATTCAAAGCTTCCTACCATGTTTTGGGGGGAGGTAGTGAATACCGCATGTCATGTTTCAAACCGGGTCCTTACTGTCAAATCACTGAACAAAACCTGTTATGAAGTTCTTAATAAAAGACCACCTAATTTAACATGCTTTGAACCGTTACGGGTACCGTGTACTTTATTGAAAACAAAACATCAACCTAAGTTTGGTGAAAAGGCTGACGAAGGATACTTCCTAGCTTATGTGGCTAACTCACCAAACAAAAGGGTTTTTAACAAAACAAACGGTACGGTAGAAATTCTGTTTAACATCGATGTTACAAGTTATTCACATGTACCCCAAACAGGTCCTGAGGGGTTATTTGATTATGACTCATTGTTTGAATCATTTAACATACCTTTTGGTGGAAATGCAGGTACAGTGGAAAATGACTTCTCGTCATTAAACCTGAATGACGACTATACAATGTTTTCTAAAGTCAAGCATTCCATCAACTTCTGAGCCTACAAAGATAGAAGATAGATCTCCAACAGAGAATGAACCTGAGTTACTTACAAACAAGAATCAGACAAGTGCTTCTAACTCTGAGGACAATGACCATGAGGAAGAGAATGTGCCATCTGAAGTCGTACCCCCATTAGGTGAAATAGGATCAAACTTAGGAGATAATCTTCGAGGTGTATCACACATGTTTAGATTCATGTTTCATCTCGCAAGTAGAGCCGAAGAATGTGCAAATGGCACTGAAAGACAACTCTTGGGTTGAATCCATGCAAGAAGAACTGTCACAATTCAGAAAGCTTGAAGTGTGGGAGTTAGTGCCACTACCTCGAGGAGAAGTTGCAATAGCAACCAAATGGGTTTTTAAGTAACAGAGATATGATCGGGGTATTGTTACTCGCAACAAGGCAAGACTTGTGGTAAAAGGATTCAACCAAGAAGAGGGAATTGATTACAACGAAGTGTTTGCACCAGTGGCAAGGCTTGAGGCAATTCGTCTGTTTCTGGCCTTCGCATCCTTCAAAGGATTTAAAGTAGATCAACTGGATGTAAAGAGTGCATTCCTGTACGGCAAAGTGAAGGAACTGGTGTACTTCCTACAACCGCCTGGGTTTACTGATCCAAAATATCCCGACAGAGTATATCGCCTTGATAAGGCTTTGTATGGATTGCATCAGGCACCAAGGGCATGGTATGAGACGCTGTCAACTCATATTTTGGACAACGGGTTTGAAAGAGGGAGAATTGATAGTACGTTGTTCGTGAAGAGAATGGGAGAAGACTTTATCTTGGTACAAGTGTATGTTGATGACATCATTTTTGGGTCGTCAAACGAACAGATGTGCAAAGACTTTGAGAATGTGATGAAGTTAAAGTTTGAGATGACTGCTATGGGAGAGTTAAACTTCTTTCTGGGTTTGCAAGTTGAACAGAGGAAGGAGGGAATGTTTATCCATCAGACGAAGTATGTCTACGATATTCTGGAGCGCTTCGGAATGGAAGGAACAAAGTTGACTGCTCACTTTGGTACTCCGATTCAAGTGAATCACAATTTCGGACCAGGTACAGAAAGTGATACTGATGTGGATCTAACACTATATCGGGCCATGATTGGGTCACTCATGTATTTAACTGCTTCTAGACCTGACATTATGTTTGCTGTGTGTATTTGTGCTAGGTTCCAAGCTAATCCGAAAGACATGCATATGAAAGCTGTGAAGCAGATTCTACGATACCTGAAGTCGAAACCGAAGCTAAGACTTTGGTATCATGCTGACGGAGATCTAAAATTGGAGGCATACACGGATTCGGATTATGGTGGATGCGGCTTGAACCGGAAATCACAACTGGAGGTTGTCAGTTCCTTGGTGGGAGGCTCGTATCCTGGCAATGCAAGAACAGACTTTAGTAGCCGTGTCAACGTGCGAGGCCGAATATGTAGCTGCTGGTAGTTGCTATTCACAGGTTTTGTGGATACAACAACAATTGTGGGATTACGGTTTGACTTACACTCATACTCCCATTAGGATAGATAATCAGTCTACAATTGCTATAACTAATAATCCAGTTAAACACAGTAAAACAAAGCACATAGACATAAGACATCATTTTATACGTGATTGTGCTGAAAAAAATTTGATAAAACTGGTAAAAGTGGCAACGGAAGATAATAATGCAGATTTATTCACTAAAGCTTTTGATAAGTCACGCTTTGAGTTGTTAGTTCAACTAAATGGTATGCGTAATCCAGAGTAACTTGAACTTAGTAGTTTTTCTTTCCTTTTATAGTAAGTTAGTAGCTTAGTAGTTTTTTTTTCCTTTTTTAGTAAGTTAGTAGGATAGTTTTTCAGCTTATCTTAAAAATGAAAACCAAAATAAAAAAGGGAGAAAATCATATAAATTTCAAAAAAAAAAGAGAATATCGAAAAAATTAGCACAATACATGTTCAATGTGACAAAAATTAGCACAGTCTGAACAAACTCTAAGTGTTAAGCTTTCACACATAATGCACCATAACTTCTAAGTGATATACAATTTCTTGTTTGATGTGTTGGTAGGCATAATACACAAAGGAAATCCTAACAGCTAATAAAATATTCAAGAAAATGTCATATGTGTAAACTAACTTAGATGTATGACCAAATGGTCTTAATTTCTATGTTAGAGACATACAGACAATGATTTTAAATGAGGTATGCAAATTTTTTGGGTGATGTATAGCAACATCAAAATACATCTTAAAGAAAAGAAAAGAAAAAATTTTGATAAAAATAGAGGGAGTCAAAGCAAGTCGCTTTGTTGTACGTAAGTACAGACCCGTTACCTCTGTTTTGACTCAAGTTAGCAAGATAAGTCGCTTTGTTGTACGTAAGTACAGATCTGTCACCGCTGTCTTGTTAACTTAAAAGGAACTTTAAGACAAACTAAGACACTCTGTTGTATGTAAATACAGAACTGTGTCTGACGTTTGCCTTTTAAAGAAAATTTGCAATACCATATGGTTTTAATCATTGTGTGTCTGCCTTGATCATAGAAGTATATCTAAGTATGGGACACATAAGGTAGTTTCTTGATAAATATAAAGGTCAAGGGAATTTCCAAAGTGTTAAATGTTTTAAAGGAAAAATCATACCGACAATCGACTTGGAATGTATATCATGACAAACAACCAAAGGAATAAAAAATTCCTAAGTGTGAAAGTGAAATACCGAAAGTGCGATAGACACCGCTATCTGATTGAACCTTCTTTGACTTTCTTGCAAAACAATTCTGTTAGTATAGGTCGTAATTTTTAAAATACTTTTGAGTAGTTTTAATTTTATTCTTACTTTATTTTATTTTATTATAGTTCATTTTACTCTATTTTATTTTATTTTACTTTAAGTAGGATAAATGTCAAAGTTACTAGGATGCATTATTGGTTGAAGAAACAAATATTTCGTGAAAATCTGTTGTTTAGTGTGAATGATTTTGCAAGGTTGAAAAAATTCCGTTACATGAAAAAGTTGAAAAAGTTGGATTTTATTTAAGATTTTTCAAAATTTTCACTCACTACTACATTTTGAAGCTAAGGCAACACTTTTGATGCAACACATTTAAAAACTGTTGCTTTTTTTATTTAAGTTCGCTCTAAAGCAACACATTGACAAAAAGTGTTGCATATAATGATTTAATGCAACACTTTTTTTAAAGTGTTGCCATTTTTACTAAAAAAATGCAACATTTTTCTAAAGTGTTGCAATTTTTACTAAAAATTGCAACATTTGTTTAAAGTGTTGCATATTTCAATAAAAAATGCAACACATTTTTAGAGTGTTGCATTTGTAATGAATAAAAAGCAACACATTTTTAAAAACATATAACATTTTTTAAGTGTTGCATTTATAATGAAAAAAATATGACATGTTTTTAAGTGTAGACTATACTATTTTTTATCTTGTTTTGTAATTTTGATTAAAAAAAATACACACAAAAGTTCAATGTCTGATTTGTTAAGATTAATAAAATAGCAAGAAACTTGTCCTTTTTTAAATATTAATACTTAATCTAAAAAGTGGATAATTGCTCAAAATAGCAAGCAAATTATCATTTTTTTAATTATAGCAATCTTGCAAAATTTGTCCCAAATAATGGAACCAACTTTTGGTTTACTCCCGATTAGCAATAGTTAATCGGTAAACAAGGGTTATACATAGAGTTTATTGTTTAAGATAACACCTTATTTTTATTTTATTTTTTATTATGGCAATTTAATTTTTAAATATTGTTTAAAAACAACTACTTTTTGTTTACCGGTTAGATGCATTATATTAGTCAAAACAAATTTTGTGACATTGTTATAAAAAATAATCAAAAAATCTTGCTATTAAGCAATTCCACCATCTAAAAAAACAAAGAAGGGCGGATCGGGTCGGCTCATTTATTGACCCGGTTTTCTCTCTATCCCTTTTTTCAGCAACAGACACGCACCCTCACTTCTCTCTCTCTCTCCTCGCTCTCTCTCACCGTCGTCTCTGTTTCATCCGGCCGGCGACCGCCTCCTCCATCGTTCACTGGCAACCACTAACAAACACCATTCGCTCCACTCAGATCTCCCTCTCCCGTTCACCTATAGCTCACTCTGTCTCTCTCGCCTCCCACCCGACGACAGCGGCTCAACCCTAGCTCCACCGCCGCCACCATAGACTCATCACCGCCATCTCCCTCACGACAACCACCACTATTCTGCTTCACCCACTCTTACTCTCACTCGCTCGTTCTCTAGGCTACCGAAACCAGGGCCATTGCGGCCGTTCCTGGTGCAGCACCGCCACCAGAATCGTCACCGCCTACCATACCACCACCGCCAACCTATGTATCAGGTTTGTTTCTCTTACTGTTTAGGTTATTATTCTTTTGATTTCAAATCTGATTTCACATTTGTAGCTGTCTCATAAACATTAACAACAAAATGTGAGTTTAAAAGGGGTTTTGTACCATGATTCGGGATAGAAATGCGAGTAACTGCTTTATTTGAACCTCCTATCATCAGCCTTCTGATCAGGGATTTTGGTAAAGTTTCACATTCTAATTAGGTTCCTAACTTGATATGTGAACTGATATTAGCAGATTACTATTTATAACTATTTAGTTTACCCTAATAAATTGAGCAATTCCCCCATCTAAATCTGTTTCTAGTAAATCTGGTTCAAGAAATCTAATAATTGTGTTTCAAGATTAAAAAGGTTTGTGGAACATTTATCATTTACAAAGGTTATTTAAATAGATATTTACTGTTTGAAATACCCCAAACTTTGAAATACCCCAAACTTCTTATAACATGCTTTTTGTTATAGGAGATTGGGGTTGGAAGTAAGGGTAACTGTGGGAGTACTGTTTTGAGTTTGGTTGAGACTGCTGGTGGTGTTGTTAGTCCAGGATCATCTGGTTAACTTCAATGTGATTTGTATCGGTGAACATCTTAGTTTCTTGATACTACTTTTCGAGGTGTTTGATAGTTACATATAACGTTGTATACCTTTGTCCTTACAAACATTAAGAAAATCGTATTAACAGAGTGCTTAAAGGTGATTAATTGCATATGTATAACTTCTGGCATACAGTTAGGTGTGTGTAAGTTTGGTCGAAGCTTAAAGGTGATTAATTGCAGTGAGGTATGTTTATTAATTTATTGTAACAGAGTTTAAGCACAACTTGTAGTTTAATAAGGTCTGGATGACTGGATGTTTATTATTAAACTAATATGGAGTAAATTGTATGGTAACATATTTAAGTCTGCAAGTTCACTAGTTAATCTGTTATACCTTGTGTAATTGTGTCCTGTTTGATTTTGATTTGCTTATGTCTTGCTGTTGCATCTGGTTGGCCAATCTGGTTCATAAAGTGTATATTTTGGCGATATTTTGTGCATATATTTCACATCTTTTTATGCAACTAAGGACATACATGAAGCAGATATTGTTGGGACTAATATTCAAGACAGGTTGCAGCTAGACAAATTATCTCCAATCTCGAATTTATGCTTATTAGTTGGAGGTAAATTGGCTACATTAAGGACACACATGAATCAGATATTCTTAGGATTTCATCTTTTGCATAGTATGATAACTCATAACATGATGCTTAATATTTGGTTTGTTAAAACCAAGTCCAATAAAAGAAGCTTTGAAATATCAAAGCACAAGTTGTTGAAATAACTTATAGATCTGTCTTGTTAGGTGAATCATTACTATTCTCCAGCAGATGATGTATAAAGTGTAGGGTTCTAAAAGTTGAAGCCGGATATTGTTGGGACTAATATTCAAGACAGCTTGTACACGCACAAGTTATTTCCAATCTTGAATTTCTTCTCATAAGTTGGAGGTAAATTAGTTGTATTATTACAATATTGCTTATACATACACACATTCATGACAACAGGCCTTAGTATTATTTCTTGATTTTGTTTGCGTTATCGAGAATTGAAAAGGGAATTCAATCTTTTTCTTGCATTCTGCAAAATGCCCCTGATTCTTTCTATTTTGCAGCAATAAATACACATTACACAGTTCTGCAAAATGCTCCTGATTCTAGCTAATTAGTTTAGTTATTTACAAATTATTGTTGCTGTTCTGCTGTTGATTATTGTTGCTGTCATGGTGTTGCTACTGATCTTCTAATCTTCTTTCGATTTTAATTCATTCTTTTGTGTGATATTATAGTCATACCAATAAGATCTTCTGATCTTCTTCCGGTTTTAATTCATTCTTTCGGTTTTAATTCATTCTGTTGTTAGCAACTAAAGAAACCCACTTAATAGAAACTTGTGTTCTGAATAATAGTTTGTTTGGGAAGGTTTTGTTCATCGGTGCTACATTACAATTACGAGGGATATATCCAATCAATCAACCTTTGGTGGACATATATGGAAATATCCTCGTCTATAATGGTATGTTTTTTGCCCACTAATTAACATCTTATTGTTTGTTTATTTATCAAATTAGGTTCATGACACTCAATCACTATAGCATCTTTGCTTTGAACACTTCGTGTTACTCATTTCTTTAATGGGCGTGTGGTATGTGGAATGGAATAGAATAGAATGACCTGCAGTACCTATTTCATACCTATGAACACGGTTAGGGAAGTGTAATTCCTTATAATTTATGAGCACGCTCTATTAGATCATAATTGTGGAAAAGTCTATTTTGTCAATTTTAATTTTTGAGAGAGTTATTGATCAATTCCAATTCTTTTTTCCTCTTTGTACCAATCAAGATGCTGCCTTGAGCCAAAACATATGACTCATGAATCAAGATATTTTCAATACTATGAGTATAGGATTGAAGGTTTACTTTTATCAGCAAGTCTCCTAAAATGCAGTTGCTTTAACTACGGTTAATTTTGATTTTGCGATGGCTAGGGCCGGTTAAATACTTCGATGATTATGATCATAGTATTTGAATAATTTTGTCTATACTCACTAATATAGGGCTTGAATCAGTGTTTTTTTTCCATGTTTAGTAATTGATTATTGATTTTGTATTTAGTTCTTGAATATGTTCTTGTTTTGGTTTTACAGTGTTGCGCAACTAATTAATTAATATACATTCAGTGGTTATGAAAAAAAAAACGGTAGAAAACACAAGGGTAGAAAAAAGAGAACGATCTTGTATTGAAATTAGAGTAAATTTGGTACTATATTATGTTGATGTCAGGCTTTTAAATTGTTTCAAGCTTTTTAAGGTTGAATTTTTCCTAACAGATGTTATGTTGCCCACTACTTAGCCAAATGTTTATGTCATCTAGTTAGTTTAATGACATGCTTTTGAGAGTCATGTTTGTTCTTTGTAATGATGATACTGTTGATTTTATTGCCTAAAATTTGAAGAGCATTTTTGGAGTTTTTAAAACATGAAAACACTAGTAGTGGTGTTTTGGTCTATCTTGGTTGAAATGCAATAATTCTCATTGACTGCAAAATTGAAATTGGTTTGTTTTTGGTTTTTTCAATTGATGCAGATTGTAAAGCTTCTCTAGTCTTATAAACTCACTCCAAGTATCAGGTACTGTTATATAATGCTAGATTATTTGTTCTAAATTATAAAATATTTAATTATATTTTTAATTCCATGCAATTTGTTCTAATTTATATTTTACTCTTATTTAAGTTTTTGGATATGGTAGCTTCAAGTTTGTAAAATTGTTTCTTAAAATTCTGCCTGCAGGAGAGCTCAAAGACAATATGGTTCGGTCGACATGCACTTGGAAGGCGAAGCCTTCTTGTTCACTGGCCAAATACAAAAGACTTATATAACACCTTACTTTTTTATTTGCATTTTTATTTTTAGTAATTTTGAGCAATTTGCGTAAAATGATGTAATTTCGAGTTATGGTATAATTAGGAGCCGAGAGTTCATTTGCCTCATTTCTTGAAAACCAAATTCCTTTTTCAGAGCTCCTCTCTCTAGAATTTGAACTTCTCTCTAGCTTTTCTCCCAAACCGACCAGCCAAATATCGTGTTCTATACGTTAACGGAAATATCTCGAAGAGTACTACGTGAATCTCCTATTGCGTGTACGATTTCATACGGATTTGAGGTAAGAATCGATCTTTTCGTTTTCTGCATTTTCGGTTTTGAAGATATGAGATTCGAGTCTATCATTTACAGGTGATTTAAAGCTAATTTCGCATGGGTTTTACTAGAATATGATAGATTAAGTATAGTATACTCGAACCGAGGCTTATTACTTAACTTATTTGTGATTTGTTGACCTGAAATGCATGTTTAAAGCTGTAACTTATTAACAAACTCGAGTATGCTTAGAACAGACTCGAATAGATCTAAAGACGAACTGGAGGTTCGAATCTAAGCTCAGATTCAAGGGATGGTTCGAGTTTACCCCTCCCCTGTTCGAGTCTGGCTTCGAATCTAACCCAGTTAGAGTCTGGCTTCGAGTTTGATACTCAGATTCGAACCCTATCCCCTAGATTCGAGTTTAATTGATCAAATTAATGAGCAACGCATAAATTAGCAAAACAAATAGCAAAATATTTAGCTAGAAGTTATAGCTTATAGATATAGGAATATTGAGCTAGCCGTATTAATTTAGCACATGTTCTGTAATGTTAAACTTCATATATTATACATAAGTCATTTAGCCCAGTTGCGAGTCAAAGCCAGTGCCAGAATATATTAAAGCCTAGATAAGCAAGTGCAAGCATTATAAAGCAATTTAAAGCGTAAATAAGCCCGAGCAAGCATTTCAGAGTATTTCAAAGCATTTTCAGTACTGTGAGTAACAGTTATTCTTGTTTACATGTTTTATATGAAATTGAGACATAAATTGCTTCTATATGATTTATTTGGAATTCAATAGACTTTTGTGAGTGAAGGCGAACACTGTGGTACAGGTGATGCCCAGCTTAGCCGGATCTTACAGTTGATCTATTAATATGCATATTTATCTGCTATCTGTTTATTGTTCTGCATACTATACAGCAAGCTTTGTTTTAGCGTTTCTTTGTGCATCTCATAAGCATTATATTTAGCAAGCAACCAATTCTGATGCTTACCACTATCCCTTGAGCATTATGCGGGTAGCTAGCCCCGCATCACAGATTGATCATCTGTCAGCGGTAAACCCCTAGTGGTGGCATCTCCGTTCTGCGTGAAATGTCTCAATTGTGCAGCATTCTTTCTGGGTATTAAGCAAACGAGCAAGCAAGCAAGCAAGCATAACAGCCTTTATAGGCACTTTCGCCTCATATTTTACATGCATTCATGAATATCTGTTTACTCGTTAAGCTTTAGCTTACAGTTGCTACTTACAATTTTTACAGGAAAAGGTAAAGAACAAGCTGGACCTTCTGCTTAGGTCTATTATCTGATCAACCCAGAGGACTTAGCTCATTTTCAGCTTGTGGTATAGCTTTATGATGACTTGGGTTCTGGGTAGCTGCTTTTATTTAAATTGTGATGTTTTTAGCAACTTAGTACTGTAACCTTGTAGAACGTGTAGTGCAAGACTTATTGTAATATTTTATTTAGCTTTATGCATTTATTATTATTCCGGGGATAAGCAAGCGTGTTTAAAAGCAAGGATGTGACAGGATGGTATCAGAGCATTAGTTTGAGGGTTACTACCTATCCTTTAAGGACTTCTCAAAACAAGCCATGCCTCTTACGTCTCTTACTCGCAAGAGTGTTCCCTTTATTTGGGAAGAAGCTCAAGAGAACGCGTTCCAAACTTTAAAACAGAAACTCACCGAAGCACCTATTCTGGCCTTACCCGAAGGCAATGAAGACTTTGTGGTCTTCAGCGATGCTTCATATCAAGGGCTTGGGTGTGTTTTGATGCAAAGAGGCAGAGTCATAGCATATGCTTCTCGCCAACTTAAGGATCATGAAAAGAGTCATCCGACTCATGACCTTGAACTTGCTGCTGTGACTTTTGCGTTGAAAACATGGCGGCATTATCTCTACGGCACCAAATGTCAGCTGTATACGGATCACAAGAGCCATAAGTATATATTCAGCCAGAAGGAGCTCAACATGCGTCAGCGACGCTCCATGGAACTCATCAAAGACTATGACTGTGATATTCTATATCACCCAGGCAAAGCGAATGTGGTGGCTGACGCATTGAGTCGTAAATCTTACTCTGCTAAATGTCTCTATACCTTGACCCATACTTTGTTTTCATCAACTTTGATTGATGAAATTCTCGTTGCTCAAGCCGAAGCCCTAAAAGAAGAAAACCTCAACTCCGAGGACATGAAAGGGCAACTTCAATTCTTAATCGATAACTCTCGCGGCTTGAAACTTTTCAAAAATCGTGTCTGGGTTCCGAAATTTGGTGATGTTCGGCAGAAAATTCTTTCGGAAGCCCACTGTTCTAACTTCTCCGTACATCATGGCAGCACCAAGATGTACAACGATCTAAAAGCCGAGTATTGGTGGCCCGGTATGAAAAGAGACGTAGGCCAATATGTTGATAATTGTGTTACATGCCGATTGGTCAAAGCGGAGCATCAGCAGCCTTATGGCAGTCTACAGCCTCTGCCGATTCCCGAGTGGAAGTTCGATCACATAACAATGGACTTTGTGACGAAGCTTCCTACTACGCGAAGACATCACGATGCAATATGGGTGATTGTGGACCGTCTAACCAAAGTCGCTCATTTCATTCCAATTCGCGAGAACTACTCATTAGAGAAGTTGGCTAAATTGTATATAGACGAGATCGTTACGCGACACGGAGTGCCACTGTCAATAGTTTCAGATCGCGACAGCCGGTTCACTTCGAGGTTCTGGAGTGCATTACAAGATGGATTAGGCACTAAGATCAGAATGAGTATAGCATATCATCCACAGCCTGATGGCCAGAGTGAGCGTACGATCCTTACACTCGAGGACATGCTGCGGGCATGTGTTCTTGAGTTTAGCGGTAGTTGGGACGACCACTTGCCGTTAGCAGAATTTTCTTATAACAATAGTTATCACTCATCCATCAAAGCCGCACCTTTCGAAGCCTTATACGGACGCAAATGCCTAACTCCTACGTGTTGGCATGAAGCCGGTGAAGCACCAATCGCCGGTCCCGAGCTACTTCAGCAGACAAATGAAAAGATCCGAATCATACGTCAACGATTGGAAACTGCTCAATCTCGACAGAAATCGTATCATGACCGACGTCATAAGCCATTGGAATTTCAGAAGGACGACTATGTTGTATTAAAAGTCTCACCGATGAAAGGTGTGTTCAGATTCGGCAAGCGTGGCAAGTTAGCACCACGATTCGTTGGTCCTTTCAAGATCACCGAGCGTGTTGGAACTCAATCTTATTTGTTGGACTTGCCGAGCGAACTGTCCAACATACACCCTGTATTCCACGTTTGGCAATTAAGGAAGTGCAAAGAAGATGACAAAGAAAAGTGGGCCGATCATCTAACTTACAAGATTAATGAAAAGCTGCAATGTGACGAGCCTGAAGTTATTCTAGAAACAAAGATGAAGAAGTTGAGGAATCGAGAGGTAGCAATGGTGTTGGTGCAATGGAGAACTTCTCACGGAACTTCTCAGACCTGGGAATCTGAGCAAGACATGAGAGTTCGATATCCGCATTTGTTTGAGCCTTAGGTACTTCGAGGACGAAGTGCAAGCGTGGTAGGCTCATACTATAACACCTTACTTTTTTATTTGCATTTTTATTTTTAGTAATTTTGAGCAATTTGCGTAAAATGATGTAATTTCGAGTTATGGTATAAATAGGAGCCGAGAGTTCATTTTCCTCATTTCTTGCAAACCAAATTCCTTTTTCAGAGCTCCTCTCTCTAGAATTTGAACTTCTCTCTAGCTTTTCTCCCAAACCGACCGGCCAAATATCGTGTTCTACACGTTAACGGAAATATCTCGAAGAGTACTACGTGAATCTCCTATTGCATGTACGATTTCCTACGGATTTGAGGTAAGAATCGATCTTTTCGTTTTCTGTATTTTCGGTTTTGAAGATATGAGATTCGAGTCTATCATTTACAGGTGATTTAAAGCTAATTTCGCATGGGTTTTACTAGAATATGATAGATTTAGTATAGTATACTCGAACCGAGGCTTATTACTTAACTTATTTGTGATTTGTAGACCTGAAATGCATGTTTAAAGCTGTAACTTATGAACAAACTCGAGTATGCTTAGAACAGACTCGAATAGAGCTAAAGACGAACTGGAGGTTCGAATCTAAGCTCAGATTCGAGGGATGGTTCGAGTTTACCCCTCCCCTGTTTGAGTCTGGCTTCGAATCTAACCCAATTCGAGTCTGGCTTCGAGTTTGATACTCAAATTCGAACCCTATCCCTTAGATTCGAGTTTAATTGATCAAATTAATGAGCAACGCATAAATTAGCAAAATAAATAGCAAAATATTTAGCTAGAAGTTATGGCTTATAGATATAGGAATATTGAGCTAGCCGTATTAATTTAGCACATGTTCTGTAATGTTAAACTTCAGATATTATACATAAGCCATTTAGCCCAGTTGCGAGTCAAAGCCAGTGCTAGAATATATTAAAGCCTAGATAAGCAAGTGCAAGCATTATAAAGCAATTTAAAGCGTAAATAAGCCCGAGCAAGCATTTCAGAGTATTTCAAAGCATTTTCAGTACTGTGAGTAACAGTTATTCTTGTTTACATGTTTTATATGAAATTGAGACATAAATTGCTTCTATATGATTTATTTGGAATTCAATGGACTTTTGTGAGTGAAGGCGAACACTGTGGTACAGGTGATGCCCAGCTTAGCCGGATCTTACATTTGATCTATTAATATGCATATTTATCTGCTATCTGTTTATTGTTCTGCATACTATACAGCAAGCTTTGTTTTATCGTTTCTTTGTGCATCTCATAAGCATTATATTTAGCAAGCAAGCAATTCTGATGCTTACCACTATCCCTTGAGCATTATGCGGGTAGCTAGCCCCGCATCACAGATTGATCATCTGTCAGCGGTAAACCCCTAGTGGTGGCATCTCCGTTCTGCCTGAAATGTCTCAATTGTGCAGCATTATTTCTGGGTATTAAGCAAACGAGCAAGCAAGCAAGCAAGCATAACAGCCTTTATAGGCACTTTCGCCTCATATTTTATATGCATTCATGAATATCTGTTTACTCACTAAGCTTTATGTTACAGTTGCTACATACAATTTTTACAGGAAAAGGTAAAGAACAAGCTGGACCTTCTGCTTAGGTCTATTATCTGATCAACCCAGAGGACTTAGCTCATTTTCAGCTTGTGGTATAGCTTTATGATGCCTTGGGTTCTGGGTAGCTACTTTTATTTAAATTGTGATGTTTTTAGCAACTTAGTACTGTAACCTTGTAGCACGTGTAGTGCAAGACTTATTGTAATATTTTATTTAGCTTTATGCGTTTATTATTATTCCGGGGATAAGCAAGCGTGTTTAAAAGCAAGGATGTGACAACTTATGAATCATTCTTTCTTCTGTATTCCCAAGATTGTAATTTACTTTTTTGTTGTATCGCTTATACATCTGATGATCATTATTTTGGATGTAGACGTTTATATACTTGAAATATATTTTGATCGATATTTAATGAAATGATATTATTTTTGTTAAATTGAATTGTAAGTACAAAAACTATCACGAAGCAATTAAATAAATATTTCTATTTGCATTAAATTTAAAAAATAATGAATATGTTTTTTTGTCTAGAAAATATTGCATTTATGTAATTTAAAACAATAATAAAGTGTTGCAATAGATTGATAATGGTGTTGCATTTACATAATGACAACATTTGATAAGTGTTGCATTTGATAAGTAAAGTGTTGCTATAAGTTGGTAACAATAAATTAAAAGTGTTGCTTTAGAGTATAAAAAGTGTTGCATTTAAAAAATGTTGCATTTATAAAATAATGGCAACACATTAAAAAGTGTTGCTTTAGAATAGAAAAAGTGTTGCATTTATAAAATAATGGCAACACTTTTGAAAAGTGTTGCATTATCTAGTGAAAGTGTCGCTTTAGACCTAAGGCGACGTTGGCTAAGGTGGCACTACATAAAGTGTCGCATTAGGCTTATAGAAACACTTTTAAGGCCTAACACAACACTTTTGCCATGTTGCTTTAGGTTCATTTTGTTGTAGTGACTTAAGTTCGAAATCGAGAAAAATTTGAAGTTACCTTCGAATTTGTCAGGAAGTTCGAACTTATGCTAAGTTCGAAGGAAGTTGATATAAATTGGTCAACAGTATTTCATATGAGACACCTACCCTCGAATTTGTATTCTCGAACTTGTCCTCCGGCGATCTCGAACTTACCTTCGAATTTACCGAACATTCGAATTTCTTCAAATACCTCGAAGTTTTCCACTATTTCTCGAACATACACCTACACTTGAGTATAGAGAACATCAATATACTAAGCAAGTGTTAGTTTAGGACATTATTGTGGCAAAAATCGACCATATTTGATGTTTATATTATTTGAAACGAGGTGATTTATAATCACAAGTTTTAAAAGATAAAACTTCAAATAAATGGTACATTACTTAAATTAGAACCTAATAGGACTAAGTTACAAGGTTGATTAAGTCAAATGGGGTCAAAATTATGGTTTTTAAGTTGAAAGTGACCGACTTCGAATTTGTTCTTCAGGTTCGAACTTGTTAGAAAGTTCGAACTTGTTCAAATATCTATGAGTTCGAAGTCAGTCAAATTCGAATAGACGTCTCGAATTTATTTAAGTTCGAATGCTTTTAAATAATCTCGAATTTGTCTAAGTTTCAATGTGTTGGACTTCGAACTTATCCAAGTTCGAAGTTACGCAAATTCGAATATAACAAATTCCATTTTATTTTAATTTTAATTTCTAATTTAGTTTGATGATTTTGTGTGCAGATATGGGCGATCGTGCTTTTTTATAATAAGCATAATATAAGAGGCCCATCCTTGTCGCCAGATGATTGAATTCCTGACGCAGTCCCGAGTTTCTTACGCGGTCACACATAATCTTCAAATCACTTTGACATATGTGAGACAATTTTGAGAGCATCTTCAAGTCGACTGCTCTGTTACCCCGACGGTACTTCGTACTAGAGTAAGTGGTTAACCTATTGCATTTTCTTCAAACATGTTGAGGCAGATTCTACAATTGGGTACTGAGGACCAGGAAGCAGGCCGGCCCAATAGATTTTCCTTTACCTATAAGGCAAGCGGCCTTTTTGAGAATGGGATACGCGCAAGATATAACGAAAGCTTCTTACATCAAAAGCGGACTGATTGTCCAATGGCGGTATCCTGTTCATGTGATAATGGTTTGCTTCGCGCCTAAGAAAGCAGGTTTTGACACGTTGGTGCCTAAATTGCAGTCTGCATTGATTGCATTGGTGTATAATAAGAAGTTCAGTTTCTCAAAGATGTTTTTTGGAGAGTTTGTGCACCAGATCACAGCTCCGGCAAGGGAACGTTTCTTGATGTATCCCAGATTTGTAATGATGATTATCCGCCATTTTTAGCCAAATTTGCCGCCACTACCAGATCAAAGTGGCATTGCTTTGATAGACAAGCGCATCTTCGCTGACTGCCAGACACATAATGCTAGAAGGGCAGAGCAGGTCAGGCCGCAAGTAGCACCGTTGTTTGAGGCAGTTATAGATCCGGATTTTGTTGCCCCGGAAGGCGAAGACTGGATAGGTGAAGCCCCATCCCAACAACAGCAGCAACAACAACAACAGCAGCAACATTGGAGAGCACCGGCTTGAAGAGCTACGGTTGCTAGACCTACTTCCCGCCCACAACCAGCTGCTAGGCCATCGACTGAATCTGCTGGACCATATAGTTCGGCTCCACAATTTGACCAGAGGGAGCAAACTCTGGAGGAAATTTGGGATCAGGGAACAGCTGCGGAGCAAGATATTGCTGAACAACTGGTTCAGGAAGTTTTAGAGCCTCCAGCTGATCTACATGATATTTTCAAGGAAATAGATGAATATCAGCCCTCTGATGCCGAGTTTCTAGACACAGAGGTTCATGCCGAAGAAGAGACTGCTAGGGATCAGATTGAGGCTGAAGGTCACGTCGAGACCGCCACCGAGTCTATATCTGAATCTAGTTCTGACGCTGAAGATCCGGATGTCACAATTGGCAGATATAGATCTAGGTTAGTTGTGAGCAGAAGGAGAACGACAAGTCTAACAATTAGTGATGAAGAGGTCGAAGAGTCTAAGTTTGAAGTAGAATAAGAAGCTTCTCTCGTTCCTAGACATAGGGTGAAATGGCATAGATTCATGCAGGGAGCTCCATCCACTTCTGCTTCTCCAACTGTGTTACCGGCTGCTCCATCATCATCAACCACAGCTCCATCAACATCCGCTTCTACTCCATCTACCTCGACTCCATTCAAAGAGAACCAGTGGTTTACAGAATTGAAGGGAAAAGTGGACTTCCAAACCGTCCAAATTTACCAACTTTCAACATACGTAAAAGAGCTGCAACAGCACAATGCACGCTTCGATCAAGAGAATCCCACGTTACGTACAACTGTGGCATATCAACAAGCTTAGCTGAGGACTCAACAAGCACAAGTTCAGACAATGCAGAATCTCATTGAGCAGGTTATGAAAGATCTCCGAGCTCAGGGGGAAAGTAGCTGCAAAGATGATCAGTTGAGGAATGTTAGGAGAGACGATGAGGAAGGCGATGATCCAGATGCACAGAAAGAAGATGAGCTAGCAGATCTTTCCCAAAAGACTGCTCAACAAGAAATCGTTCAAGGGGAGCCTAGTTTGTCATGTATGGGAGGATATGAAGCTTTAGAAAAAGGCAAGGCTCCTGAAGCTTCAAAGGATGTTGAGCAAGAGATGATAGAGGCGTTGATAGATCTTGATGATGAAGATGAATTCGGATTTGATCAATAAGATCTTAAAGAAGGGGAGTTCATCCCAGAAGAAGTTGTAGACTGGAAATCAGACGATGAGGTATTAGAAGATGAGGATGATAATGTTGATGACGTGTTGATCCCAAAGCAGCCTGTTACTGAACAATATGTAAATAATGATCAGAACGTGATAGACTTAGATGTGCTTAACTTAGCATCTAATGAAGAATCAGAAACTGATACAGCTGAAAGGGAACAAACTAAAGAAGAGAAGATGAGATTGTGGTTTAGAAAAGAATAGCAGAAGATTGACTTGGAAGTGAAGAAAAAGATGAGGCTGCCAAGTCCAGGAAAACTTTCAGGCGGAATTCTGAGCTGGTTCTTTGATAGGGAACTGCAGCTTTTCATTCTTAAATGAAGGGACAGAGTTCAGTACTTGAGAAGAAGGCTCAAAGACTTCAACTCTTTGCCTAAGTGTGAGGTAAAGGAGTTGGCCTGGAAGGAGCTTATAAACCGTGGAGACGACCCCTATGCTGAAGTGATTGCTAAGATTATCAAAAGGGCGGGTAGATCTGGAAAGTTTGAAAGGCTAAAGCCAAGATGAGGCAAGAGAGTAGAAGACGAGACAAGAACAGATCCGCCGCATACTGGGAAACCATGGGCTCAGATGGTTTATAAACCACCATGCAGGATTTTACAAGTTTTTTCTGTGAAGAAGGTTGTAATGCCAATTGAATTTGTTTCTAGAGATAGGATGCCTGTAATCTCAGAAAAAAATTTGTGTAATGATGTAACGAATTCTACTTCTTGTTTAAAGTACTCTTTTAGTGACTTGTTCAATTTATGTCCAACTCGTTTTAGACGTTAAGTTCCTAAAATGAATGCTTTCGTGCCATATCCTGCTAAAAGAATTCGCAAAAAGAAAATAAAAAAATGTTGCATCATCAGCCACAAAGAAAAATGAGACTTGTCCTTTGCCGAGGCCCAAAACCAAAGCAAAATTCAAAAAGGTCTCAAAAAGTAAAAAACCGAAGGTAATTTCATCACCTAAGGTTCCAAATCCTGACAAATCCAATTTTCAATGGATTCCAAAAGGCTATGCATCCGGACCACACATAATTGCTAAATGGGTTCCTAAAACTGCAAACGTGCCATATTCACCTGGAATTCCTAACCAAAAAGGACCCATATTAAGATGGGTACCCAAAGTTGTGTGATCTTAATGCAGATGGTTAATGGTTACTTCTGATCAAGACCCGTACCTCAATGAATTGGCTTCTAGTTATCATAGACTAGGACCCGTTCTTCTGCTTGTCGGTTGTGCTTAAACCGACACGTTTGGCTTCTGTGCACACAGCTCAGGACCCGGTCTTATTTCATCATGTTTTCTAAACATCTCGGTTCAGAACACGGTTTGATTGTCAATAAAAGATGGATGTGTTTGAATGCTTATAGATTTTTATTATATGAATTTATTTGTTTTTCAGGCTAAATCCATCTGGTATATGGATTCGGGTTGCTCCAAGCATATGACTGGGAGAAGAGAATTGTTGTCCAACGTAGTTGAACAATATTGTGGGATGGTAAAATTCGGGAACAGCCATCCGGCTCATATAAAAGGATACGGGGACTTACTCTTAAATAATCTAGTCATCAAGGATGTTGACTATGTTGAGGGATTATCACATAATCTATTTAGCATAGGACAGCTCTGCGATAAAGGATTAGAAGTAACATTTAGGGCTAAGAACTGCAGTGTTAAGAGTATGGATGGCAAAGAAATCTTATTCGGTTCCCGTAACTCTAACCTTTACACCATAGACGTAGCTAAGCTCATGGTTAAGGATAGCATTTGCCTTTTATCAAAAGCCTCTTCAAAAGACTCTTGGTTGTGGCATAGAAGGTTATCCGACTTAAACTTTGAAAACATCAACAAGCTGACTGCGAAACAACTGGTTAACGGTCTCCCAGAATTACGATATGATTCCCAATATATCACAAAACCATCGATTGGTGGTGATATAAAGTCGGGAGCCACAGCTTTCTTCTCAGGAGAAGAATCAATTCCAATAGCTGTAGAAGAATGGAGTAGTAGGGCATTCTTAGGGTTTTCGAAACCGGAAGAAAAGCCAACTCAGTCAGCATCTACGTCACAAGGATACACAAAGATGCCAATGAGCGCAAAATCAGCTGAAGATCATCTGAATCTTTTGGCTTCATTTGTCGCCGCGTACGACATTTTCGTTCAAGGGAAGATAAACAATCCTGCGCTATGGGATGAAGACTACGATCAGGTGGATCCTGATGAGTTGGAGGAAATGGACCTTCAATGGCAACTGGCCATGGTGACTCAGAGAGTCAAGAGGTTCATGAAAAGAATAGGGAGAAATCTGAACGTAGGCAACAGTAAAGTTGGGTTCGACAAATCCAAGGTTAAGTGCTATAATTGCTAAGGATTAGGACACTTTGTAAGAGAGTGTCAACGACCCAAAGTTGAAAACTATCTGAACCAATCTCAGGGAAGATATCAGTCTGGTAGTTCGGGTAATCAAGCTAACATCGCTGGTCTATTAACTAACGTGATATCGGATAGACAGCTCGATGAAACTTACGATTGGAGTACTCATCCGGAGTCGAACGCTAGAGCCTTCATGGCTGAAGTGACTGAGACTGGGGATGACAGAGCAGAGGAAGTGACAGAGGACAACGAACAGAATGATACAAGTCCTTTGTTGGTGTAGAAGTCAGATGATCAGACCATTCTGGAGTTTGCTGCATAAATGGCGAACGTGGAATCAGATCACAAAAGGGTAATTCTAAACTTTTCTACATTTCATGACTTATGTGTTTTATGTGCTACTTCGAATGATAGGTTGAACTTAGTTTTAGAAACACATAATAACTTAACTGCTCAAATCCAATCACTAAAATCAGATAATGCTATTCTCTTAGATATTAAGGAAGATCTTAGGAATAAGCTAAAAGCAGACGCTCAGGATACTATAGTTCTAAAAGACAAATTAAGTGAACAATGTGTTAGGATAGAACTTCTGTATGAGCATGTTGAGGCTTTAAGCAAAGATCTTACCATTAAGGAGGTCGAACTAGCTGAATCAAAAGTCATGGTTGCTGAGGTAAATAGTAAGTTGGAAAAGTTTAGGAACTCGTCACTAAATCTAGGGAAAATATTAGATGCTCAACGGCAGTCTAAGAAACCCGTAGGATTAGGTTATCAAGAGAGTCATCATCCATTGAACAATAACTATGTGCCCCAACCTCAGGATAAAACTGATGAAACAGTCGAGTCAGAGGAAACAACTAAAACTGAATCTGATAAGGACAAAACAACTAAGGTGTCTACTACTAACTCTAAGATTAGGAAGGTCAAGTTTATGCAGTCTTCTAGTGACCAAAAGCTAGGAGAGACTAAACCTGAAAATAATAATCAACAAGAGGAAGTAGTCACGATAGTTGAAAAGAAAGAAAATGACACTAGTGAGACACCAAAGTCAAAGGGCACCTATAAGAAGTCGATTGATAAGATGTCTTGCTTTAGATGTCATGAGAAGGGACATGTTGCATCTAGCTTTCCATACAAGAAAGTGGAGTCTACACCCTCTAAACCAGAGTCTTGACCTACAATAGGAAAGCCAGAACAACAAAAACCAGTATCTAATGTTGCTAGCACAAGTGGTTCTCAACACACTGAGAAGAATGTGTTTGAAACACCTAGGACCGCTGTTAGACAAGTACCGGTGTCGGTAAGACCAAATGAAGTGGTTAGAATTAATTCTCCGAATAGAGTTCCTAATCAGTCTAGGTCAGGACCACAACAATCTTATAGAAGTACAACACCTAGAAGGACTTACACTCCAGTTAGGTCTCACACCCCGTGATAACTAACTTGTTTTCTTTCATGTGCAGGAGCTAACTACAGGTCTAAACAATAAATGGTTCATCGACAGTGGTTGCTCTCGTAACATGACTGGCGAAAGGAGTCTACTCACAGACTTCAAGGGAGGGAAGATGGGATTCGTATCATTCACCGGGAACAAAGGAGGTCATATCCCTGGAACGGGAGTGGTAACTAATGGGACTATCACACTTGATCAAGTTTACCACGTGGATAAACTTGATCATAATCTCATTAGTGTATCTCAGATCTGTGATAAGAAGAACTCAGTAATATTTACTGATACTGAGGCGTTAGTGCTGGAACCGGGATTTAAAGTACCTGAAGAGTGGATAATGATGAGAGCCCCAAGGAAGAATGACTTGTACATGATGGACATGAACAAATCTGATTCGTCGATGGGAACAATCCGTCTTCTATCCAAAGCTTCAGAGTCTGAATCCATCTTATGGCACAGACGCATAACACACTTGCACTAAGGAAAATGAATTACATCACTAAACATGGTCTGGTGAAAGGTGTCCCATTGAAGAGTTTTCAGTTCGACGACAAGTGTGTAGCGTGCAAGAAAGGCAAACAACACAAGAAGTCACACAAGTCAAAGACTCAGAACTCGATAACTTCCACTTTCGATTTGTTGCATATGGATCTATTCGGACCTATCAACAAAAGGATTATAGGTGGTAGTTGGTATTGTTTAGTTATCCTGATGATTACTCACGTTTTTCATGGGTTTTCTTTCTAGGTACGAAGGACGAAACAGCTGGAAAGTTGATTGGGTTCTTAGACCAAGTCGAAAATTCCTACGGGACGAGGGTAAAACGTATTAGAAGTGATAATGGAACAGAATTTAAAAACACAGTAATTGGTGTATATTACCTATCCAAAGGCATAGTGCATCAAATTAGTGCACCATATGAGCCGCAACAAAAAGGGGTGGCAGAACGAAAAAACAAAACTTTGATTGAGGCAGCGAGGACCATGCTCTCGGATTCAAAGCTTCCTACCATGTTTTGGGGGGAGGTAGTAAATACCGCATGTCATGTTTCAAACCGGGTCCTTACTGTCAAACCACTGAACAAAACCTGTTATGAAGTTCTTAATAAAAGACCACCTAATTTAACATGCTTTGAACTGTTACGGGTACCGTGTACTTTATTGAAAACAAAACATCAACCTAAGTTTGGTGAAAAGGCTGATGAAGGATACTTCCTAGCTTATGTGGCTAACTCACCAAACAAAAGGGTTTTTAACAAAACAAACGGTACGGTAGAAATTCTGTTTAACATCGATGTTACAAGTTATTCACATGAACCCCAAACAGGTCCTGAGTGGTTATTTGATTATGACTCATTGTTTGAATCATTTAACATACCTTTTGGTGGAAATGCAGGTACAGTGGAAAATGACTTCTCGTCATTAAACCTGAATGACGACTATACAAGGATTTCCAAAGTCAAGCATTCCATCAACTTCTGAGCCTACAAAGACAGAAGATAGATCTCCAACAGAGAATGAACCTGAGTTACTTACAAACAAGAATCAGACAAGTACTTCTAACTCCGAGGACAATGACCATGAGGAAGAGAATGTGCCATCTGAAGTCGTACCCCCATTAGGTGAAATAGGATCAAACTTAGGAGATAATCTTAGGGTTGACGAGATTAAGACATCAAGGGTAAACAAGGATCATCTGATTGAGAGTATCATAGGGAATCCGAATACTGGTGTGTGAACTAGGAGTAGTGTGAATAACAACACGGTGCTGTTGTCGATGATCAATGACTTCGAGGTGTATCACACATGTTTCGATTCATGTTTCATCTCGCAAGTAGAGCCGAAGAATGTGCAAATGGCACTGAAAGACAACTCTTGGTTTGAATCCATGCAAGAAGAACTGTCACAATTCAGAAAGCTTGAAGTGTGGGAGTTAGTGCCGCTACCTCGAGGAGAAGTTGCAATAGCAACCAAATGGGTTTTTAAGTAAAAGAGATATGATCGGGGTATTGTTACTCGCAAAAAGGCACGACTTATGGTAAAAGGATTCAACCAAGAAGAGGGAATTGATTACAACGAAGTGTTTGCACCAGTGGCAAGGCTTGAGGCAATTCGTCTGTTTCTGGCCTTCGCAACCTTCAAAGGATTTAAAGTATATCAACTGGATGTAAAGAGTGCATTCCTATACGGCAAAGTGAAGGAACTGGTGTACTTCCTACAACCGCCTGGGTTTACTGATCCAAAATATCCCGACAGAGTATATTGCCTTGATAAGGCTCTGTATGGATTGCATCAGGCACCAAGGGCATGGTATGAGACGCTGTCAACTCATATTTTGGACAACGGGTTTGAAAGAGGGAGAATTGATAGTACATTGTTCGTGAAGAGAATGAGAGAAGACTTTATCTTGGTACAAGTGTACGTTGATGACATCATTTTCTGGTCGTCAAACGGACAGATGTGCAAACTTTGAGAAGGTGATGAAGTCAAAGTTTGAGATGACTTTTATGGGAGAGTTAAACTTCTTTCTGGGTTTGCAAGTTGAACAGAGGAAGGAGGGAATGTTTATATATCAGACGAAGTATGTCTACGATATTCAGGAGCGCTTCGGAATGAAAGGAACAAAGTTAACTGCTCACTTTGGTACTCCGATGCAAGTGAATCACAATTTCGGACCAGGTACAGAAAGTGATACTGATGTGGATCTGACACTATATCGGGCCATGATCGGGTCATTCATGTATTTAACTGCTTCTAGACCTGACATTATGTTTGCTGTGTGTATTTGTGCTAGGTTCCAAGCTAATCCGAAAGACGTTTATATACTTGATGATCATTATTTTGGATGTAGACGTTTATATACTTGAAATATTTTTTGATCGATATTTAATGAAATGATATTATTTTTGTTAAATTGAATTGTAAGTACAAAAACTATCACGAAGCAATTAAATAAATATTTCTATTTGCATTAAATTTAAAAAATAATGAATATGTTTTTTTGTCTAGAAAAAATTGCATTTATGTAATTTAAAACAATAATAAAGTGTTGCAATAGATTGATAATGGTGTTGCATTTACATAATGACAACATTTGATAAGTGTTGCATTTGATAAGTAAAGTGTTGCTAGAAGTTGGTAACAATAAATTAAAAGTGTTGCTTTAGAGTATAAAAAGTGTTGCATTTAAAAAATGTTGCATTTATAAAATAATGGCAACACATTAAAAAGTGGTGCTTTAGAATATAAAAAGTGTTGCATTTATAAAATAATGGCAACACTTTTGAAAAGTGTTGCATTATCTAGTGAAAGTGTCGCTTTAGACCTAAGGCGACGTTGGCTAAGGTGGCACTACATAAAGTGTCGCATTAGGCTTATAGCAACACTTTTAAGGCCTAACACAAAACTTTTGCCATGTTGCTTTAGGTTCATTTTGTTGTAGTGACTTAAGTTCGAAATCCAGAAAAATTTGAAGTTACCTTCGAATTTGTCAGGAAGTTCGAACTTATGCTAAGTTCGAAGGAAGTTGATATAAATTGGTCAACAGTATTTCATAGGAGACACCTACCCTCGAATTTGTATTCTCGAACTTGTCCTCCGGCGATCTCGAACTTACCTTCGAATTTACCGAACATTCGAATTTCTTCAAATACCTCGAAGTTTCCACTATTTCTTGAACATACACCTACACTTGAGTATAGAGAACATCAATATACTAAGCAAGTGTTAGTTTAGGACATTATTGTTGCAAAAATCGACCATATTTGATGTTTGTATTATTTGAAACGAGGTGATTAATAATCACAAGTTTTAAAAGATAAAACTTCAAATAAATGGTACATTACTTAAATTAGAACCTAATAGGACTAAGTTACAAGGTTGATTAAGTCAAATGGGGTCAAAATCATGGTTTTTAAGTTGAAAGTGACCGACTTCGAATTTGTTCTTCAGGTTCGAACTTGTTAGAAAGTTCGAACTTGTTGAAATATCTATGAGTTCGAAGTCAGTCAAATTCGAATAGACGCCTCGAATTTATTTAAGTTCGAATGCTTTTAAATAATCTCGAATTTGTCTAGGTTTCAATGTGTTGGACTTCGAACTTATGCAAGTTCGAAGTTACGCAAATTCGAATATAACAAATTCCATTTTATTTTAATTTTATTTTTTAATTTTGTTTGATGATTTTGTTTGCAGATATGGGCGATCGTGCTTTTTTATAATAAGCATAATATAAGAGGACCATCCTTGTCGTCAGATGATTGAATTCCTGACGCAGTCCCAAGTTTCTTACGCGGTCACACATAATCTTCAAATAATTTTGACATATGTGAGACAATTTTGGGAGCATCTTCAAGTCGACTGCTCTGTTACCCCTACGGTACTTCGTACTAGAGTAGGTGGTTAACCTATTGCATTTTCTGCAAACATGTTGAGGCAGATTCTACAATTGGGTACTGAGGACCAGGAAGCAGGCCCAATAGATTTTCCTTTACCTATAAGGCAAGCGGCCTTTTTGAGAATGGGATACGCGCAAGATATAACGAAAGCTTCTTACATCAAAAGCGGACTGATTGTCCAATGGCGGTATCTTGTTCATGTGATAATGGTCTGCTTCGCGCCTAAGAAAGTAGGTTTTGACACGTTGGTGTCTAAATTGCAGTCTGCATTGATTGCATTTGTGTATAACAAGAAGTTCAGTTTCTCAAAGATGTTTTTTGGAGAGTTTGTGCACCAGATCACAGCTCCAGCAAGGGAACGTTTCTTGATGTATCCCAGATTTGTAATGATGATTATCCGCCATTTTTAGCCAAATTTGCCGCCACTACCAGATCAAAGTGGCATTGCTTTGATAGACAAGCGCATCTTCGCTGACTGCCAGACACATAATGCTAGAAAGGCTGAGCAGGTCAGGCCGCAAGTAGCACCGTTGTTTGAGGCAGTTATAGATCCGCATTTTGTTGCCCCGGAAGTTGAAGACTGGATAGGTGAAGCCCCATCCCAATAACAGCAGCAGCAACAACAACAGCAGCAACATCGAAGAGCACCGGCTAGAAGAGCTCCGGTTGCTAGACCTACTTCCCGCCCACAACCAGCTGCTAGGCCATCGACTGAATCTGCTGGACCATATAGTTCGGCTCCACAATTTGACCAGAGGGAGCAAACTCTGGAGGAAATTTGGGATCAGGGAACAGCTGCGGAGCAAGATATTGCTGAACTACTGGTTCAGGACGTTTTAGAGCCTCCAGCTGATCTACATGATATTTTCAAGGAAATAGATGAATATCAGCCCTCTGATGCCGAGTTTCTAGACACAGAGGTTCATGCCGAAGAAGAGACTGCTAGGGATCAGACTGAGGCTGAAGGTCACGTCGAGACCGCCACCGAGTCTATATCTGAATCTAGTTCTGACGCTGAAGATCCGGATGTCACAATTGGCAGATATAGATCTAGGTTAGTTGTGAGCAGAAGGAGAACGACAAGTCCAACAATTAGTGATGAAGAGGTCGAAGAGTTTGAGTTTGAAGTAGAAGAAGAAGCTTCTCTCGTTCCTAGACATAGGGTGAAATGGCATAGATTCATGCAGGGAGCTCCATCCACTTCTGCTGCTCCAACTGTGTTACCGGCTGCTCCATCATCATCAACCACAGCTCCATCAACATCCGCTTCTACTCCATCTACCTCGACTCCATTCAAAGAGAACCAGCGGTTTACAGAATTGAAGGAAAAATTGGACTTCCAAACCGTCCAAATTTACCAACTTTCAACAGACGTAAAAGAGCTGCAACAGCACAATGCACGCTTAGATCAAGAGAATGCCACGTTACGTACAACTGTGGCAGATCAACAAGCTGAGCTGAGGACTCAACAATTACAAATTCAGACAATGCAGAATCTCATTGAGCAGGTTATGAAAGATCTCCGAGCTCAGGGGATAAGTAGCTGCAAAGATGATCAGTTGAGGAATGTTAGGAGAGACGATGAGGAAGGCGATGATCCAGATGTACAGAAAGAAGGTGAGTTAGCAGATCTTTCCCAAAAGACTGCTCAGCAAGAAATCATTCAAGGGGAGCCTAGTTTGTCAGGTATGGGAGGATATGAAGCTTTAGAAAAAGTCAAGGCTCCTGAAGCTTCAAAGGATGTTGAGCAAGAAATGATAGAGGCATTGATAGATCTTGATGATGAAGATGAATTCGGATTTGATCAAGAAGATCTTGAAGAAAGGGAGTTCATCCCAGAAGAAGTTGTAGACTGGATATCAGACGATGAGGTATTAGAAGATGAGGATGATAATGTTGATGAGGTGTTGATCCCAAAGCAGTCTGTTACTGAACAATATGTAAATAATGATCAGAACGTGATAGACTTAGATGTGCTTAACTTAGCATCTAATGAAGAATCAGAAATTGATACAGCTGAAAGGGAACAAACTAAAGAAGAGAAGATGAGATTGTGGTTTAGAAAAGAATAGCAGAAGATTGACTTGGAAGTGAAGAAAAAGATGAGGCTGCCAAGTCCAGGAAAACTTTCAGGCGGAATTCTGAGCTGGTTCTTTGATAGGGAACTGCAGCTTTTCATTCTTAAATGAAGGGACGGACTTCAGTACTTGAGAAGAAGGCTCAAAGACTTCAACTCATTGCCTAAGTGTGAGGTATAGGAGTTGGCCTGGAAGGAGCTTATAAACCTTGGAGACGACCCCTATGCTGAAGTGATTGCTAAGATTATCAAAAGGGAGGGTAGATCTGGAAAGTTTGAAAGGCTAAAGCCAAGATGAGGCAAGAGAGTAGAAGACGAGACAAGAACAGATCCGCCGCATACTGGGAAACCATGGGCTCAGATGGTTTATAAACTAGTAAGATGCTTAAAGAAAGTTCCGTTAAGGTCTATGCCACAGGATGTACTTATAAACATGAAGTGGTGGTTCGTAGACAACGAAACAGCTGAAGCCGTTATGGAGGATCAAGAAGAGAAGACAATTTTGAAAGTATACGATCTGCTGCACCTAATCAACTTATCCAAGGATGACCTGCAAGAGGTATACAATTTTGAAAGTATACGATCAAGAAGAGAAGACAATTTTCTTTAATGAAGGCTGGAGATCTGAAGGCAAGAAGTTCCAAAAAGTTGTAAAGGTTTGTATATAGCAGGGATTTTATGCAGGTAGTATTTTGAATAGACCTAGTACTTAGACAAAATGTATATCTAGTAAGAAGCTATCGTCAAGAGGGAGTCTGTTAGTGTATCCTGTGTGACGATAGCAGTCTAAGTATAGAT
Source organism: Centrapalus pauciflorus (assembly GCA_020465985.1). Taxonomy (NCBI): domain Eukaryota; kingdom Viridiplantae; phylum Streptophyta; class Magnoliopsida; order Asterales; family Asteraceae; genus Centrapalus; species Centrapalus pauciflorus. The sequence continues at coordinate 42,276 of JAANYP010000721.1, read as the reverse complement.
GATACTTTGTAATAGTCCAAGTGTTCGTAATTGCACATTAACTCATATATTTGATGTTATATATGTTTTACTTAAGTTCAAAGTTAAGTTCAAACATAAGTTCAAAGATAAGTACAAACATAAGTTCAAACATAAGTTCTAGAACAAGTTCAAAGACAAGTTCAAGAATAAGTTCAAAGCCATGATTCGAACTTATGGTATGGACTGGCGTGTTAATCTCGTTAACGGCATGGCAATCATCATAAAGTCCTGAATGAAGCATCTGTAATACCCGGCAAGACCCAGAAATCTACGAATCGCTGGCACTGACTTCGGTGGCTCCAAACTCATCACGGCTTCAGTCTTGGCTGGATCCACTTTTATGCCCTCGACACTAACCACATGACCAAAAACTGCACTTTACGCAACCAAAATTCACATTTAGAGAATTTCGCATACAGTTTCTCCTTTCGTAGCACGGCAAAACCTCTCGCAAGTGCTGCTTGTGGTCCATCTAGCTCCTCGAATGAATCAAAATGTCTTCAATGAACACTATCACAAATCTATCCAACATGGATCTACACACCCTGTTTATAAAATCTATAAAAGCTACGGGTGCGTTAGTCAAACCGCATGGCATCACAAGGAACTTGTAGTGCCCATAACGAGTCCGGAACGCTGTCTTCGGCACATCCTCGTCCCTTACCCTCAACTGTTGATATCCAGACTGCAAGTCTATCTTGGAAAAGTAACTCGATCCTGAAGCTGATCAAATAAATCATCGATACGTGGAAGTGTATAACGATTCTTCACTGTCACTTTATTCAGCTCCCTATGGTCTATACACATCCACATACTGCCGTCCTTCTTTTTTCACAAATAGCACTAGAGCTCGCCACAGTGACGAGCTCGAACGGATGAATCCACGATCTAATAACTCCTGTAATTTAGACACCTGCTGTCTCATCTCTGTAGGTGCCAACCTATAAGGCGTCTTAGCTATAGGCACCACCCCAGGAACAAGATCAATACGAAACTCCACTTCGCGATCTGGCGGTAATCCAGGGAACTCGTCTGGGAACACCTCGGGGAACTCATGGATCACAGGTATATCCTCGATGGTCTTCTTTTCCTTCTGCGCTTCAACAACATAAGCCGGGAAGGTCTCACATCCCTTAGACACATACCTCTAAGCTCTGGCCATAGACACTATCCCAATCTCGCGCTTACGTCGTTCCCAATATACTATAACACTCTCACTGTCAGTAGTGGGTATGCGAATCATCTTTTTAGCACAAAGAATATCAGCCCGTCTGGCAGTCATCCAATCCATAGCCACAATCACTTCGAAACTACTGATCTCAATCAGTAGCAAATCAATCAAAAAATGATAAGAATCCATCTCTAACACACAATCCCAATACACACTGCTCACTAACATGGTGCTCCCATCGGCTCTCTCAATAATCAAAGGAACAGATAGAGGAGAAAAAGACACATTCAAATATGCATAGAAGATTACGAACACATACGAGCGATCTGCTCTAGAATAAAGTAAAACAAGTGCTCGAAGCCCGTTTCGAATATACGTACCCGAAACGACGTCTGTAGCTTCCCGTGCCTCCTCAGCGGTTTCCTGAAACACTCGTCCCTGACCCATAGGAACCGTATCACGATGACTAGATGACGATGGCTTTGCCCTGGCCCCACTAGAACTGGCCCCCTAAACTGCTAGTCCTGCCTCTTGACAGTCTCTAATCATATGCCCTGGCTTCCCACAACGGAAGCATAACGGCTCTGGAACAGTTAACGTAGCGGCAGCATGTCCCCGCTGACCGCATCTGTAACATCTCGGTAAGCCTTAAGAACACGGCCCAGAATGACGCCGATGACATTTCGGGCACTCCCGATTCCCAGACGAACTATCACGTCGGCTGGCGGAAGCTCGGGACCCCTGTCCTACACTACTTTGGCTCTGTACACTATACCGGGAGCTCAGCATCTGACTCTGGCCACCCGATCCTTGGCTCTGTGCCTGTCCCGTGGATCTCAGATCTCTACCTCAGTCTCTATCTCTATCACGCCTCTGCCCTGAACCCTGCCCCAAACCTTGACTCGAAAACCGCCACTGATCTGGTCGCTGGTCTCTGGGGGCGTCCCTAGAAGACCTCCAAACATTCGAAGACTACTCAGCAATCCCTGTACGTTGTCGCTGAGACGGTAGTTGCTCCCTCTGCTTCTCAATCTCCTGCTCACGCATGCGAGCCATCTCTAATGCTCTAGAAAATGTAGGTTTCTCATGCAACCCAACAATAAACGCATTGGCCTTTTGCCGCTTGGTATCAATATGCTGAGTAGCAATCTGAGAATACTCGTTGAATCGGTCAACGTACTGCTTTACAGTCAACTTCCTGCCGTAAATGGAGGATTCGGTGCTCCATCTCTCGGGATATACTGTAGCTCGAATACGGCCCAAAACTGATCCCATGTCATCACAAAAGCTGCAGACATCGTCATGGATGACTCAATAGACTTCCACAACTGGGAAGCCCCTCCCCTCATCAAGTATGTAGCATAACCAACCATGTCCTTCGGAAATCTCTCTTTCCCAAGCCATAGCAACCCCCGGCTCACCATCCCTCTGAACTCAGGTGGGGCTCCTGTCATATAGTCCTTAAAGGACCCACCCCACGTAGAAGAAGAAGAGGCCCCAGCCCCTGTCACTGGAGTCGCTTGCCCCATACCCTGACCTAAACCTTGCTGTCTATAAAACTGCGTCAGAATCTCCAGAAGATCTAACTTGTGGAGAAACTCATCGCCTGCTGGTTTACCCGCGCATGATCCTTCACCATGCTCTGCCATATCAATCTGCACAATGCAAAGCAATTAAGAATAACAAACAAATCACCCAGCGTTATACAATAAGCTAGGTCTAAATAATTTCACTAATATCCATCTCAGGAAAATCCTATGGATCCAAACACGGTTTAAGTAAAGCATCTACTAACAATACTCAGGCTTCAAACCACAAGCTCTGATACCATCAATGTAACACCCTCTCAATTCACATAAATGTCACGTTAACACAATATCATAAGTGGCAATAACACATGGAATCCATTATTACACGTGTTAAAGCATAATACAAATCACTGATAATTTAAAACTTTTACATAAAAGGTAAACAGAGTAATCGCAATTCAGTACAGATAAAAACCCTATTTAAGAGAATACAATATCCCTCACTATCAAATACACATACTGATTACATACACGGAATACTGATTACAAAGTCCCAAAAGAAGCTATCACATGCAGTGCTAATATGATCACTGTACAGAAACAAGTATAGGAGTCTCCAAATAATCCCACGTCTTATTTTGGCGGCTGCTGCTGCTGATCCTCTTTCCTATTCCCAAATCATAGTAGACTCAAAGACGTAAGCTGGAAAACGCGTGAGTACGTGAGGTTATCCTTAGTAGAATAACACATACACAAACACATAGCACACCATACTCATGGTAATCACTATCCCTGTCCCTGACAATCACAACATATCTTAGGTATGGTCATAAGGAAGCATGAGATTCGAAGCCCTGTGCACAATCTTTGTGGGGACACCTCCCCAGCTAACGAACCGCACGTAGCAGTGGTTAGCAAAATCCTGTAGCTCAGGAGTGACCCGGCTACAGGCCCTGTCGTATATGTACTCTCTAAAGACTGTTACGGACAGTCAGCCCGCATGATCACTCATTGCGAGTCACCGTCCGTATGGGACTCATCACGGACTCCCTGGTTTGGATCTCATCTCACGCACCTTATAGCACATATTACAAGAATAAAAGCATACCTGAGGTTCACGTCCCTGTCTCATACACAATAGCTACACAGCTTACTCATAAAATGATCCCAGGTTGGAAAACGACTCGAGTACTCACCTGATTGCCCTGACTGGTTCACTGAATCCTGAAATCCCTAATCCGAATCGGCTCGCTGTCTATTCATCCCTGCAAACACGTGGATCCCAGGCTGTTAATTCAATCCAACAGATGCATATACAGACACACACACTGAAATTATAACTGAATCGAACCCCAAAGGTAACCCCAAATGAACCCTGAAGCCCCAATCAACCAAAACCCAAATAACGAGATCGCGGCCCGCACTCAGGGGACATCGCGGCCGCGCTTGGGATCGCGGTCGCACTTAGGCTATCACGGCTGCGTTCGCTCTCGGTCGTGCTCTCAATCGCTGTCAAGACCCCTACCGGATGCGACACACCCATTGCGGCCGCGCTCAGAGGGTCGCGACCGCGACCACGGACGACAGATTCTGCTATGATCGTGAAAATGGCTGCCCAGGGGTAAATTTCCACCCCAACACTCGATTCCAGCAGAATCGACACACAAAATCAACACATATTCATACTCTACAAGCTCAGTAGCCATTTCCATGATTTAACAACATATAACTCGAATTTCAGACACCAAGTTGAATAATTCCTTACCTTATAGCTCAAGATCACAAGGGAGAAAAGATGAAGATAAATTTTAGCAACAAACTTAAAATTCTCAAGGCTTCTTTTGTGGTTCCAGCATACACCACGCTCACACATACACATTTTCAGAATTCTAATTAAGGAAATAAGGAAGGAAACTCAAATAAAGCCCTATATATACCGTTTCTAACAAGATTGTTTATCCTGTTATCCAATGCGATAGTGGGACCGTCATAGACAGTAAACAAAGTGTCCCACATTTCTTTGGCTTTTTTCATTTTCTCAACCTGTTTGAACACATCATCAGGTAAAAAATTGACAAGGTTGTTCCTTGATTTTGCATCAAGGGCTAACAGTGTTCTATGTTCATCGATCCACTAAGCTTTAGCTTTCTTAATGGTCCTGACTTTAGGAACAGCACCTTTAGCAGCAGGAGTAATAGTAGTGACAGATGTAGGCACATATGGACCTTCCATCACAATCTCTGGTAGTTGTACATCCAGATTCTCTAAGTAGAGCATCATTCTGCACTTCCAACCAAAGAAGTTCTGATGAGTGAACTTTGGGGATTTTGCCATAGATCCATTATCATAGTAAGAAGAAGAGTTTGAAGCACTATTGTCCATGGTGGGAAATGGAAAGATAAGAACGAGATCTAGAGTTAACACCCACTCTAAACTGCTCTAATACCAGTTGTAGGTCCCAAAAGGTTTCCCAAGTATGTTGCACTAAGCTTTAGAGGGGGGTGAATACAACTAATTAAAATTTCAACACAGTTTCTCAAAGTTTATGTGTGTATATTAACAAGTGTTAATTAGAAAAAGGTTTGAACTGCTGAATGGTTCAAATAAAGATGACAGAAACAACAGATGAACAACTAATCTAAGAGTCACTCAGACTAGTTACAACGAATTCACTCACTAAGATGCACTCACTGTTTTACAAGACACAGATGGACAATTTAGAAGTAGAACAACTTAGACACACTTTCACTATTCTATTCTTTGTTGAAGGCAAAACTTGCATGCATGAAAACACAATTCTTTTTGCATGTTCTGAGCTTGTGGATGTCTTTCTCTCTTGGTTTTCTCTCATTCCTTAGAAGCTTCTTTTTATACTCACTCAGTGAATCTCATTGAAACTTCCTCATTGGTTGCAGAGATAGTGGAGTGCCTTTACAAAAAGACAAGGATACTTTTCTGCACGTCTGACAAAATAGAATTTGTCCCTTTGTAGCGGAATCTTTGTCTTTTCCTCTTTGTCTCTATTCCATACTGCTTTACCTTAAAGAGGAATGTCAACTTTAAACCTTTCCTCTTCATGTATAGCCATTTTGATATAAGAAATGGTCTGTCACCCATTTCAGATATCCTCTTTGTCTTCATGTATAAGAACAGCTTGGGCAGAGAAACTAGCTTCTGATCGTCCACTTTGTCTTTGACTTGTAAGCTGATCTTCACGTCCAAGACTTTACATGATGACATGGAAACAAATTCCATAAAGTGTAAAACTTGTTCTCAAAGAACAGATCACTTGACTTTGGTCAAAGCTGTTCAACAGATATTAACAGCTTAGACTTTTTATGCCAAACTTGTCCATCAGTTTATAACAGCTTAGGCAATCTACCAGGTTACAATGAATGTTACAGTGTGAGCAGCTTTGGGCTTATATTGCAAATCACTTATCAGGTTTGAATAAGGCATTAAAAAGCCATAAGTTCTACCCTTAATAGTATCAAACAGGTTTGATTGAAAATCTGCCCCATGATATAAAACATTTTGATTGAGGCCTTTTTGTGCCTAACGGATAGTTATATAAGCTTTAAATAATAAAGATACTTATTAAGATATATATTATGTTATTATATTAGAGTTTGATTATAACTAAAACTCTTAATTAATAACATATATACATACGGCGATGATTTTATTGGGTGTGAAACTCACAAACATACATATATCACGAACACACAATTATATGTGTGTTGTGGTTTGGTGTTTGGCCAAGTCAAAGAAACAAAAACATTCGTTTTTGTTTACCCGTTCTTCGTGTGTTTGATTGTGTACCTGGCGTCACTCGACCGTGTCATCACCGGTGGATACCGAAAGCATCTCATTCGTGTGTTTTTGTCATGAAATACAAAGGTATGAATATTAAATGCTTTCATGTTACTTTTCTTATGTTTTACCTAATGATCCGTGTACGGAATTCGTAAATTTATAAAAAACTTCCGTTGTGCGTTTAATTCGATTAATGTTTATGTTTTATGAAAAACTAATACGAATTCCCAACAATATGCATATACATATCTATATACATATGCATCTGCATATGCATATGTATGTATATGTATATGTACACACAAACATACACACATATGTACACACACACATACACACATTTGTTGATATATACATATGCATCTGCATATGCCTTTGGTTTTGATGTATCGGCCTTTGGTTTGGATGTAAATGATTGTATTTGTATGTAAACTAAATGATTGTATCGGTGATACATTTGTTGATATATCGGTGTATCAATGATACTTAAATTGTGTGAGTGATTCTTGAAAGTTTATTTGCAATAATATATTTGGATGTATAATATCAAAACTGAAATATGTATCGATGTATCAGTGTTATTTGAAATAGATTTATGTCATGTTAAATGTTGTATCGGTGTGTCGTTGTATCAGTAACGTGTTTTCATGGATCAGTTTATCATAGAAAATGACAATTTTAGAAACTTTCAATTAGAATCTTGAAAAATGGGTGATATCTAATGAATTAATTGAAATAATCTATTGTAGTAAGGGTGTATGATACAAGATTAGATGAGTGATCAAGATCACTTCTCATCCTTTCTCCCTTTAAGATCCTTCTCACTCTAACTATATACTATACATACATATATATGTATGTGTATATACATACATACATACATATATATATATATATATATATATATATATATATATATATATATATATATATATATATATATATATACTTTCCTTAATAATGCATTTAGATGATAGTCTTTTTATGCACTATGTACAAGTTCTTAAAGCAGAATGCTGAATTGTAAGAGGTACAATCATATAAAGCTTCATGTACAAATTTTAATGCATGGAATTCAAAATTTCAAATTCAACTTTCAAAATGTATTATTGAGAGCTACACCGGTTCAAATTTATTGGGAACAACAACGCGACACTCTCATGTCCAAAACCTCCACCGTCCTCATTCTTATTCTGTCACTCCATCTATCTCTATCTCTATCTCTCCACACACGCTCATCTTGGCTAGGCTCCCACATCTTCATCCTGGCAACGACAAGGGCTCCGACTCCGGCTCTGGCTTTGGATACTCCTCCGCCTCCATCTTCGGCTTTGCTGTTGCCTTGCTATAGACCTACACAGCTGTTTGGTTGGTTTCTCTGACTCCAGCCCTAGAACTTGCGAATTATTCTTAGGTAAGAGTTTTCTCTGTGTAATATCCTTGTTTCCCAAAGTACAGTGTAATATAATAAGGAAGTCATAAGTTATCCATTCTCTTAGTGTAATGCCCTTCTCACTTTCAACCAAAGAGTTGGACTCTGAGTTCACAAGATAAATGAATTTTGCCTTATTAAGTTTGAGAAACCCAAGTTCGAAGTGCCTTAAGTTCGAAGGCCACTTAAATTCGAGTCTCACCTTAAGTTCGAGACACACTAAATTCGTGAAACTTGAACAAGTTCGTGGGCAACATATGTTTTTTCTAACACATAATTAACAAGATATTTAGCTAGAAGTTATAGTTTGTAGTTTTTGGATTTTTATGCTAGCATTATTAATTTAGTATATATTCTGTAATGTTAAATTACAGACACTACACAGCACGTCAGATATTAAATTAAAGGGTTTAGCTCGGTTATGAGTCAAAGTCAAATGCCAGAGAGTTTAAAGCTTATTTAAAGTATTAGCCTTCAAAAATTATTCAAAGCCAGAGTTAAAGTCTAGATAAGCCCGAGCAAGCATTTCAGAGTATTACAAATCATAAGACAGTACAGTGAGTAACAATTATTCTTGTTTAAATGTATTTTATGTAATTGAGACATAATTTGCTTCAATATGTCTTCTTTGGACTTCAATAGACTTTTGTGAGTGAAGGCGAAGACTGTGGTACAGGCGGTGCCCAGCTTAGCCAGATCTTACATCTGATCTATTAATGTGCATAATTTATTGCTATCTGTTTATTATTCTGCATATTATACAGCAAGCTTTGTTTGAGCGTTTCTTTGTGCATTTCATAAGCATTTTATATTTCAGCAAGCAATTCTGATGCACACCACTATCCCCAAGCATTATGCGGGAAGCTAGACCTGCATCACAGATTGATCATCCATCAGCGGTAACCCTAGTGGTGGCATCTCCTTTTCAGCGTGCAATGTCTCAATAATGCAAGCATTCATTCTGGGTATTAGCAATTACAAGCAAGCAAGCTTTATAGCCTTTATATGCACTTTCATTATGCCACATATCTTACATGCATCATGAATTTCTGTTAACTCGCTAAGAAATTAGCTTACAGTTGCTACTCAAAATTTTCAGGCAAAGGTAAATAGCAAGCTGGACCATTTGCTTAGGTCTATATTCTGATCAACCCAGAGGATCTTAGCTCACTATTCTGCTTGTGGTATAGTTTTGAGCTGTTTTGGGATCTGGGTAGCCGCTTTATTTATATGTGATGAATTAGCAACTTAGCAATGAACCTTGTAGTACGTGTAGTGTATGAGCTGTTTTGGGATTGTTGTTATTTATTCCTGGGATTAAGCAAGCGTGATTAAAGCAAGGATGTGACAAGCTATGCTCCTTTTATTGGTCTCACTGGACGTCCAGATTATCATTATTATTATTAGTGCCTTACTTTGGGTTTGTGCGTATAAATTCCTACACCACATGAGCTCGCGGGTAGGTGGTCGGACATGGAAGCTAGTTGGAGTTGCGCCACTGGACATGGATTCACAGTTGTTGGCAACGACGGGTTAGCGGGTCATGCACCGCAAGCTATGCAAATTAATGGGCTATGCCCACACCATTATATTAAAAGATATTGCACTTGACATTTTATAATCATTTTAACATTTATACATGTTGTATGTTTTGCACTCCAGATCGATCTAGTAACTCACTTAGCAAATTTTAATTGCTAACCCGTTACATTAAATGTAATATAGGAGGAGTTAGTAAAGGCAAGGAGTTTGTCGGGTTTTATCCCAAGACTTAGTTGGGCAGCCTTGAAGTACCTTTTGGTAACGTTGAGGTTTATGGTATGAATTTTTTGGTAGATTACCTATCAGACTAGTAGATGTGCACTTGGATGCAGTTAATGTCTATTGGTTGATAGCAATGTTGGGTATTGCTTAAAATTATATATTTTATAAATTCTTCTTATGATTCAAAGTGACTCCGTGCGAACGGGTAATGCCCGATTTTCTTTAAAAACCATGTTAATATGATTAATTTAATATAATCCGATTAATTATTGTATTATGTTGAAATGGATGTTTCATTATAATTGATGATTTACCACTTATTACTTATTGAAAAAGAACACACTTATTAGCCAAAATCACTTACCGAATAAGTGAAATGGCTAAATAAGTACTTATTATAGGAAAAAGCACACCCCCTTGGTATGTTACCCAAATTGAAAAAAAATGACAATAGATTACATTTTGACGTAATTAACACATACATACATACATACAGATATATACATACACACACACACACGCATATATATATATATATATATATATATATATATATATATTGTTAGACACAAAAAGGCCTCAGTCAAACCTATTCTGCATCTGAGGGGGAGATTATTAATCAAACCTGCTGATGCTTTTGAAGGTTGAATTTAAGGCCTGTTATATGCCTTATTGAAACCTGAAAATGATTTGCAATATCAGCCTAAAGCTGTTCTATGTGTTGCATGTGTTGCAACAAAGGCAGTTTTGCTCAAGCTGTTCAGTCTGCTGAACAGGCTGGAGATAAACTGTCTACGCTGCTCTACACTGGTGAGCAGCTTGGGAAGTTTACAAGTGTTCTGTTCTTTGTGAACAGGCTAAACACTTTATGGAATGTGTTTCCAAGTCCTCATGTATTGTTTTTAACTGCAAGATCAGTTTACAAAGTCGAAGACAAAGTGGAAATCACAACTGCTCAGCCTGCCCAAGCTGTTCTGCTACATGAAGACAAAAGGTTATTTAAAAAAGGGTGACAGATCTTTTTCTTATATCAAAATAGGCCTTTACAAGGATGAAAAACACAAAGTTGACATTCCTTATTTGGTTAAAGGCAATGCAACAGTAGACAAAGTGAAAAGACAAAAGTTCTACCCATATGAAGACAAGTTTGCTTTTCAGAAAAGTGCAGAAAAGGTTATGTTGTCTTTTCAACAAGACTTCTCCTTTTTCATTCCGTCCAATGAAGAAGCTTCACTTGGATCCTCTGAGTGAGTATAAAAAGAAACTTCCAAGGATTGAAAGATTAAGCCAAAAAGCTAAGTGCCGAAACCAAGAGTGAACGTGCATTCAAAGTGTGTCTTTCATGCATGCAAGTCTGGTTGAATAAAACAGTGCTCAGTGTCTAAGCTGTTCTTTTTCAAGCTGTTCCTCAGAGTCTTGTAAACACAGTGAGTGAATCTTAGTGAGTGTATTCATTGTAATTAGTTTAAGTCAGTCTTAGACTAGTTAAACATACTGTTGTATCTGTCATCTCAGCTTGAACCTTTCCGCATTCAAGCTTGTTTGTAATTAACATTTGTTAATAATACATACAAACATTGAGAAAATTGTGTGTAGTTTTTAAAGTGCTGTATTCACCCCCCCCCCCCCCCCCCCCCCCCCCTCTACAGCTTAAAGCTATATACTTTGGGAACCTTTGGGACCTACATATATATATATATATATATATATATATATATATATATATATATATATATATATATATATATATGTATATATCTATATGTATATACATATATATATATGTATATGTATATGTATGTATATATATACACTAGTAGTGTACCCGCGCAAAGCTGCGACGACAAATAATAGTATCCATATGGTATCATGTTCTTTCATGAGTACACCAACATACATGTCACCCATAAAATTCAAGCTAATGTGATACAGTGATGTAAAACCTTTCAAGAAATGTAACATATATATCAAAATGGCCCTGAAATGAACATCAGAGACCGAATAATACATCAAAGTGAAATAACAACATCCATGTCACCCATAAAATTCAAGCTAAGTAGAATTAATGGGGGAAGGTGATCTTGAATAAAGTGGGGGCTAAGCACCCACCAGGGCTGTAACTACATCCATAAATAGTTGACCACGAACAATTGAATAAAATGGGGACTGAGCAAATATGGGGGAATGTGATCTTGCATGAGAAGAAAGACATGAAAAGTAATAATTCATAATAGTAGAAAACAATGCTAAATGCCTAAATCTTGAATAGAATTTAACTCCTATGGTTGCAGACATTGTTGGCGTCATGATGATCAAGCCAATCCATACCCATGATGACGTCTAATTCTTGAAAGTCCATCGGAAAAAGGTCAAGTTGGAAAGTACAGTTATTAAGCTAGAATAATACGGTCGCGGTAAATTTTATCGGTAGACATGCGTACGTTACTGGCCGTTTCGATATCAAATATAACAAGTAAAATACTAGGTGATATCCCAAGCTTAGTTGCAAATGAACTTGATATGAAAGAGCGGTTGGCTCCTGAATCGAATATAAATCTAGCAGGTACGGAGTTAACAAGAAACATACCAGATACCACATCTGGTATTTCCTTCGCTTGCTCGGCCGTTATTTCAAATGCTCGATTCTGACTTCGTGCTGACTCGTTAAGGCGGCTAGAACCTCCACGTCATGTGCTATGTCGGGCCGGTTGGTTTTGTCTTTGATGCTGTTGTTGTTGTTGAGTTCGGTGTTGTTGCTGTTGTAGTCGTGGATGATGCTTCGCACTCAGATAAATTAAGCTGAACGAATGTGTGCATGCCCGCTCACTATGTCCAGGGCGTAAACAGTTGTGGCAAACTGTAACTTTGTTAGGACATTCTTCACTGCTATGCCCTATGTCGTTGCACACGTAGCATCTCACATCATTGGGGTTACAACGCCCAATGTGCGACTTTTGGCAGCGGCGACACTGACTCGGCTCAAAATGTACCGCATAAGAATGAGCTCTCTGGGCCGGAGGTGAGCTAAACCGTCGGAACTGAGACTGTTGTGGTGAATATCTAGATGAAGATCCAGAATAACTTCCAGTACGTGCCTTCTTAGGCGGTGACGGACAGGTCGGGTTGATAGATGAAGCAGGAACTCCTCCAGCCCAAATAAAGTCCTGCTGTAGAATTCGAGCAGCTTAACGACATCAGCATAGTTAGTGTATCTTTGGTGCTTCAAGAACTTCTGATACTCGGGATGCAGACCCATAAGAAAACGGTCGATCTTTCGCTCCTCTGTAGCAACTTGGTAGTCAGACAGTAGGCTAAGTCGGGTAAATTCAATCTCATACTTAGTCACGATTTAGTTCCCTGAGTAAGAGACATCAGCTACTCAGATACATGCATACTTACTTGTCTTGGGAGGTTGTACATATGTATATAAATTAAATTTACATGTTTTTATAATAAAGGGAACAATTGTGGAAGCACATAGTACCAGTGGCTAAAGTTGGTCGCTAAGATTTTAAATTTTTGTCATAAATATACATAGACGTACTATTCATTTAGCGTTTTAATAAATTCTAGTTATTACCTTAATTATGAAGGTATTATAGCAAGGTACGAGTTAAACAAACTCAAATACATATATGAGTCCAGTTTACCCATTTACAATTTTGTAAATTAACGTTAATATATATTCTCTTTAAATAATTATAAAATCAATTCTTACGTATCGGTTAACATAATTAATTCATCAACTTATCGGTGAAATGTATAATTATGGTTTAATTATTATATTAATTTTGTGGATGCTACAACTCCTCCCCCCTTGAAAAGGATTCCGCCCAAGGAATCAAATTCAAAATTTTCCAAGAGGCTTTTTAATAACCATTTAGTATACACGCTATGGGCAATTATAAGTAGGCTATGTCCAGTTGGTACAGTCGGATTACCCGACCCAAACATATAAATAGCAAAATTGCTATATGAGTATCAGGTTTAATAACCCATTAATAACATATTAGTGACATAGTCACTATCGCTATTTCGATAACGATCTGTTATATCAATTTTTGCTTGAAGATTCACTTCTTACATACTTACTCCTTATACATAAAATTTCATATCCATAACAATGTTCAGTTCATTGCAAGATTGTTATTCATATAAAAGATATATTTTCTCGCTGATTATAATGTCCCTTCAGTTGGGAACAATCTGACGTGATACACTTGTTCTTAAATAACAATTCAGTGACTTTCATAACGACTCACACTTTCTATGTTCCTTTTTCATTGAACCTTTTATCATCATAGGTTCATCATATGGTCAAGTATATAATACTTATTGGTATTCAATGAAATTAGTTACTTATTTAACTTATATGAAATAGGTTCAATTTATTATTTACGACAATTTTGTTATAATTTAATTAGTATTTGATTATCGGTCTCGACTAACACCTTTTAATATTTCTTAGATGATAAGCATACTTGATATTACAACTTTCTTCCTGTAGTATTTTACGGAAACCCCACGCTTAAAGGTCTATACACGATCCTTAAATAATTTCAATTCTTGGGAGTTACCTAGAAGAAGGTAAGCTCAACTAAAGGGGACACTCAGGCTTAAGTGCTAATTAGATCCTTTGGTCAATCTCCGAAATTTATCATTTCAATCGAATTAACAGAGACCATCATGAAAAATTAACCTCCATTTTAAAGGGATATGAAGGTATTCCCTCCTCGGGGATAATAAAGGTCAAGAATTAGACCTATTTAGATTGAGGTTCAACTTTTAGCAGGTTGATTATATTTAAAAATATATCTGACATTAATTTTAGTAATTATGCCAAGTTATAAATAAGTATACATATACATGTTTGCATTTAAGCTTATAATGTTTAGTTAGAAATTTATATCTAGAAATCGCATTTAGAAAGTTTTACATAAACTTCTCTTGCAAAGTATTTTCAACATCAAACAAGGATGTATATTATATTCAAATTATATTCCTGAATATATTAGGATATTATCGATAAACGATAAGTGATTTATCTAACATATGTCGGCATATTAGGATTATTAGGATTATTAGATCCATATGTAACATCCGGCATTAACCCAGGTTAGCAACTATGACCTAATCAGTATTTAATAGCCAATTATAACCTAATCCATGGTCATTAGAAATTAATCAAAGTGATTAACAAGGTTCATGAAGAAATTCAACTCAATTAGAATCAAATTCATCAGTGCGATGAATCGGCAAATCAATTAATCCGATCGATTTACGATATGATTGATTAATGCAACTAAGCACATAATTAAATTATGATTAGTGACACTAATCATACACTAATACACTTACTTAACATTAATTATGCAAGACTAAAACAATTAATTAAAACAATGCATCCAAAAGTATTTATAAATTTACAAAAAAAGGGAAATACAAGAATACATTTCTAATACTTTTATACAAAAATAAAAATAAAAATACATTGAAATACACCCTCAATAGGCAAGCCTTATAGAGTACACAAAAGGACTTCAAATATTTTTATTTTACTCAACATATCAAAATCAAATCTTCTTTCTTTCAACTCACCAAAGATCTCACACTATTTTCATCATTTCACCATCTTTTCAAGATCCAATTTTCCCTATAAATAGAGAACATTTCCATTCATTTTAATCACACCAAAGCCCCTATTTTCTAACTTCAAAAACTGGCCAAAGGCCCTCTCAAAGACAAAAACCTTCATTTTTTGGTGTTCTTGAAGTATTTCAAGTGTTCTTCATATTTTGAAGTGTTCTTGGTGCAACTTTTGCAAGAGTTTCAACTTCTTCTCATTTGCATTCTTATAAAATATCAAAGTAAGTAAATACTAACCTATTATATCTTTTATTACTGTTTATATAAGTCTTGCATAATATATATGATCACCAACAACAAGAAGTTTCATAAAAACTCAAGTTTATAAATCACTAGTTTTTGTTTTTAAGTTGTTTTCTTCAAATGTGTTTATATATATAAACACATCATGAAAGTGTAAATCTTATGAAAAAAATTTATATAAATGTGTTTTACAACTTTTATACAAGTAGTCTTTGAATAAACAACAAGAATCACAAGTTCTTTCAAGTTTATGAAATACGGAATTTTGGCAGAAAAGTTGCATCAACTTTGAAAAATCATAACTAATTCATAACTTAACAAAATGAGTTGATTCTTATCTCAAAAGTTAGATATATGTCTTAACTAAAAATCTGGAAGCTTTCATAATTTATTATGGGGTTTAGAACCCCCATATATTATTTGGGAACCCGAAAGTTTGACAGCTCAAAAATGGCCAACATAGGGTTTTTAACGAGCTTTTTCCCTAACCTAAATACCTCGAAAAATGGCCGTTGTTGACTTTAAAAATTCTTTGTATATAGTAGTTTAATGTCCAAGAAAACCAAAGCCTAAAACGTTTTGGAGCTTCGTCAAAAACAGCCTCAAAGTAGGCCGAAAAACCTTCGAAAAGCTGGAAAATTATATATAAACTTGACGTTTTAAGTGGGTTTTATTTATAAACTTTTAATGTTGGGTCATTTAAGACATAAAAACCTATATATGCATATTATCATATATGAGAGTTATTAAGTCCATATTATCATTTAGGACTCGATTGAACACATCCGGTGCATCACCCATCAAAGAACGTAAAACTTGCATTTTTCGCGCATTCTTTGCCATCGCACTCTCGGTGAGTCTTCATAGCCCCCATTTTCACACTGTTATGTTTTGGGGTGTAAATACATGCTACGTTTTCATATGGACACGGAAACTACTTCATTTCTATTATGTCTTACATGTGTGGTTCCATCTGCCCTCAAATCATGAACCGTTAGTTACATTTATTTGTAAGCGCGAATATATTGTGGATAGATCTAGCGGGAGTCATGTCCCCCATTCGGGTTAGTCTTACCGGCTAACGGCGGAATGCATATATATTTAACATTACGGTATTACGTATGGGAGTACTGCACAAGCCAGACTCATAATTAAGTTTTGGTTGCATGATGGTTTTTATGTAATACATAACATGGAATTTATGATTTTATAAATTCAAACTCAACTGTTGATGTCCATACAAGTCAGATTTACGTGTAAACCTATGAGCTCACCAACAATTTTGTTGACGTATTTTAGCGTGTATTTTCAGGAAACTAAGGCAAGTGCACCGCATCGGAAGTAATTTCAAGCATCCGTACTTTTGGAGTCGCATTCATTTTCAAACTCTCGGAGATTTATTTGCATTATTTTGGTTAATTTAGTTATGTATTTAAATCTCTGTAATTTGCGAACTACACTTTATCATTTCGGGCTATGTAAAACATTTCTATATTTTTAAGTTATATCGATGTATTTTGAATACGTCCATATAGTGGTCGTTCGTTATGATTATGGTTACGCTTCCGCGACGTCACGCTTCGTTGCCAACCGGGGTAACGGGGTGTGACAGATTGGTATCAGAGCCATAGTTATAGTGAACTAGGTTGCATTGGTACCCTAGACTATAACTGCATTTAAGTTTTATTGATTTTTGAAAATATTTTGTAACTAACTAAAAGACTATAAATGGACCTTGATAGCAGAAAACCTGTCAAACAACACCATCATCATTTTGTCTGATTCTGAGGATGAGTACACCCCCATGAGCCCCGAAGTCACTGAGGTTTTCACCGAAGGAGAACCATCTGAAGAAGAGGACCCCTCCGAAGAGCCGATGGAGGAGTCAGAAGAGGAGCCCATGGAAGAAGACGATGCCGGAGAGGATCCACCACCCCCGGTGATCCCCTCCTACATCCCATATCACCCGGAGGTTCCATCATTCAAACTGTACCGCCCCCACCCAAACGGCCCAAAAATGCTGTTTACACCCCGCAAGAGAGTTTTCATGCCGAGACGGGAGACTATTCCCATCCCGGCTCCCCGACCAAGTCCACCACCACAGCAACGACGGGTAGACGCCCGAAGATGGGGTTGGATGCCCGAGACCCTCCAAGAGTGGAGGCGGGAGGATGGAATCCCCTCCCACTTTGAGATCGGAGGACCATCCTCCGCACCTACCCCATCACTCACCCAAGAACCTGCCGAACAGACCATACCACTCTTGGTAGCACGGTCTACAAGGAACGACTTCCAAGTGTGGTTCCTTAACCAAGACATTGGAGAGATGACAGCCCGTTTAGAATGGGAGGAGTTGCAAAACTCCAACCTATACTGGGCTAACTAGCACGCCCTCGACATCCAACAGGCCGGGCTAGATGAGCTTCGACAACGATTAGCAGAGAGCGAGGCCCGTAATGAGGAGCTGACACAGCGCCGCAATGCATTGGAAAAGGGAGAGACTCCCGATCACTCCCACACCTAATACCCCCCCCCCCCTATCTTTGTAATGTTAGGAAATTATTATGTAATAGTGTAGGATTAAAAATTTTCGGGTAATAACTGTGACACCCTCTTATTTTGATAGTATAATAGCAATCACCAGGATCGACAAACAACCTAATGAATAAAATGATCATTGAAATTAAATACTTAAATCAGGATTAAGCCGATCCATACTAAAGCAATGAAAGTACATGTCTACAGTGATTAAGAGTATCTATTACATCATCATAATTGTATTACAAGTCATAAATCCCAGCCCAAAGCTACTACTTCAGTGTACCAATAGCTTCTAAGTCTCCGGGATATTGAATTGATATGCTTAAGTAGAAGGTCCTGCTACACTTTTGCCTTTGCCTGAAAACATTGTGAGTCAACTGTAAGCTAATGCTTAGTGAGATAACAGATTATGCAAACAACAATTATTTCTTTACAAGCATTGCTTAACCATGGGCAGTGTAAGCCCCATGTGTGTGTAAACAGGCAGTGTAAGACTCAATGTATGTGATAACCATGCAGTGCTAGCATGGGTTGGCAGTTCAAATGCTGATCGGGGATGTGCCGAACCTGACCAGGATAACGAGTGGGATGATCAGTCCCCGACAGTGGCCTGCTGTCAGCCCCAATCCAGGTCGCAGCAGATTGTGAAGTAATGATCATGCAGTGCAAGCATGATATAAATAGATGCACTTTCAAATGAGCGCTGGCTACATGTGTGTTACATGTCAAGTACGAGTGTGCATCATAACAACAAAGTAATCATGAGTGCCAAATGATGTATATGAACAATGTGAACATGTCATTGGATATATAAACATGAATGCAAAAACAATAAATGTTAGAATGACAATCTGTTACTCACAGTGAATGGTATTGTGTATTGTGTCTCTGAATCAATGTGTGTTTTGATAACACCACAATGATCTGTCAAATAAGTGTAATAGTGAATTAATGTCAGTAATTGCTTAAAACTTAATTTCTTTAATTTAAATGAAATTCCAATTGAATTCGGACCACATCCGAATTCGGATGGTCCGAAATCCGGATGGCCCCTAGGTCCGAATTGGGGGTGGTCCGAAGTAGGTGATGGTCCGAATTAGGGTGACTATCCGAATTGAGTATGGGGTCCGAAGTTACTAGTGGTCCGAAATTGTGTATGGTCCGAAATGAACAGGTCCGAATTCACTGTTGGTCCGGACTGGGTACGGATCCGAATTCGGATGGATTCGGACCGAGTTCATCTGTCCGAGTTCATGCTTAATAATTTCCAGATTTTCCAGATTATACATTCTGGTCAGTTTATGCATGTTTTTGAATCTAGCATTGTAAATATGAACTTATATGCTATCTTTTAACTTAAATCATAACACTAATGTACCAAATTAACCCATTTTTGTTCCTTTTTCATCATGTATCGATGAACACACACACTAAAAACACACACTTACTTCAAAATCATACTTAGGGTGCGAATCTGATTCTGAAACTTGGTATACTACATCATACATGCTCGATTTCAACCTTTTATCAATAATATCTAACATGCAACAACATTTGCATCACTAATCTTAGAATTCGGTTTTTCATAAAAACCGAACCAAAACATCAAAAATTGCATGTTTTGAGTGATTCTTACCTCAAATCGTTTGTTGTAGCAGTTATAGTTCCTAAATTGCAACTTGTTTCCAACTTCTTGCACCTTAATTTGATGGTTTCTTGTTTTTCCTTGGATTGAAGCCGAGAGAGAGAGAGAGAGAGAGAGAGAGAGAGAGAGAGAGAGAGTGAGAGAGAGTCGGTTAGAGAGAGAGAGTAGAGAGAGAGTGAGTGTTTGAAAATGAAAGGGTTTTCCTTTCTTTTATTTGCCACTTTTATCTATTTGCTCATTATACCCCTCATCTTCGTATTTTTCTTATTTAAACCGATATTATGATCGAAATTAACTTAACTTAACATAATAATCCATTAAAATAATAATTGAGTCCTTAAAATTGTAAATTACAAATAATTGAAAATTTGGGATGTTACAATAACCCGCCCAAATGTAAGAAAATTATGAATGATTAATGAAAAACGCAAGTTATTTATGAATCTGTGTTTGATGATTATAGAACTGTGCCTTAAGAAAAATTTAAATCTTTAAGACTCAACTTCTTACACTATGCTCTTTTCTTTAAACTTGAAGATAATGCCGCCAAAGAGATCTATGAACACCGCCGAGATAGAACAACTGGTCACACCCAACCAGTGGCAGCGGCTATAGCCACCTATGAAACCAACAGAAATAGAACCGCAAACGGCGACGGAGGTGCTAGTCACACCACGGGAGGATCCGATTCAACCCAAAAAGGGTGTGGAATCAAAGGATACTTAAGTTGTAAGCCTCGATACTCCAACGGAACCGAAGGTGCTCTCAGACTAGTTCACTGGTTCGAGAAACTGGAGTCGGTGTTTCATGTTAGTTGTTGCATCGAGGATGAGAAGGTCAAGTTCGCTACCCATACTCTTCAAGATGGCACCTTGACATGGTGGAACTCATATGCCCAGTCTGTGGGAATTGATACAGCTTACCAACTCGCCTGGGCCGAGTTAAAATAAATGATGACAGACGAGTACTGTCCTAGGAACGAACTACAAAAGATGGAGTCAGAGTTCTGGAATCTGGCTATGAAGGGAACGGATGTAGCTAGATACACCAACCGTTTTCACGAGTTGAGTCTGCTATGCCCACAGATGGTGACACCGGAATACAAGAAAATTGAGCGCTACATTTGGGGACTCGCCCCCCAAATCCAAGGAAATGTTATCGCATCCATCCTAACTACTATCCAGAGCGCCATTCGAATGCCGAATAATTTGATGGACCAAGTGGCCCGAAGGAACGAGGCCAAAGCTGGGAGAACAAGAGGAAGTGGGAATATACATCAGGGAAAGGTTCGGGTTCACAGACCAAAAAGCCCGAACCCATCAAAGCCTTTGTTGCCGGAACTAAGTCTAGGAAGGGCTATACCGGCACTAAACCATGGTGTAACCAATGCACCTACCATTACGTAGGTCCCTGTCCAACCCCTTGCGGGAAGTGTAAGAAGCTTGGTCATCTGACCCAAGACTGTAAGCTCAACACCAACGGAGGCAGTAGCGGCACGCAAAGGAGCTGCTTCGAATGTGGGAACACAGGGCATTTCAAGAAGGATTGCCCCAAGTTAAGGAACATTGGTGGAGCTCAACGGAGAGCTTTTGTATTCGGAGCAGGCGATGCTCGTCAAGATCCCAACGTAGTGACGGGTACATTCTTTCTCAATGATATGTATGCTTATGTGTTATTTGATACTGGGGCTGATAGAAGTTTTATATCTGCTAAGTTTAGTGAACAACTGAATACCACTCTTTCCCCATTAGAAAATGCTTATGTCGTAGAATTAGTGAACGGAAAGTTGATTGAATCAAATAGTATAATTAAGGAGTGCACACTAAATTTGGCAGATCATTCCTTTAAGATAAACTTGATGCCTATTGAACTCGGAAGCTTCGATGTAGTTATTGGTATGGATTGGTTGTCAGACAACCATGCCGAAATCTTATGTGGTAAGAAGGTCGTAAGAATACCACTTAAGAAAAACAAAGTTCTCACAGTCCAAGGAGAAGAAAGAATCGCCAGTTGAACGTCATCTCTGGTCTAAGAATGCTGAAATGCCTTTGAAGAGGTTGTCAAGTAGTGTTAGTTCAGCTAGTGGAAAAGGAGTCGAATGAGAAGCGACTCGAAGAAATCCCGTTAGTTCGTGACTACCCAAAAGCCTTTCCTAAAGACTTGCCTGGACTCCCACCAACTAGGCAAGTAGAATTTTAGATTGACTTGGTGCCTAGAGCTGCACCTGTCGCACAAGCACCCTACCGATTGGCACCATCAGAGATGCAAGAATTATACAATCAGTTGCAAAAACTGTTGGAGAAAGGATTCATCGGACCAAGTTCCTCACCTTGGGGAGCTCCGGTCTTATTTGTCAAAAAGAAGGACGGATCCTTTAGCATGTGCATCGATTATCGAGAGCTGAACAAGTTAACGATCAAAAACCGATACCCTTTCCCCAGAATCGACGATTTATTCGATCAACTCCAAGGATCTAGTTTTTACTCTAAGATTGATCTGGATCTGGTTATCACCAAGTGAAAGTTCGGGAAGAAGATTTACCCAAGACAGCGTTCAGAACTCGTTGTGGACATTACGAATTTCAAGTGATGCCATTCGGTTTGACCAACGCACCAGAAGTATTCATGGATCTCATGAATCGAGTGTGTAAACCGTATTTGGACAAATTTTTAATAGTGTTCATAGACGATATCCTTATCTACTCTAGAAATAAGGAAGAGCATGAGCAGCATCTGAAGTTGATTTTGGAGCTGCTAGAGAAAGAACAGTTGTACGCAAAATTCCCTAAGTGTGTATTTTGGTTACAAGAAGTCAAATTCCTAGGGCATTTGATCAATAGCCAAGGGATTCAAGTAGACCCATCAAAAATCGAGGCCATTAAGAACTGGACAACTCCTAGGACTCCAACTGAAATCCGTCAGTTCTTAGGTCTTGCCGGTTATTATAGGCGATTGATAGAAAACTTCTCAAAGAGTTGGTTCTTTAACGGAATTGACTCGAAAGGACATAAAGTACAACTGGGGTGAAGATCAGGAAACGGCATTCCAAGTATTGAAGCAAAGATTGTGTAGTGCACCTATTCTGTCCCTACCGGAAGGAACAGAAGATTTTGTCATTTACTGCGATGCCTCACACAACGGATTGGGTTGTGTGTTAATGCAAAGAGACAAGGTTATCGCTTATGCATCGCGGCAACTTAAAGTTCATGAGGTGAACTACACGACTCACGACCTGGAGCTTGGAGCTGTGGTATTTGCTCTCAAGATATGGAGGCACTACCTTTACTGTACGAAGTGCACGGTGTTTACAGATCACAAGAGCCTTCAGAATATTCTGAACCAGAAAGAGTTAAACATGAGGCAACATCGCTGGGTTGAGCTGCTTAGCCATTATGAATGCGAGATCCGATATCATCCGGGTAAGGCAAATGTTGTACCTGATGCCTTGACCCGGAAGGAACGGGTTAAACCTTTGAGAGTCCGAGCTTTGGTCATGACTATACAGTCAAACCTGAACTCTCAAATCCGCGAGGCACAGGAGGAAGCAGTCAAAGAGGGAAATCTGCTAGATGAAGCCTTGAGAGGAATGGATAAACAGTTTGAAATCAAGACCGATGGATATCGGTACTTCATGAGCAGAATTTGGCTACCAAAATTCAGAGGATTTAGAAAGCTGGTCATGGATGAAGGGCATAAAACAAGATATGCTATTAACCCAGGGTCAGATAAGATGCATCACGACCTAAAGGAAATGTTTAGGTGGCCAAATATGAAGGCTGACATTGCTACGTATGTCAGCAAATGCTTAACGTGTTTGAAAGTTAAGGCTGAGCACCAGAAGCCATCAGGATTGTTGGTTCAACCGGAATTACCCCAGTGGAAGTGGGAGAGAATAACCATGGACTTCATCACAAAGTTGCCAAAGACTTCTGGAGGTTATGACACCATTTGGGTGATTGTGGATCGACTCACAAAGACTGCACACTTCTTGCCAATCAAGGAGACTGATAAGATGGATAATTTAACACGAATCTATCTTAAAGAAGTCGTCTCAAGGCACGAAGTTCCTGTATCAATTATAACGGATAGGGACAGCCGGTTCACATCAAGATTTTGGCAATCGTTTCAAGAGGCATTGGGTACACGCCTAGACATGAGCACGGCCATCACCCGCAGACGGATGGTCAGAGTGAAAGAACGATTCAGACATTGGAGGACATGCTATGGGCATGTGTTATCGACTTTGGAAAAAGTTGGGATAGGCACCTGCCATTAGTTGAGTTTTCCTATAACAACAGCTATCACTCGAGTATTAAGACTGCTCCATTTGAGGCACTTTATGGGCGAAAGTGTCGGTCACCACTTTGTTAGGCTGAGGTAGGAGATAGCAAGATCACTGGACCCGAGATCATCCAGGAGCCTACAAGAAAGATAGTCCAGATTCGGAACCGATTAAAGATCGCACGGGATCGACAGAAAAGCTATGTCGATGTTCGATGGAAGGATTTGGAATTTCAGGAGGGAGATCAAGTAATGCTGAAAGTCTCGCCTGGGAAAGGCGTAATTTGTTTTGTGAAACGAGGAAAACTCAATCCTCGTTATATCGGACCATTCAAGATTTCCAAAAGAATTGGCCCGGTAGCCTACCGACTCGATCTGCCTCCCGAGTTAAGCAATGTACATAATACCTTCCACGTATCCAACCTTAAGAAATGTCTGGCTGATGAAACACTTGTCATACCCATGGACAAGCTGGAGCTAGACGATAAGTTTAACTTCGTTGAAAAACCTGTGGAAATAATGGACCGAAAAGTCAAGAAACTAAAGCACAGCTGAATCCCGATAATAAAAGTCAGATGGAATTCAAAACGAGGTCCTGAGTTTACATGGGAATGCGAAGATCAGTTCCGGGAAAAATACCCTCATCTGTTCTCAAATACACAAGCAGTGGAGAACACGAGCTAATTTCGAGACGAAATTCCCTTAATAGGGGGAGACTGTAACATCCGACATTAAACCAGGTTAGCAACTATGACCTAATCAGTATTTAATAGCCAATTATAACCTAATCAGTGGTCATTAGAAATTAATCAAAGTGATTAACAAGGTTCATGAAGAAATTCAACTCAATTAGAATCAAATTCATCGGTGCGATGAATCGGCAAATCAATTAATTCAATCGATTTACGATATGATGGATTAATGCAACAAAGTACATAATTAAATTATGATTAGTGACACTAATCATACACTAATACACTTACTTAACATTAATTATGCAAGACTAAAACAATTAATTAAAACAATGCATCCAAAAGTATTTATGAATTTACAAAAAAAGGGAAATACAAGAATACATTTTTAAATACTTTTATACAAAAATAAAAATAAAAATACATTGAAATACACCCTCATTAGGCCGGCCCTATAGAGTACACAAAAAGACTTAAAATATTTTTATTTTACTCAACATATCCAAATCAAATCCTCTTTCTTTCAACTCACCAAAGATCTCACACTATTTTCAACATTTCACCATCTTTTCAAGATCCAATTTTCCCTATAAATAGAGAACATTTCCATTCATTTTAATCACACCAAAACCCCTGTTTTCTCTCTTCAAAAACCGGTCAAAGGCCCTCTCAAAGCCAAAAACCTTCAATTTTTGGTGTTCTTGAAGTATTTCAAGTGTTCTTCATATATTGAAGTGTTGTTGGTGCAACTTTTGCTAGAGTTTTAACTTCTTCTCATTTGTATATTTATAAAATATCAAAGTAAGTAAATACTAACCTATTATATCTTATATTAATGTTTATATAAGTCTTGCATAATATATATATAATCACTAACAACAACAAGTTTCATAAAAACTCAAGTTTATAAATCACTAGTTTTTGTTTTTAAGTTGTTTTCTTCAAATGTGTTTATAAATATATAAACACATCATGAAAGTGTAAATGTTATGAAAACAAGTTATATAAATGTGTTTTATAACTTTTATACAAGTAGTCTTTCAATAAACAACAAGAATCACAAGTTATTTCAAGTTTATGAAATACGGAATTTCGGCAGAAAAGTTGCATCAACTTTGAAAAATCATAACTACTTCATAACTTAACAAAATGAGTTGAATATTGTCTCAAAAGTTAGATCTATGTCTTAACTAAAAATCTGGAAGTTTTCATAATTTATTAATGGGTTTAGAAGCCCCAGATATTATTTGGGAACCCGAAAGTTTGACAGCTCAAAAATGGCCAACCTAGGGTTTTTAACGAGCTTTTTACCTAACCTAAACACCTCGAAAAATGGTCGTTCTTGACTTTAAAAAGTCTTTGTATATAGCAGTTTAATGTCCAATAAACCAAAGCCTAAATCGTTTTAGAGCTTGGTCAAAAACAGCCTCAAAGTAGGCCGAAAAACCTTCGAAAAGCTGGAAAATTATACATAAACTTGACGTTTTAAGTGGGTTTTATTTATAAACATGTAATGTTGGGTGATTTAAGACGTAAAAACCTATATATATACATATTATCATATATGAGAGTTATTAAGTCCATATTATCATTTAGGACTCGATTGAACACATCCGGTGCATCACCCATCAAAGAACGTAAAACTTGAATTTTTCGCGCATACTTTGCCATCGCACTCTCGGTGAGTCTTCATAGCCCCTATTTTCACACTGTTATGTTTTGGGGTTGAAATACTTGCTACGTTTTCATATGGACACGGAAACTACTTCATTTCTATTATGTATTACATGTGTGGTTCCATCAGTCCTCAAATCATGAACCATTACTTACATTTATTTGTACACGCGAATATATTGTGGATAGATCTATCGGGAGTCATGTCCCCCTTTCGGGTTAGTCTTACCGGCTAACGGCGGAATGCATATATATTTAACATTACAGTATTACGTATGGGAATACTGCACAGGGCAAACTCATTATTAAGTTTCGGTTGCATGATGGTTTTTATGTAATACATAACATGGAATTTATGATTTTATAAATTCAAACTCAACTGTTAATGTCGATACAAGTCAGATTTACGTGTAAACCTATGAGCTCACCAACAATTTTGTTGATCTATTTTAGAGTGTATTTTCAGGAAACTAAGGCAAGTGCACCGCATCGGAAGTATTTTCAAGCATCCGTACTTTTTGAGTCGCATTCATTTTCAAACTATCGGAGATTTATTTGCATTATTTTGGTTAACTTAATTATGTATATAAATCCCTGTA
Source organism: Centrapalus pauciflorus (assembly GCA_020465985.1). Classification (NCBI taxonomy): domain Eukaryota; kingdom Viridiplantae; phylum Streptophyta; class Magnoliopsida; order Asterales; family Asteraceae; genus Centrapalus; species Centrapalus pauciflorus. The sequence continues at coordinate 15,223 of JAANYP010000721.1, read as the reverse complement.
ATTTGCGAACTACACTCATTTCGGGCTATGTAAAACATTTCTATATTTTTAAGTTATATCGATGTATTTTGAAAACGTCCATATAGTGGTCGTTCGTTATGATTACGGTTACGCTTCCGCGATGTCACGCTTCGTGGCCAACCGGGGTAACGGGGTGTGACACCATAGATGCAACTAGTGCATTCGTGAGTTCAAACGACATTACCAAAATTTATGATGATCACCTCAAGTATGAAATGAGGTCTTTGGTATACCTTCTCACGGATCTTTTAGTTGATAATACAATTTGCAGATCAATGTCTGAGAGGTATAAAACAGTTGGGAAATATTCTAAGTATGTCAAGCTGTTAGTTCGATTTCTCAAACTGTTAGTAGTATTTCTGTGTAATTACAAAGTTCAAGCTGCTAGTTAAATAAGTTCGAGCTGCTAGTTCAAAAGTTCAAGCTGCCAGAGTTAAAAGTTCAAGCTGCTCAACAGATTAACAACAGAAAGTGCTGAAATTCATGAAGTGATTTATATTTCAAGATTTGAATATCTTCCAAGCATATCTACTACCAGAGAATTCAAAGTTCCTGAAGGAAACAAATTAGAAGGGTATATATATATAGATAGACTAGGTCTTTCTATTGTAAGTCTGTACGTGCAAGTTTTGTAATTTTGTGCTACAATTGTAATTGCTTTATGATTAAGTTTCTAAAACCTCTAAGGTTGTAAAACCCTAAGAAGAGTCTGTGTTCTTCGTCTAATCAAACAGATTAGAGGTGATTGTAATCAGTGAGTTTGGCAATACAAAGGATTTGATTTTGATCATATTTATTTGTTATTTATTCTGAAAGTTTTCTTAAAACAATTAAGTGTTATTCCGCAAACTTCTTAATTGGACTTTGATTCAATACAAGGTTATTGGTTTACACTCTGATTTATTGAAACCAGTTAATCTTAGGTTGTATTTTGATCTTGACAAGTGGTATCAGAGCCACAGGTTTTTTTTTATTATTCTTTGTTTTCAAAGTCAGAAACTTTCTTTTAAAAATTTTATTTTTCTGCAATGGAGTTTGAAAATAGCAGTAGTAGATCTGGGCAAGGACTCAAAGTGCCTATGCTCAAACCCACTGAGTTCGAGATGTGGAAACTCAAGATTCAACAGCACATTCATTTTGTTGATTATGCCATATGGGAAGCTGTTGAATATCCTCATGTAGTTGATCCTGAACTAGATGCTGAGGGCAAACCTATAAAAACACCTCCAAAGACTGAACTTGAAAGAAATGCTAGAATGAATGAAGTGAAAGCTCTTACTCTTTTACAAATTGCCATTCCTAATGCTTATCAACATCATTTAAAAAATTATATACTGCTCATTCTATTTGGAATGCTTTAGAGAAAAGATTTGCTGGCAATGCTAGCACCAAAAGGAATCAAAAAGATCTTTTAAAGCAGCAGTATGAAAACTTTATAGGTGGCAAGAATGAAAACCTTACTCAGATTTTTGATAGGTTTAATAAGCTAATAGGTGAATTGGAGAGTGCTATAGTCAGTCTGAATCAAGATGAAGTAAACAGAAAATTCCTCAGATCTCTTGGTGAAGAATCGACAGTCTATGCTGCCCAATGGAGAACCAAAGACACTCTAGATGAAATAGAGTTGGATGATCTTTACAACAGCCTGAGAGTGTTTGAATCTGAGATTGAAAATAAAAAGAAATCCTTTTCTTACAATCACAACACTGCTCTGCTGTCATCAGCATTAACTGATAAATCAAACTGTTGTGATTCTTTTTCAGGAGCTGATGGTAACTCTACTGAAGTTCATTATGAATCTTTTGTTGCAAATGATGGACTGTTTGCTCTTAATGCTGAAGATTTAGAACAAATCCATCCAGATGATTTAGAAGAGATGGACTTGAAATGGCAGCATGCTATGTTGACTATGAGGGCCAAAAGATTTCTGAAAAGAACTGGCAGACCAAACTTTCAAGCCAGAACAGAAGGCAAACCAGCATTTGATAAATCAAAGGTTGAATGCTTTAAATGCCACAAGCTTGGCCACTTTGCTAGAGAATGCAGATCCCAAGGTCAGCAGCCACCAAGACCCCAACAAACTAATCAAACTTCATCATCACAAGCTCTTGTCTCTCAAGAAGACAATGTGTTTGAGTGGGGTGATCAGATAGAAGAGGAGTTTCAAAATCAAGCTCTTATGGCAGAAACATTCAATGTCACTTCCATTGAACTACCATCTGAGGTAAATGCTAAACTCTGTTCTCAAACATGCAAAAACATGGTTAAAAAGTACAGAGATCATAATGAGAGCATGTGCAAAAATCTTGCTAAGATGGAAGAAAGGAGATATGAGTATATGCAGGCTATAGAAGATCTTGAAAAACAGATCAATGACTATAAGGATAATGAGATTCAGATGGGACATGATAGAACATATCATGAGTGGGAGAAAAAGGAACTGAATAAGAAAATAGAGACCCTAAATAAGAAACTAGATGAGGCTGAACAGAAGGTGTTAGAAGCTAACAAGAAAATAGAATCTATTAATATAGATGTAGGTAGCTTCAAGCTGGCCAATCAAAAGCTAGAACACCTAATGGAGGTCCAATTTAAAGATAGGGTAAAATCTCAACTCAATCCCAAAGAAGGTATAGGATACAAAGCCGCTCCACCCCCATACAACAACAAATACATTCATCCCATGAGTGAAGTTGCTAATAGGCTTGTGAATGAACCATTAGATGAGACAATGCAAACTGTAGATCCTATCCTTGAAGACAGGCCTGAATCTAAAGAAGAACTGATTCCAAATAAAGGCTGTGAGTATAAAGAAGTTAAGAGAAACTCCAAAACAATGAGTGCACCTATGGAACCTCCTACTTCCAGTTTCATCCAAAACCCAAGTGAAAAAGGAATAGAAAAGATGAGTGTATGCAATAATGCTCCACATGTTTCTATTCCTTCTAACTGTAACATTGCATCTTCCTCAAATACTAATAAAAGGGGTAAGATTGTTCCAATATGCACATGCCAAAAGCATGGTGTACAAAAGTTTCCCACACAACTGCAGGTGAGGGGAAATCAAAGGAACAAGAACCAGTTATGGTCCAACAAAACTGCTCCTCCAATCAAAACAGTCAAAAGATGTTTCCATTGTGGCAGGAAAAACCATTTGGCCAGGCATTCTCTATATAAAACAATTGTTGCAAAACAGAGTGTGGTTCAAAAACAAGCAATTGTTCAAAACTCAAAAAATTCAAAGGCCAAACCACCTGTTACACCAGTTCCAAAGAAGACACTTGACCACAGGTACTTAAAAGTCAACAAAAGACAGCTTACACACCAAAAACAAGTTTTAGCAAAATCCAAAGGAAACATTAAAAAGGTATGGTGTGTTAAAGACAAAAACACAGATCAAACTGCTGATGCAAGTATTGAGACTGATAAGTCAAAAGTTAGAACTGGTAGTGCAAATTCTGAAGCTGTTAGCACTAAAAACCTAGTTCAAACTGCTACGTCTAAAACTGGAACTGGTAGTTGATCTTCTGAGACTGTTAATGAAAAGGTTGGAAAGAACACCTGGATACCTCATGTCATAACTAAATACTCTTCCCAAAATCCACCAGTGGATCTCACTACGTTAAATAAGACACAAACAGTGTTTAGTTATGTCAATGCACAAGGACAACCAAAAACCAATTTGGTTTGGGTTTACTCCACTACAAACTAAGCTTTTTCTGTGCAGGGCAACCACAGGACCCAACATAAGACAAGATGGCATATGGACAGTGGATGCTCTAGGCACATGACAAGCAATTCTGAATGCTTGTCAAACTTCAAAAGCTTTGAAGGAGGGTTTGTTGCATTTGGAGGCAATTTCAAGGGAGGTAAGGTAACAGGTAAGGGTACTGTCAAAGCAGGCAACATGTTATTTAATGATGTTTTGTATGTTGAACAGCTAAAGTACAATTTACTAAGTGTGTCTCAAATCTGTGATAAACAAAATATTGTTTTGTTCACAGACTCTGAGTGTATTGTCCTTTCAAAAGATTTTAAAATCCCTGAAACTCTTGTTTTACTTAGAACACCAAGAAAGGACAATGTCTACTGTTTGGACACAAATCTTTTTTCCAAATCAAATACTTTAAGCTGTTTGATATCCAAAGCATCATCAAATGAGTCTGCTCTTTGGCACAGAATGATGTGTCACATGAACTTCAAATCTATGAATGTTTTAGTCGAAAAGAATTTGGTAAGAGGTTTCACAAAAGGAACTCATATGTGATGATCATTGTGTAGCATGTCTCAAAGGCAAGCAACACAAAACTTCTCAAAAGGCCAAAGAAGTAAATTCAATCTCATCTGCTCTTCATCTTATTCATATGGATCTCTTTAGTCCAACATCTGTTTTGAGATTGAATAAAAGAGCTTAGTGTTTAGTCATTGTTGATGATTTCACCAGATTTACATGAGTTTACTTTTTCAGGACTAAGGATGAAACTGCTGAGCTAGTCAAATCCTTTATTCTTAAGATAGAAAACGAATCAAATTTAAAAGTTAAGGTGATCAGGTCAGACAATGGAACTGAGTTTAAAAATCATATCCTAAACAGTTTCTGTGAGTCTAAAGGCATGGGAAGGCAATATAGTGCCCCTAGAACACCACAACAAAATGGTGTAGCTAAAAGGAAGAATAGAACTTTAATAGAGGCTGCTAGAACCATTCTAGCTGATTCCAAACTGCCAATGACCTTTCGGGAAGAGGCAGTAAATACAGCTTGTTATGTGCTAAATAGGGTTCAAATTGTTCAGTCACAAGGAAAAACTCCATATGAGTTATTCCATCACAGGGTTCCCTTAGTAGCCTTTCTAAAACCTTTTGGTTGTTCATGCACTATTCTTCACACTAAAACTCACTTAGGAAAGTTTGAAAGTAAGGCTGAAGAAGGTTTCTTTGTAGGTTACTCTACTCAAAGCAAAGCCTTTAGGGTGTATAACAGTATGTCTAAAACCATTGAAGAAAGTGCCAATGTTGAGTTTAATGAAAACACTTCAAATATCAAAGGCACTTGTCCTGATTGGTTGTTTGATTTAGATTCACTAACAAATTCTTTGAGCTTTGTTGAGTATACTGCAGGAACTGCTGACAACAGTGTTGAATACAGTGTTGAAACTGTCAGTCCAAATCCTCATGCTGGTACCACAAATATTCAAGCTGTTGGCACAAAGTTTCCAACAATTGCAGAGTCTGCTACATGGGATGAGTATACTGTACTGCCACTTCTATCTTGTGACCCACCAGGGGTCCTGGTTGATCAACACGACACAAATCCAGAGTATGAAGTGCCAATCCCAAGCCCTGAAGTAACAGCTCCATCCAATAGGGACACGGTTCCATCTTCTGATCAAGCTGTCACTGGAGCAGCATCCTCAGGTGGTACTGAAGGTGATGATACAAATCTGGGAACATCATATCAGACAGAAAGAGAACCCACACTCATATTCCACAAGTATCATCCTCTAAACCAGATAATGGGAGATCCACGCACTCCAGTGCAGACAAGGACAATGATTCACAAGGAGTCCACTGATGCTGAATCAGCAGTCCCTGAATTCTGTCTAGCTGCCTTTGAGCATGCATGCTTCATGTCACAATTAGAGCCAAAGAAGGCATCTGAGGCTCTGAAAGATCCATCTTTGATTGAGGCAATGCAAGAAGAACTTTTGCAATTCAAGATTCAGAATGTATGGACTCTAGTTGAATTTCCTAAAGGAAAGAGGGCAATTGGTACAAGATGGGTTTTCAGAAACAAGAAGGATGAGAGAGGTGTGGTGATCAAGAATAAAGCAAGATTGGTAGCTCAAGGATACACTCAAGAAGAAGGAATAGATTATGATGATGTCTTTGCTCCAGTAGCAAGGATAGAAGCCATCAGATTGTTCGTAGCTTATGCCAGCTTCAAAGGGTTCAAAGTGTACCAAATGGATGTGAAATCTGCATTCTTGTATGGTACAATTGAAGAAGAGGTTTATGTGTGTCAACCCCCTGGATTTGAGGACTATAAGTATCCAGACAGAGTCTACAAGTTAGACAAAGCCCTCTAAGGACTTCACCAAGCCCCAAGAGCATGGTATGACACTTTGTCTTCATACATTCTACAAAATGGATTCAAGAGAGGTATTCTAGACAAGACATTGTTCACAAAGTCCATCAAATCAGAGATTCTGCTTCTTCAGATCTATGTTGATGATATAATTTTTGGATCAACAAATTACATTCTGTGCAAGGAGTTTGAAACCTTGATGCACAAATAGTTTCAAATGAGCTCAATGGGGGAACTAACTTTCTTTCTAGGATTGCAGGTCAAGCAGAAGCCCACTGGACTTTTTATAAGTTAATGAAAGTATGTAAATGACATCCTGGACAAGTTTGGTTACAAAGATACTAAAGTTGCTAGCACTCCAATGGACACTCACAAGCAGCTTGATGCAGATAAGGATAGAGTGGATGTGGATATTGACTTATACAGATCCTTGATTGGTTCTCTAATGTATCTCACATCTTCTAGACCTGATATAATGTTTGTTGTTTGTGTTTGTGCCAGGTTTCAATGTGCTCCTAAGGACTCACATTTGTTTGCTGTTAAGAGAATCTTTAGATACCTAAAGGGACAACCAAAATTGGGACTATGGTATCCTAAGGACTCTCCTCTTGAACTAACAGCCTATTCTGACAGTGACTATGGAGGTTGCAACATAGACAGAAAATCCACAACTGGTGGATGTCAATATCTAGGAGCAAGATTGGTCTCTTGGCAGTGCAAAAAGCAGACCACTATTTCCACTTCCTCTACTGAAGCAGAATATGTTGCAGCTGCAAGCTGCTGTTCCCAAGTAATGTTGATTCAGAACCAACTGAGAGACTATGGTATGAACTTCCTATCTACTCCTATTTATATTGACAACTCAAGTGCAATAAGCATTGTATAAAATCCAGTAAAATTTCCCAAAACCAAACACATAGACATTAGATTTCATTTTATAAGAGATTGTAATAAGAAGAAATTAACTAACAGCTTGAGACTATTCTTAAGCTGCTAGTTCATTTACTCGGACTATTAGTTATTTTCACTTGATCTGTCAAAGTGTGCAGGGTAATTCCGTAATTCCTTATAAGTGTGTGCGCGGGACTAGATATTTTTGAAAAGCCGAAACCTTTAAAAGTCCCATTTTCGTTAGATTGCAACTACTGGTTGCAAAAATTTCTTCCACGATCTTTTCTTTCTCTCTCTGAGCGATTCACACACAGCCAATTAAAACTCTAAATCACCGTCTTGATCTCTAATGGAGTTTGTCAAAGAACACAACTGTCTTCCTTACTCTCTCAAACATACTGAACTTCAACCATTCCATGACATGATGGACTTTCTTCGAAGTTCCCATATCCATCATGCTCTCACTATTAATCCCACCATCTATGTCGCCCATATAGAGCAGTTCTGGAAATCTGCCACAGTCAATACCTCCAATGGAGTCACTTCTTTTGCATCAATAATCGATGGTAACCCCATTACCATCACTGAGGAGACAATACGTCAACATTTGCATCTTCAAGATGCCACATGTATAGCTGACCTCTCCCTTAATGCTTTACATGAAGGACTTTTTGCAATAGGGTATAGGGGCTTTACTGATTCCTTTACTTTATTTAAAGCACATTTTGCCCCTAAATGGAAATATCTAGTGCATATCATTCAGCAATGTCTAGGTCCTAAAAGAACTGGTTGGTCTGAGTTTTTTTCAAATATTGCCACTGCCCTAGTGTGCTTATCACCAGGCCAACAATTCAATTTTTCAAATATGATTTTTCAGGGGATGTTAAGGCATCATGCCCTAAAGAATGAGAAATGTTTTATGTATCCACGGTTTTTGGCAGAAATAATTGCAAGGTCTTGCAATAATTTTAAAAGACATAAAAGGATACATGTTTCTCATAGGCACTCTTTACCTTCTATTAAAAGACTTTGGAAACCAAGTGCCAATTTTATCATGTGGATGTCCCATTGCCTTCTGCAATGCTGGACATCAATCCAAGAAACAGAGGAGAGGGTCCTGAGCAGGCTCAGCCATCCATTACTGCTTCTCCCCCAGGACCCCAACCCACTCCTCATGATACAAACACTCCCTCTGCGCCTTCTATAATACATACATCCCCAACCCCCTCACTGCTACAATATAAAAGACAAAGGGTTTCAGGAGCTCCTTCCTCGTCAGCCCAATTACAAGAGCCAGATAGCCCTGTGCAGGGGGACACTCCTGCATAGAATATCGAAAGGGAACCCATTGAGGACACTCCCACCCTCAATTTGGAGGTGGACATCCCATCAGAGGATGTCCATATGGGTGTTGTGGCTGATACTACTGATGTCTCTACACAAGAGGCACATGACAGTGTTAACATATCTAAGACAACACTCATGGCAACAGAGGGTGTGCAAGCACCTTCTGGAAGTCCCCAGTACCAAGAACAAAGGGGCCCAGATGTTTCTACTTCTGGAATTCCTGCCAGTGATAGATCTCAAATACCACTATCATTTGAAGATCTTGAGGCTAGTCTACATCTAATGGCTTTAACGGATCAACAGCTGAAACCTGTTGTAGCTATATTAGAACATTATAAGTCCATTATTGTTGCACAGGGGCTCAACTCACAGCTTTGCAACATTTGACAACAGCCCAACAACAAAGATTGGATTATTTTCATCGTGGGTTCACACTCTGTGGTAACAAGATTATACAGCTTGAGAAGTTAGTTCGAACCCTGCTTGCACAGGTTTTTGGTCCACCTGGCCAAACCAATGCATCCAAAAAGGGGGAGAATCAGGAGATCCCTCATCCAGTCCAAACAGCATCAACTTCCCCTCCAACAGTTTCAGTTTCTAGGCTAACAGTCCCAACAGCTACTCAAGCTGTTAGTCTAAAACTCAAGCTGCTCCCACCAGGACAACTGGAGTTGTCATCCGAGAAGGTTCTCAAGCTCCTGTCACAGCAGTCCAATCCACAGCATCAGCTTTCAAATATAAGGGTAAAGGTATTCTGATAGAGTCTCTAAAGATCAAGTTCACTTCTAAAGAAGCCCAAGTTACACATGATGCTGAACTGGCAAGAAAATTAGCAGAAGAACAAGATGAAATCTTAGACCAGCAAAACCATGAACCAATGAGAGATGATGAAACCTTATGTGACTATCTAAGAGGGTTTGTGGTCAAAGAAAATCAGAAGAAAAGAAAAAGGCCAACAGGGCATTCAAAGGCAGAACATAGAAATTTTTTTATAAATTTCTCTGCTTCAGCTGGAATATCAAGAGTAATTGCTCAGTCATGGTTAACAGAAAAGCTTCAGGCTTTATATGACAAAGAGAAGGAAAAAGAAAAAGCATCAAAAGCCTCCCAATAAGTCCAAGGTCCACAAGAACCAGTTCAAACTGTTGCTAATGATCCTCCTTCTGAAGTCATTCAACAAGCAAAGTTTGATCAGGTTAAGAGAGTGTTGTTTGAACAACAGTTACAAAAGGCAATGGAAATTGAAAAGGTCCTGGATCAGTATGACTTCTCTAAATGTCGTATTACTTACTGGTATGCTAAGTCAATGGATGACATTGATTTAGACTATCATTTTGTGATCAGAAGAGAGGCTTGTCCAGAAGAAGAATTTAAAAGCCTAGTTCATCTGGCACAAAGACTAACTAGGGATGAGCTGACAAGAATGCATCATATTGGAACTGCCAGTCATTCAAGATCTCAATGTGTTTGGGTTCAACGAAATGTAAAAGATCTTAGAAGCATTTTTGATCCAGAGTCTACCAGAGTAGATATAGAACCTGCCAACGATATTTAGATTGTACAGGTTGATTTATATGCCAAATCAATGACATATAGACTCAAGCTTGCAGACGGATCCAGCAGGTTCTACAATTTTGAATTTCTCAATCTGCCAAAGGCATGGCTACTCCAAATGAGCTCAATGAAGGTAAATTGTGATAAAGAGGAGTTGAAGAGAGATTTAATAAAAGCTATAAGGCAGAAGCTTTCACAGTTGTAAGTTTTTGGATGCCTTAGTTTGTATATAACAGTTTTACTTCGCTTTATTTCCTTATTTGTATATAAACTTAAAGTCTTGTGTAAAGAATTTAAGTTAGGGGGACATTGTTGGGAAATATTCTAAGTATGTCAAGCTGTTAGTTAGATTTCTCAGACTGTTAGAAGTATTTCTGTGTAATTACAAAGTTCAAGTTGCTAGTTAAATAAGTTCGAGCTGCTAGTTCAAAAGTTCAAGCTGCTCAACAAATTAAAAACTGAAAGTGCTGAAATTCAGGAAGTGATTTATTTTTCAAGATTTGAATATCTTCCAAGCATATCTACTATCAGAGAAATCAGAGTTCCTCAAGGAAACAAATCAGAAGGCTATATATATAGATAGAGTAGGTCTTTCTATTGTAAGTCTGTACGTGCATGTTCTGTAATTTTGTGCTTCAATTGTAATTGCTTTCTGATTAAGTTTCTAAAACCTCTAAGGTTGTAAAACCCTAAGAACAGTCTGTGTTCTTCGTCTAATCAAACAGATTAGAGGTGATTGTAATCAATGAGTTTGGCAATACAAAGGATTTGATTTTGATTATATTTATTTGTTATTTATTCTAAAAGTTTTCTTAAAACAATTAAGTGTTATTCCGCAAACTTCTTAATTGGACTTTGATTCAATACAAGCTTATTGGTGTACACTCTGATTTACTGAAACCAGTTAATCTTAGGTGGTATTTTGATCTTGACAAAAACATCTTGCCATCGATCAGCTGATCATCACTATAAGGCAAAGAATACTTATTTTGGACTATTACCCTTTCAGTTTACGGTAACTTATGCACCTTTACAGGTGACGTCCTTTATTTAACAATTAAAACCAGCGCACCCAAAACGGGGAACTTGGTGTAATGAATCCCTTATCCCACAGTCTATAACCAACTGTACGATACTTAACTTGGATTCGCTAAATTATTAACAAGTAATGATCCTTAAATAAGTCCTTAGATGCTTCAATTATCCAAAAATGTTATCAACTTTAGTAGAACTCTACTTGAGTCCCAACTTGGAATATTAGATAGAGTTACTATAATTTGATTTGAGGATGTAATACCTCCCATATTTCTCATATACGTATGTAACTTCAATCTCAATATAATTGTATCATTTATGCATCATTTGGATTTCGATATATCTCATTACTTATATAATTAGAATAAGATTATAATTCTATAACTTTTCCCAACAAGGGACTTCTCTTTTAATATCATAGTCATATATGTGCATTTTACTCTTCTTTATTATTCTTTATCACATTCTCAATATACATCGACCTTTAGGTCTTTGTTAAACATGCATGCATATATATACATGACGGGCCGTCGTTGTGACCCGCAGAAATAATTCTTATATCCATAGTTTAGCTCAGAGAAATAAGGGTCGAATCCACAGGGAGTGCGTTTGTAATTAGGGTTAGATGGCTAGCGTGTGAGTTTTATTGAAAGCACTTTAAATCATGAATTGGTTGAATTGAATGATTGGTTTGGATCAATAACTTACTATTACTTTGTGACTAAAATTTGTTGGTACACCCTGTGTGACGATAGCAGTCTAAGTGTTCTGAGATTTTGGTACAAGTTATATTCAAAGTATTTGGAATTAACGAGTGTTTGATATATATGTTTATATATGTTTGATAGTTATTGATTGTATGTTTGGACTTGATGTAACGTATTACAAGAAGTTCAAACATAAAGTTCAAAGATAAATTCAAGCATAAGTTGAAAACATAAGTTTCAATACTAAGTTAAATATGTGAAAGAGTAAATTCGAATTCTCTAAGGATTGGCATTCGAATCTATGACAGATTCGAATGTGTTCCTAGGCAGATTCGAATGTACATCATAAGGTAGATTTGAGAGTGTCCAGGGGACAAACTCGAATGGGCCTTGGGCCTGATTCGAGTTTGGCCCATGACAGACTCGAATGGTCATCTATAATTAGGGATAGACTCGAATTATTAAGAGACTCTTTGCAGAATTCGTGAGGGATTAAGCAAATAGGCGATCTCGAGTTTATCAGCTAATTGAGTGTTCTTTCGGAGAGAATCTTCTAGTAGGTGCGTTCTTGTCAGTTCGTACAGCTCGTTGATAGTCTCCGTGTTCTGTGTGAGAGTTGTTACCGCCAACCCGTTAACGAGGATTCCGCACTCGTTGACGGTCTCGCGTCTAGATACATTGTAAGGTCTACCACTGCAAGATCTATCTAGACGCGTATCCGTGAACGAGTGCGGAATCCTTGTTGACGGTTAGACGGACAACTCTCAACCAACGGAAACACGGAGACTATTAGACGCTGAACGAACGACACACGAACGATCCTACGTACTAATTCTCTCCGAAACGGGACTCACCTAGCTGATAAACTCGAGATCGCCTCTTGCTTAATTCCTCACGAATTCTGCCAAAGGTCACTAATCATTCGAGTCTATCCCTAATTATAGACCCTGATTCGAGTCTGTTGTGGGCCAACCTCGAATCTGGCCTAAGGCCCATTCGAATCTGTCCATCTTGACAGATTCAAATCTAGCCTATTCGAATCTATGGACTCATTCGAATCTATCACAGATTCGAATGTATCCTTTTATGCAATTCGAATCTAGCCTTTGACATATACAACTAAGTGTTTGAAACTTATGTTTTACTTATGCTTGAGTCAATCTTTGACCTTTATGTTTGAACTTCTTGTAATATGTTACATCAAGTTCAAACACACAATCAATAACAGACAAACACATATTAAACATATATATCAAAATACTTGTTAATACTCAGAATATTACTTAAACCATAATGCAAATCGATTAGACTGCTATCGTCACACAGGGTGTACCAACAGACTCCCCCTTGACGATAGCTTCTAATTATTTACATTACATCAAATTTAAGTACTAGAGCTATATATATTACTACCTGCATATAATCCAGCATCTATACAAACTTTAACTACCTTTTGGAACTTCCTGGCTTCAGATCTCCATGGCTCAGTAAAGAAGATAGGCTGATCATGAAGCTTCTTCAGGTCGTCCTTTGATAGGTTTATCAAATGCAGTGGATCATATACCTTCAAAATGACCTGCTCGTCTTGATCTTCCATGATAGCTTCAGCAGTGTCAATCTCTAGGTACCACCACTTGATGTTGCTCAACACGTTCTGTGGCATTGGTTTCATTGGCACTTTTTTCAAGCATTTGACTGGCTTATAAATCATTCTTGCCCAAGGCCTTCCAGTATGAGGATCTATCCTTGATCCATCCTCGACCCTCTTTCCGGTCCTTGGCTTGAGTTGCTCAAATTTGCCTGATCGCCCTTCTTTCCTTATAATGCTTTCAATTACGTTCGCGTAGGGATCATCTCCAATATTGATCAGCTCCTTCCAGGCTAACTCTTTAACTTCAATCTTGGGCAATGAATTAAACGCTTTCAGTGTCCGCCTCATGTATTGAAGTCCATCTCTTCTTTTCAAAATAAACAGCTGCAGTTCTCTGTCAAAGAACCAGCTAATAATCCCTCCTGAGAAGTTTCCAGCACTTGGATTTCTCATCTTCTTCTTCATCTTCAGCTGATCTTTCTTTTCTTCCTTCTTGAACCAAAGATTTATCAGATCAGCTCTAGATGGCTCTTTCTCCGCCTCTTCAAGTTCCTTGTCTTCTACTGAGGCTACGTTGATATAATCAATATCAATTACATTATGATTTTGGCTCTCATACAGTTCAGTGACTGGTTGTGAATTGATTATTACTTCATCAACATGATCGTCTTCATCATCTAGCACTTCATCATCCGATTTCCAGTCGACGACGTCATCTGGAATGAATTCACCTTCTTCTAATTCTTCAATATCATCTTCAAAATCAAATTCCATTAGCTCTTCTTCAATATCTTTCAGCGCATCTATCATGTCGCTATCTAAAGTCCTTGAAGAACCTGCTTCTCCTCCTGTTCCTCCCTCTCCTCCTTCTGTACTAGGCTCCCCCTGAACTTGTGTAACTTGAGCTGCAGAAAAATCTACAGACTCAATCTCTTTGTTCGCACCGGGATCATCGCCTTCATTATCATCATCTTCTCGCTGTACTTCCTGATCTTTACAACTCGTCTCCCCCTGAGTTTGTAGATTTTTCATAAGTTGCTCTAGGAGGGACCGCATCGCTCGGATCTCAGACGATTGATCAGCAACAAATGATTTAATCTCCGTGTTTTCGTCTCTAACACTTTCAACAATCTTTCTCAGTTCTGCATTCTCCTTATCAAGATTAGAGTTATGCTCCTGGAGTTCACCGACTGCTTTTGTGAGAGTTATGATTTGAACGTTCTGAAAGTCGACACGGCTCTTAAGTTGCATGATTCGTTGGTTGTCGGTATAGGCTTCTGATGTAGAAGGGATGGACTGAATGGGAGCAGGATTGAATGGTTGGGGAATGTAGGGTTCAGGTTGCTGAGGTGGCGGTGATGGTGGAGCTGTGTCTAGGGGTTGGGTCTGGGTTTGAGGCGGAGGTTGTGCATCGGACTCTGATGAAGTCCCCTGCATAAACCTGTGACGTTTGGCCCGTTGCCTTGTCACCAACTGAGCAGTCTCATCTTCTTCAAAATCTGACTCCTCCAATTCCCTGGCCTCTCGCCTCCTCGAACCACCTTCATTGATAATCAATCGCGAACCATAAGTTCCAATTTGAACATGAGGTTCTGTAGACACTGATTCTGGAGCTTCAACTTCGATCTCCTCCATTTCTTCTGATTCTGTAGCAGATGATGACTCATCATTGCCAGTCTGCTCTGGCACATATTCGTCAACATCTCTGAAGACATCTTCTTCTCCCTCTGGAGGCTCAAGTAATTCACCCACTAACGCTGCAGCTATATCTTCATTTGCATGTGGACCTGCCTCCCAAATTTCATTTAGCGTTTGGCACAATTGATCAGCTTCATTTGGGACATTTGACGGCCCGGCTTCCTGCATTTCTGGTTGCTGACTCGTAGAAGGCCTAGACGCCTGAGTCTGACTCGCAGTAGCTCTTTGTCTTCGCCTTGGATCACGGGGACGAGCACGAGGCTGTTGTTGTAGTGGACGTTGCTGTTGTTGTTG